>OY759192.1:13718242-14295963 GCA_963662085.1 Eupithecia inturbata
TTACTCAGTCTACATCATCTGTCTGTCTGTAGGTCCCTATTACTCAGTCTACATCATCTGTCTGTCTGTAGGTCCCTATTACTCAGTCTACATCATCTGTCTGTCTGTAGGTCCCTATTACTCAGTCTACATCATCTGTCTGTCTGTAGTTCCCTATTACTCAGTCTACATCATCTGTCTGTCTGTAGGTCCCTATTACTCAGTCTACATCATCTGTCTGTATATTTGTCCGTTTCTGTAACTATAAAAATATGTAGAATCAGAGTACTTATTTTAATATATTCTTCACAAAATACGTGTTACGTGTGTTGCAACAACCGTTTAATTAATAATTCCACATTGGGCCACATCTCTTCCAACACACTAAATTATGATGTAATACGGAACCTTTAGTTCGCGAATATCGCACTTGGCAGTATTTAGGTAAACAAAAAAAAGGCACAATCCATTTTTCACAACTGCCTCGACAACCTAAACCTATAACAGTGTTTAATCTTAACATCCCCATCGGGCGACACCTGCGCCCTTCATAAAAGGCACGAGATCGTCTCGCGTCGCGTCGTAACGCAGTAACTCATAAGATGCAAATTCCTGGATCCTGAGAAAAAAGTATGAATAACGCAGGGTGACCCGGACCCTTTTATGCGGTTTGGAATATTCTGGAGGGTCCTTTATTAATTTGGGTATATTTTTTCAAGCCAAGCTTTCAAAGTCAAAAGTCAAAATAAAAAACTCTTTATTTCCATAAATCCCACACACACAGGGAAATAATGTGATATTTTTGATTTCAGTCGCTTCGGTATGTAGACTAAAGTAAAGAAGCGCCGAAGAAACCTTTAGCCTGTTAGTTAGTTGTTATTTTTCGAGTTGGAGCAAATCCCGTCCCAAGCTTTTTTATCCTCTATCAGGGTTTCCCAACCTTTTATGCATGGTGCCCCGATTTTAAATTGCTTATTATTTTTTTACGAACAAATTTTTCAGTTTGGCAAATAAATATATTGTCTATACATTTTGCTGAGGTTTCAGTTATTCTAGTTGGTTCCATAAATATTGGCCTTAGATTGTAAGAGTTAAATAAATTAGTTAATCTACTACTGAGGGAGTAAACTTCTAAAAGATCAATATTAAAGTATCCACATACCATGAGATTTGTATTATAATAATAGACTTTACTTATAATAATAGGCAGTTATAGGCCTACGGCACTAAAAACGTCCGGCTGTAAATGATGATGATGGTAAAGCCATCGCCCATTCTAGAGCTGATTTTAAGTCGTCATTTAATGCATCGACGGATCATGCTATCTTGTGTATATGTGGTGTTTCGTCTTGATTTCCGTTCAACTCAGTTTTAGATAGTTTTTTATTAACCATGTTCTGATGAGTTTCAATTAAATGAACTAATCAAGACCTCCTTTTTGTAAAATACAAGCAGCCTTGTGTATACCTTGTAATGCTTTTGTACATACCTAGCAAAAACACAGTAAAAGCGTTATAAAAGTGTAAAAACCAAAAATACTCGCACAATAAAGTTCTTATAACAAAGTTGTCCTTTATCAAGTGTCCCCTGAGAAGTTGCGCCGTAACTCACTCTCTGAACTCTTATCAGTTGTCACACTCCGACTCACTCACTTTTTATACTCGCTCTGACGGCCGCGGGATATGGCTAACGGCCATTTCAATAACAAATTTGGAGAGTCAAGGAACTAATACCTACTTTGTTTGTACTTAGATATAACCTCTCGTCACCCTGCACTCAAACTTCGTCTCGTCGACTTGTCGAAATCGTCCTGTGTCTTGATCTAAACTACTTAGTAACTACTTAGTACATAGCTATGTACTAAGTAGAATTTTGAGTTGTAGAAGTAGTTTGATAATAATTATGGTAAATCATTATTTTCTATTAAACGTTCGATTTGTTTAACAGACACAGCAACAAATACCTTGATACTTATGACCGTGTCAAAAGAAGAGAAGAATGTTATGCATATATTAGAAAAGCACTTTGCTGAAGCCTGTCAGTGAACGCGCTAAATATCTTCATACCCTGATAGCTCAAAGCCGTCTACTACATAAGTCTTTACACTTGAGTGTTCTGTAGTCGCGAGAATGAGCCACAGTTGGGTTGGTTAAGTACCCACTCAGCACAACTTTTTGAATTTGGAAAGTTTATTACAGGTCGTAAATACGATTCAATGAGTTTTTACTCGAGTCTAATGAAAAACTGCTCGTGAATTCAACATGTAGAGCCGTCTTAATGTTCTTGATAGTGAAATCAGAGGCTGAGTTTGATACTTGTAGTTTTAAGACTATAATGTGTAAAAACCATATACCTAACATAGCTGGCAGACATAAATATAATATATTTTTTTGAAGTTGAGTTTATTTATGTTGTATTTCCACCCAGTATAAATGGCCTTAAAACACAGTCAAACACAAAAATGGTATTCCCAGAAGCTGTTTAGACGATTTTATTTGATTCACTGTCCGTTTAGTCCACTTGATATGTTATTTTTTTTATAAACTTTACATTCTTCGGTGCTGATGTACCATAACGAAAGAGCGCATATAGCTACATCTCGTAGCCGTGGCGATCGTGGAGATTCCACCCCTTTAACTAAGTCCGTGGATTTTGTAAGAATCGACTAAAATAACCTACCAGAAAAAGGGTAGCTGCTTTCTTTTGTGTATTTTTGACATCCGCAGTAAAGGTGTACGATTGATCACCAATCAGCCTGCCTCACGTGGTGAATATGGCCAAACCCCCCTTGTTTGGGGGGGTGCTAATGGAGTGTCCACTTCGAATTTTATGCTATTAATAATATTTATCTGAGAAACACTGATAAAACAAAGGCTCACCATCAAAATAATACCAAACGTAGGAATGCCTTTCGATAATTCATTATTTCTATTTTACAATTGTTCTCGAATTGCCAAATATTTATTGTGTACAGATGATGTAATTGAAGATCTCAGGTGAGGCGAACCCGGGGGCGCAGCCCGGAGATGAAATGGCGAACAAATGCGGAGCGCCCTTTGTCTCACCGAGGAACCAATTTGTCAGGAATCTGGTTGTGGTCCGAGTGAAGAGGAATGATTGGAAATCTATAACTCATTGTCATTATTCCGTTATCACGAAAATAAAGATATTAAAGTTTTAAGTTTTTATATAATTTTATTTAAAGATTTTTGAAATAACTTCGATTATAGCCTATCTATATCTTTTGGAGCTGAACGCGCCGAATCAGCGACATTAAACAAAATTGACGATTTGTACATCTTCACGATTCACCTTTTAACTTCGCGATTTGTTAAAATATTAAAGATTATTTATCAGGCCCGTGACCACAATCGCTGCAAGGCGATGGAAACGTAAGGGAAAATAAAACAAAAGGTACGCGATACATACCTGATAATCTCACCTACCTGATACATATCTGATATATGAAAGGAAATATGCTACTTTTTAGTCAATAACAGCGAGTGCGAAGCTAAGACCGAAAAAAAAATTTCAAAGCTAAAATTCTCGATATTTTATTATTAATTCTTGGAGTAACTTTGTTGCATTTGGTTAAAGGAAGTATTATATAACAATGTGTTTCAAGTGAGAAGACAGCAGAATGGTTGTCATCATCATCATTCTGGGCGGATCGGAGAGCGACTTCGAATAGTCCTGTGTCTCGCCCCCGAGGTAAGATTCAATTTGTCTTGGATCTGCCTGTGGCCTAAGTGAGAGGCAAAGCGTTATAATATTATCCGCTCTAGCGCTAATACTTTTGTTCTTACCAGGTTCTTACCTACTTTAGTATAAAATAAAAACATATTACCATGGTCGCTAGAATATTACTATAGCCTTTTTTATTATTATAGTGTTTAAGCCTCACACTGGGTTAATTTATAAGAAATCAAATAATATCCCAAAAATTGTTTGACTTCGACGGCACTTGAACCCGCAATTTTCCCTCAGCATAAGAACGTGCTAACCTACTAGACCACGGGGTCAAGTGACGTAGAAGACGAAAAACTTTGGGACATTCATCGGGCTATAGCGCCGTTAGCTCCACCTACTGGAAAAACATTGAAGTGTTATCCAATCTTGTTCAAAGACTAAAGTTAAGCTTAGTTCGTTTGACGAGAGGTGTCGCGTTGCTCATTTCTAAAGTTTTTTTATTATTATAGTGCGTAAGCCTCACACTGGGTTAATTTATAAGAAATCAAATAACAAACATACTAAGCTAAACTTTAGTCTGCTGACGGGACAAGACCTTGACTCCGAGCAACTATTTCTTTAGGAATATTCCGACTAACGAATGTCTATGGTACATTGTTTTAAGATGGCCCTACGACGTTATAAGATGGCCCTAAGACGTTTTAATAATGATACACTAATTACAAAGTTAATAATTATATTACGATGGACATTTTCACAAAGCATTATCTTGCCCTAAGGTAAGCAAAGCTAGCAAAGAAACGATTTCAACCAGATTGGTAAATTTATTTGTTATTACTATTATTTGTACATAATCTAAGCCATAAAGTTACATTTAGTTCGTTTGACGGGAGGTGTCGCGTTGCTCAATTCTAAGGTTTTTACTATTATTGTGCGTAAGTCTCGCACTCGGGTAATAAGGCTATTTCTTTTTGGGATATTATTTGATTTCTTATCAAATAATATCCCAAAAAGAAATAAACTTTATATCTGTATAGGCGCACGAAATGTATTATTATTTCAAATTTCAAGTTAATAGCTGCGGTAGTTGGTGAGATATTAATAAGGAAAAAAAGAACAGACAGAGCGAGACCATATTTTCGAAACTAATCTTAAAACCCTAAAAATGAGACGTCACGCTGACCTTTTGATAAATAAGTCAAACCGAAGTCAGGGCTCTGATCTCCTGTGCCTTGCGTCGGGTGCGGGGTGACGAGGCGAGGACAGCCCCAGGGGCCGTCAGCTTTTTGTCGCCCGACACCTGCCCAACCGATCGGATTTCTTGTTTGTGAATGCTTATTGGGGACAACTGATAAATTTGCGTTTAAACCCAACGACATAAGAGGAATTTTATAAAGTTTAGGATGCTGATTCTAACGATGTGGCTCATAGATAAGAACCGCGATTGTTTTAAATTAAATATCAGTGGTCTACCATAATTGTCTTTTAACACATTCCTGGTCAGCCTATTTCGCTGCACATCAAGCGACCATTGCCCCCAAGTGGCACATTTATTGCGTCACGGGTCGGTGTAGGTACTTACCTATATAATTATTTTCTAATGAGGCTACTGATATTTTAAGAACCTTTATCAGGCTGATTATGTTTCTCGGTACACATTATTCTAGTCCTTGTGTCCAAGTACAAAAGTTATTAGATAAAATACGTTGCGATGTTATAATGCGTCGTTTATGGTTGCTCCCGGAGAGCCTCAGCACCCCACAGACCTAAGGTCTCCATGAAGGGGGTGCAAATGCATAGGCTCTGGGTCGAGATATTTGGGCCTTCATCAGCCCTTACGTATGTCCTCGGCCAAATGGGAAAGTGCAAGTGTGTCGACGCTTACGTCGACACACTTGCACTACTTGTAGTGTGAAGCGTCCCACACAATAGGCTTCCCTTACTCCCATGGGTCTAGTGTCATACATTAAATAGAGTGGTCGCCACCATAACCCATACAGATCCATAACCATAAAGGAAGCAGCGGCTATAACTTGCTGGACACGCCAAGTTGCATAGCCAAGTCTTGTAAGCTACCGCTCTAAAACATCGTATCGCCGGTCGGATCGTACGTTGCAAATTGCATCTGTCTGTCGATCGTCGACGTCGCACACAGAAGGGAATCTATTAGCCTACGCGTCCTACATATTGCAACCATCCGTAGAAGTTTCGATTTGCAAACAAAAATACGACTTGCAACTCCAATTTCGTTTGCTTTTTCTCTGTTACAGTATTTTGAGGCACGTTTGGCCTAGAAACTTTTGCTGCGTTAGAAATTGTGAAGTTTTTTTTTCCACGGTCACCATCATTGCGTTATGTTAGCCAATCGAGGTGGGTACAAAAGCTTTGGATTTTTTTTATCGTGATCATTATCACTAGTAGAAAATGTTTGCTGCGCTTAAGAAAATAAGTTGTTGTGTAATATGTTTAGACAAAGCATAAAACAAAATAAGAATAGATTTACGTAAATTAATCTGTGTTTGATTAATTTGTTTCAACTGTTAGCTGAAAAACTTACGACGGTTCTTTATTACTAGGCCAGGGAAACATCATTACCTACCAAGTGTCGTGCCTACTTAATGCATAGGTAAACCAAATAGCGATGCCGTCCGTTCATGCATACTATAAGCCCTTAGTTAGATGGACGACTCGAGTTACGTAATCAATGCACTAAACACACTTACAGAAAAATTTAATGCACTAAATATTTTGAACTTATCAAAAAATTTTTATTGAGACAGTCATTATTATTCTAGACAATTTTTGTAGGTCTTTGAAAATAATTGGATCTGCCCTTGAAATTTGAGTGATCTTGATTACAAAGTGACATTACCTAACGATATATTTTTGAGCTATACATCAGTTCCTATTTATAGTTTATTACTTTTATACTATCAATTTATAGTACACAGGCGCGGCGATAAAACAAGATTGGCTTAGTAACTGTAGTGGCCGCCATAACTTTTATATTACAAGCAAATAATGGTCGGGGTGAATAGTAATGTCATGGGTTGTACAGAATTATGGTGTTAAATCTAAGGGCGTGATTGATAAGGGTTTATGGCTCGGTCTATAGCTAGTTCAATTTAAGTTACATAAGTTTATAAAACGCTTTCAAGTACCAGAAATGTCCATGCTCACAATGCATAAAGTTTCAACAACATTAACCTCAAATAAAGATCGCATAAGACACCAATTACAATGAGTCTAGTGTGTCCCACCTGCTGACATAAGTTTCTGCCAGAATTCAGAATGCAGCCAATGAGCGGCGATTAAAACACTATTATTATACACTATTTCAAAGTCACTCAGCGTATATCATAGACTGATCAGCTGGTCTCACTCTGCATAGAAGATGTCCATTCGTCACAGCATTGCTTGAACTACCTACTTCAAACTACTTTTCTCACCTACATGGCCGCTCAGCGTATAAATGTTCCTGTTTAGGCACATCCGCGAAACAATCAATAAAGCTCCCAAGCCGCCGGAAATAGCATTCATTATTCAGTGCTACAGATAGCATCTCGGGTGTAAAGTAACACTTCCCCCTCTTGTTAGGTGAACGCTCAGCACCTTGATTTATAGGGGTGAAGATGCGCTGCAGTGCTTCGTGTGATCAAATAGTCATAGGGTTGGACTGTAGCGGACCGTAGTCATTGTGTGCATGGACGGTGTTTTGTCTAACTAGACGAGAAACATTGCTTCTATCTAAGTCTGAGCTTTTAAGAGTTCAGGTTCTTCTTGGAGTAAATAGTTTTTATTTTTAAATCCGTCATACCCATGTTATTAAGCAGTATTGCGATACTGCTCGCTTAGTCAGTACAGTACTTATGGCTTATCAGCATTCACGGCATCGCCTCGGTTTGATCAGCCTCAGTGATGATGAGGCGTGACGGTGATGATTCATTCTAATCAGATCTAATAATTCGTTTTTGCGCTTTAAATAATAATAACTACTCCTTGTCGGTAGAGCGTTAATGCGCATTTTAAATTTTCAAAGACTTGGTGCCAGGCCACGTTTTGAGTTTTGCTCACAATTTCTTAAATGACCCGACACAAAATAAACTTGTTAAATAAGGTAAAACCTTTAGACCATCCAATAATATCAGGTGAGTGGTGCCGTTGTTGAATCAAACTCGAAAAACAAGATTCTAATTTACTCCACTGCATGGAACTGACCCTCTTGCCATTAAACCATCGTATATTCCCCGCTACATTCCCTCCCCTAACCTAAAAGGCGCAGCGCACACGGGCCACTGGGCAAACAACTAAAACGGAAACAAACGGGAGATAAACCACGTGTGTTACGATCAGCGCGGCCAATATACCACGAAATCTTTCACTGCAACACAGGCTCCTTTATGGCTACTTTTGACTGGCGCTCTTTGTTTCTTTACTGCTGAGTGTCCCTTTAGGGATTCTCAGCGGAAAATAAAACCTGGCTTTAAGTTGTAGTAGGTACCTACCTACCTAACTCTACGTTAAGATTTTTGAAAGATTACAAGACCACTCCATTGATTTACCGAATGAATGAAGTGAATTAGATATGCTATCTTTGTGGGCTATGCTTGGCAAATTTTATTCAGTTTATAAATTCACTATCAAATAAATGGGGTTTGGAACAAACAATACTTTATTATATAAACCATTTGATTGTAGGGTTGAATAAACATAGTTTGAAAATGAGTTCATGCAGCTAGTCGCGTGTTTTGCCAATGTTTTGGGCATAATCAATTCCCACATATTATCAATTTGAAAAACTCTCCTAAAAACTCTCCATCTAGAAAACATTCATAACACCCTCTACAGGAGATATCACTACCCGCAAAGGAAGTGACAAAGGGCACAAAACACAAAACCAGTAATGATATTGACTTCCGCTGGCCGACCGCCAAAAAGGCGCGATTTGGCACCGCCAAAACTTTTGTACACTCGATTTGGCTAAGTAAAAATATAAAGGCGAAACTCTTGGGAAAAGAGGCGAGAAGTTATTGTTGTCTTGTGTTTGTTTAGATATTATATTTACATCTATTATTGGCCCTGAGTGGGATAATGTGAAAATGGAAACTACCTCTTTAAGTGTTTCTTTACTTGTACTTGGCTTGTCTTTACCTCTGTGGCGCAGTGGGTGAATTTATTATTTGTTTATTATTGTTAGATTTTTGTTTCTTAAGGCTTAAAAATAAGCTCTAGACAAGTCTAGTAAATTATTATTAAATAAGATATAGAGTGTAAATCGATTCCTTTCATTTTATTTATTTTGTTCAATAGTGGGAGAAGTGAACGAGCCCGTTTTTATTATACTTATGTGTCTTATATTACCGGATTGTCAACAAGACCTGGCTACTAAAAGTGTGATACTTTTAAAACTACTCAAAAACTTTAATTGCTAAGGAAAAATTCTCTTTTCTAACTCGGGTACGACTTTCTCCCACAGCATTCCATTTTCTTTAAATATCTCCAGGGCCTACAGCTGTCCGCGTAAGACCATAAATAACTCTGCGGCTCCTCGGTTTGTTTTTATTTATTTACGAGGCAGATAATTTGCGGTTGGCTTACATTTGTACCCTTCCAACGCACGAAACATCAATGAACCTATCTGTTTAAATCTTCAGCTTTAAATTCTAAACTTCTTTGTTAATAAAATCTTCCCATTTAACAATTAGACAAAGTAACCAAGCGATGCAGCGATAAACTGAACTGGATTACTTCGAGAAAATCTAATTGGCTCAAGATCTTGATTCTAGATGCTGCAAGGAATCAGAGGTATACTCTGTAAACTCTCTTTTCTCCTGTGGTCTATCCATCTGCTCGCACTAAGCGGTTCTCCTCTACCAGTTTCCAATGTTTTTTGGTTCCGAAACCAAACGGAAGGTCGTTTGCTTTTGAACTTTCTGTCAGGTTTTGATTTTCCTGCCACTTACATCCTGGGGTTTTTCAAAAAAAGCATGAAAAAGTTATATATGTTCTAGGGTTGTGTGGTAGAGCCTTCGCGAGATATCGTTGGTCAAATGTTGTTTGCAATTATTTTTTGAAATTGAGTGCGTCCCAGTACTACAAATAGGGTTCCACAGGCATGTTCTCGTCACGTAAGAAATATGGCGCCTACGTGATGACTTAATCTGTTCGAATGAGGTTGACTTACGCGATGTATAAATAATTCCGAGGTGAGGGTGTAATGGATTAGAAGAATGGTAATGGGCGAGGGATTGAGGTATTATGGGGTCTTTATCTGAATTTACGTGTTTTTTTTAAGGGAGCTCTCTATCTGCTTTTGAGTGCACTGAGTTGTTTATTTATTTAGTTTCCGTCTCAGATTTTAGAAGTCTCGCTTCTAACATCGTGATCATACATAAGTAAATATAAGACCCTGGGTGTGATACCAGTGATACCAGTGCATCATCACGACCTAGGTCTACCTATTTACAGTTTCTGGTTATGAATTCATAAATTTTTATATTTATTTTTTTTGTGGAAAAATACTTCACCCAAGAACCATATTTATTAACTCTCAGAAACAATTGAGTGCACAAAATGTTATTAGGAATTATATTTTGAAACTATAGATGCTTGGCACTTGGCACTAATACGAATCACTCAAAAACAAGTCCGATATTTAGAAATGGTTTTTGCATTTTTTCTAGCAATCATTTCTGAGCCAGACGTGTTTTTGCTTTCGGTCGAGTACCCGATTATTGGCACCATTTGGCCTGTCCAGACCAATGGAATGGTTCACTAATGTGTGGTTACAAGTCTAGATATACAAAAAGGCTTTATGCTGGTTATTTTGATTTCACGAAATAACATTTTGAGTGCGTACGACGCACATGCCGAAATACAGCTCCCCGTGGTGCACCCTGCCTAAAGCTTTACCCTAAGATTTCGTATACGTGATAATGGCGTTGCGATGTTTAGGAATAATGCCATTCACATTATTCTGATAAATTGTTAAATTTTCAGAATCGGATTATAAGTTTGGGACCAACAAACTAACTTAATAACTAAACTTCGCTTAAATATTTAAGATTAAGAACCATAAGATAAGTCAATATTAGTTTCTAGAATTTAAAAATATATTATTTCTCCGGTCGACAAGTATTTTTATTTTCCGTAATATCCATAACTTTCTCTCTCCAATAACAAACATTATTCAAAGCCTGAAATAGACGAGCACACTCGCACAATTCTTTTGAGCAAATCTTTGCGTAGAAACCTCCTACAAAACTTCCGCAAACAAAAAGAATTCTTCAAAAATATCCACATTCGTAAAGCATCTTCATTCAGCCAAAACCACTCAGCGCTTTTTAACCGAACAAACAGACGTTTTCGTCATTTGCGAAAACAGCCCCTAAAGGGAGCTGCGAGCGCAAACCCTTATTCGGCCCTATGCGTTCTATTGAGGGTAGGTAAGGAAAATCGGGTCTCCTTTTTTTCTTTCAAGCGCTTTCAAGCTGCTTTGAATAGCGCTGTCAATATTTTGAGCGGTATGAATGGGCGCTGTAGTGGATGTCAATGAGCAGCTGAGTGGGCGGGTGCGTGTCCAATGCGGGTGATGGTGGGCGGCCGTTGTTTTTGTACGAGTTAACAGTGTAATGTAAATCAATGTCATGTTATGTTATTTGATAATAATTTTACAAATTTTTTATTAGATTTCAGCGTTTTGGATACAAAAAAGAAATCTTACAGACAAAGTATCAAATTATTGATAACTAACTGCTGCCCTCGGATTTGCACGCAATTTTAATGTAGCCTATGTCCGTTTCCGGGACACCATTTACCTCCCTGCCAAATTTAATTGAGATCCATCCAGCTGTTTAAAGGTAACAGACAGAAAGACAGACAGATAAACAGACAGACAGAGTTACTTTAGAAATTATAACATTAGTATGGATGTAGCTAATTTTAAATGTTAGTATAAAGCTTGCTTAGTTCTATTGTAATCTTCACTAGACTTCAACTTCGCGAGCAGTAGGTATCATTTGTTTAATTTGTGTCTTCATATAAATCTGAATGAAAAAATTTCAATGTCATAATTATATTTTAACCCAGATGGATAAAAGGCCTTTGATCGCGACGATTGGTGATCTCTGGGGGTGGCTTTTGCTCACGCTAAGTAGGTATTTACGCAAACAAAAAATAAAAAAATGTAGGTCTACATTTGAATGATTTAAACATCAGTGGCATTATCGTATCGTACGCAACAATGGAACCGCTCTCTTATCGCGCACCTCCTTTGAGATAGCTCAAAGCCAATTAGATGCGGCGACAACCCGAGTGACAAGATAGCGCTGCAGCGATGAAAAGCGCTTCTTTTGCTGTCATATCACAAAACTTTGTTAGGTGCGGCTTGTACAGAAAGGATAGGCATTGATGGAAAACCTTTTCTGACTTGTCATAAAACTAGTTAGGGTGCTTGCACCCTAACACCTACAGGTTTTTTTGCATCATGTTGTGTTCATAATAGATCTAGTCATCTGTTTTCCCCTGCTGGGACGAAGCTGTTGGAAAAATCTGGGCATTAGGTGCGGTTATATGCGAGAAGGGTCAAAAAATATACTGGCAACTTCCAAGAAAGCAATATCAGCAAAAATATGTATACATTTTATAAATAAATAAATATTCTATTCTATTCTATTCTAATGAACAAAATGTCTTCAAGCATTTCTAAGCATTCATAATATTTGTGTGATACAATAGCGGTGTTTTTTTCTCTTCACTATCTTTTCTTCCGCCCCCTCTCACAGCTCGCACACCTTACTCATAGAATATGACTACGCAGAGATGACTAGCCCTATCCTAGTACTGCAGTACCTGGATCGATGTTATTATAATGCGTTATGTACCTACGTTAGGTGAGCGCAGTCAGTGTTCGCCTTTAGTGTCAGCTCCTTAGTTCTCCTAATTAGCTAGTTTAGAACACCGGCGCCTAGTAGGTGTCGGTGCTCGTGAAATATTTCGTTCTTCGTGTGTAGCTCAGTGGTTGTGTATTTTGTATGATTGTTATTTTGGCCTCAAGGAGCTGGTTTTTAGGGTCTCGAAGATCGGTTTCGAAACCCTTTATAGTCTCGCTTTTTCTAACCTTTTTTCTTTCTTTAATACCTCAACAAATGCAGCAGCACATCACTTGAAATTTAAAATAATAGTACATTTCATGCGCCCATACAGATTAATTAAAAGAAAATAACATGAAAAATTAAAATTTTCAGCACAATTTGTGATGTCGTTATTTAGAAAGAATTATCAAATTGCACATAAAATATCAAAACCGTTTTTAAATTCCTCTAGGTTTGATACTTTTACAAATATTTTGAAAAAAGTCCGATCCATCAAAAATGTAGGTATGTGGCATTTGTAGATATGGATCAATATTTTACAGGAACTATAAACAGAAGTCTGTAATTAGAACACTTTTTAAAAATAGAGTTCTATTTTTACAGGAAAATGTAGACAAGTCTGTAAAAAGGGGGGGGGGCGGATTGCGGGAATATTATTTTCAAACACCGAGTGGTTTTTGAGTTTTCCAATATTTCGGCACAGTTTCATGCGCCATGATCACGAAACAGGCACTGCAAGTGAATATTTATTGGCAGACATACCGCTCTGCTCTAGATCATTATCGTTGAAAGATTATGATAGATTTAAAAAATTTATCGTGAAATGTAGGTATCTTAAATTTTTAGGTACCTATTCATTCAATAGCAAAGTCTCTAACCGGTACCTATAGTACATGTTGGTATACTTGACAAACGTTCGAAACCCTCGGCGCGCGAGTCACACTCTTACTTGACGGATCTTGTTTTTTACACATCTTGGTTTTGGTAACTATCTTGAAAAAAAGGAGAGCTTGACATAAGGGAACCAGAAAACTATATAAATAACTACTTATAACTACATTTGTCCGTGTAAATTCAGTGTTCGAAACAAATTTTATGCGATCCCTAAAACAAACATTTGTCCAGCGGCGCGAATTGAACCCGCATATTTTCTAACGACAATCTTACGTTTACGAAGGCAGCATTTTATTTAATTGTACGCAACATTCGCGCCAATTTTATTATATGAATCAGATAATCTGGCCATATTGAGCTCCTCAAGACCGTCAGTTCTAGGTATCACACAATACCGATGTGAAGACCGATGTGGCGCGGCGGGCGAAGTTCCGCCTGCGACGCACGAGGTTGCGGGTTCGAATCCCGCCTTGGAACAAATGTTTGTACAATCTGCAAGTATTTGTTCCGGGTGTTCTGCGTATTTTCTATGAGTAATAAAATCTATCTATTATGTAATGTATTGTATTAGGTATAATCAGTCATCTAGTTCCCTTAACACAAGCTCTGCTTAGCTCGGGGCTAGATGATGCTGTGGGAATTCTCCAGCATTATTTATTATTTATGAATACTTAAAAAAAACTATATGTTGTTTCACTGCTGGGCAAAGAGCTCCCTCATACATTTCCAACATCTCGATCTTTCGATGAAACTCTTGAATCTTCACATCTAACACAAATAACTAAAACCAAGAGCGGTTGGTAAGTATGCGGCACTCAAACATTTTAAAAGTCAGCGCTGCAACACAATATTACCGGCTAATGAGCTGAAACCTTTCTCTGCTGATCGTTAGCGCGAAATACTGAGAACATCAAGCGCTCTTATCGACACTGGGTGAGATTGGTTGTGAGGTGATAGGCGGACGCGTTAGCGGTAGCGATTTGAACTGGAACTGATACCTCACCGCTTCGCGCGGAGTTAAACAGAACACAGACGTGGTGGTGGCCGTTGGATGAAAAGATTAGTCAGCCAAAAAAGTCGTGGATGTTCAAAAGCGTATCCGCGTTGGTTTCGACGATAATGTGCAGTTATTGTTGAGAAATACATAATTATTCATACATGCCAGGAGGCCAGATATTATTAGAGATTATTTTTCGATTTGATGGATACTTTATGCCTTGGTACAGCTGGTAGCCTCGGCCATTGGAAGTCTACCTCTTACTCGGCCACTCGGCTGAGCAGTTTCAAGTCGCTATGCTTATCAAATGTGAGGAACCCTTCTCAGTAATTTGAAGTGCAACGCAGGTGCTGCACGTCAGTGGACTAATACGAGCGCTGCTACCCAATCTGGGATTTTATTACACTTGCCTTAAGATTTATATTGCTTTTGCTCAATTATTGGTTAAAACTGTAAAATTATTTTGCAATAAATTGGAGATATTAAATGCTGTCTTTTTTGATGTTCTGTAAAAAAGACTACTACAAATAATTTGGAAAGGTGTTATCTTGAACGTAACACCGGCTATATCCGTGATTTTCTTAATCACTTTAACGGACGCAACCTCAGAACAGGGACATACAGGATGTCCCATGGCCATGGGACATAGAAGGCTAGTATCAGAAATATTGAAGATAGGAAGTATTATTGAAAGGAAACTAACCATTATTTTTTAAATAAGTAAAACTTTATTCCTACAATTTTGATAACTTGTTATAGTAATCTCTTATTATAGTAATCGAACCTACGAAAATAAAAAAAATAAAGGAGTGTATTTTTTATGGCACCGATAGGTAGAATCAATGACAAGATTCAAATCTGTCTCATAAACATTGCATATTAAATGAAAGGAACACCATGAAATCTGCCATCAACTGGGACGAGACGAAGCACTCTGACTGACTCGCTCACACCAGTTAGACCCATCTGCTGCAGTCGACTGATGCAGACCATCAATATTAAATCAATCACTGGTTTTGGAGGTCTGTAAATACATTTTGACAATGACAAATACTGCAATCGCCTTGGCGTACATAAAGAAGGCTTTGTCCAACGTGTGGACTCAGCACGGGGTGCGCGGCATGCGGTGCGGCGAAAGCACTAGCATTCAGGAGCCAGTATGACTGGTGATATGATTATGATATCCTCCTATTTGAATTTCGGCTACGGCGGTCAGGCTTATGCCGTGTGGTGCCGGCATAGAACACTTTGCACCACCCCAACTCTTCCCGCGGCTGTCGCAAGAGGCGACTAAGAGATATCCACCGGGGGTGGGCAGCAGCGCCCCTGCAGAACAATTCTACCGCTGAACTGCAATCCCCAACCCGCATGCCCAGCGTGGGTATTATGGACATTACCCCCCGTGAGATCAAAGCCAATAAGGCGCTTATCAGGGGGAGGCCTGGGTCCAGCATTGGACCAATATAGGTTGTGGAGGTGGAGGAGGAGGTCAGTCTCAACGGAGACTAGCCATGTGCGCAGGACATTATTATAGTGCACGAGTGTGTGCGCAAACACTAGTGCACTATCTATTCTTTCATAATCTTTTATAATCCGATGAAATGGTAGACCGACAGGTTCGGGGAGAGATCAGGGACTGACCTCTAACTGGTGTACGCGAGCTATGTAAAGTGTTTCGTCTCTTTTTGCCTGATTTCTTTGATTTTCTCATATTTAATACTACAATGTTTATTACACAGATTTTTATGATACATTACCGGATAGAGCAAGTAATTTTTCAAAATTTTGTCTTTGTTTTTGGTACTTGCCCTCCATGTCGCATTGCTGTGGGACATCCTGTATTCCCTGGTCCCTAGGCGGAACCAAGCATTACAAAGGTGAGCAGATATCACAATATCTAAAGCCATGGCCGCACTTCACGATTGTAGCTCGGCTGGTAGATGAGAAAATAAACGTATGCAAGCGTATGGGACCGGCCACGCTGCAAGCGTCTGGCTTAGGCTTACTTGTAGCGAGGGATTGTCTGTTTTCGTATTTTGAATTCCAAGCCTAGCAACCACCAAAGCAACCTGCAAAATTACCACCAAAGCATTATATTAGGCCATGGTAGGTCTACCTACCATGGCCAAATATTAAATCGTTATTGCTTCTCAATACACCTTGTATTCAACCGTCGATGTTCTAGGATGTAACGTACTCATATCGGCTACGAGTAGGTATTCTAATAGATATAGAGTAGCAGGTGCATTCAAGAGTCGATGGATGAGACTACGGTCTTGCAGTCAGCCGAGCTGCCTCCAAGATATCTGCTTTGGGTTGAACCATATGGAGCAGTACCTACACAGAACATTCTTATGGATGAAAATAATTGTCAGTAAGTTAAGCTGATTATAAAGAGGTTTTAATTGTAAATTGTGTAAGTAGTGTTAAGATAAGGTAATTGGTTTCCTATAGTTCACACTAATGTGAAGATTAGGAAACAGTTTTCTGTGCCCGTCACACTGCTTGACTAACAGCGTGGTGGTTAGTAAAACCATTTCCCAACCGTAACACCAGTGTGACAGAGCAGTGAGTGACAAAGCAGGTGACAGAGCAGTGTGACAGAGCAGTGTGACGGAGCAGTGAGTGACAGAGCAGTGTGACAGAGCAGTGTGGCAGAGCAGTGTGACAGAGCAGTGTGACAGAGCAGTGAGTGATAGAGCAGTGTGACAGAGCAGTGAGTGACAGAGCAGTGTGACAGAGCAGGATGACAGAGCAGTGTGACAGAGCAGTGTGACAGAGTAGTGAGTGACAGAGCAGTGTGACAGAGCAGTGAGTGACAGAGCAGTGTGACAGAGCAGTGTAACAGAGCAGTGAGTGACAGAGCAGTGTGACAGAGTAGTGAGTGACAGAGCAGTGTGACAGAGTAGTGAGTGACAGAGCAGTGTGACAGAGCAGTGTGACAGAGCAGTGAGTGACAGAGCAGTGTGACAGAGCAGTGTGAAGGTGAGTCGGGCGCGGATTTTTCTAGCCTTTTGCAATTTGTTAACTTAATTGAAGTTAAATCAGCACATTTAGTGGAATAAAAGGTGGTGGCCTGGCTTTCACGGCCGATCAATTTTTTAAAGTGTGCAGCTTGCTCGGAAACTTGTGAATAAAGTGGAATTCCTTCATAGTGGGGCATCGCAGTAAGTGCGACATAGTGGGGCATCAAATTAAGTGCGACCTTCTATAATGTGAGTCCAGATTGTGACCATAGACATCTGGATTTTGAGGCAGGCATTAATAACCTCATATTTAAGTAGATAAATAGTCACAAGCGTGCATTTGAACTATGGTAAAAGCAGGTTCTACGGCAAACAAACAACGCTCATCCGTTTTTCGCGCTGTGTGCTCTCAACGATAGCCTGTTCCCAACGGTGGGCCATCTAGGGCTTATTGTTATTTTAAGCCCCACTGCTGAAGCTTGCTAGCAACTATACCAAACGGTTATACTACTGAAGGCAGCGGAGCGCAGTGCTAATGCTCCAGAGCTGTTTAAGCGCCCTGAACTGTCACAGCTTCTTGGACGAACTTCGTAAACTGTTTTAATTGTTGGCCTTTGAACTTTGACTGCTCGTTATTGATCGAAGGAGTACAACGGCCAACCACTACAAGTACTGTTTATTATTATTTTATTAAAATGTTTTTTTTTTTAACTTACGCTTATTAAAAATATAATTAATTAGTATTTATCGGGTTTTTATCGTGTACCTACACACTTACTACACACTTAACACTAACACTACTTACTGTAATCGTGAGCCTCACAGGGTCTCGTGACTATAATAGTTTCGGCAGAATATCAGCGCCTATCTACTATTGAGTGGTAAGGCATTTAAGCTGAGCCGAGACCTTTTTGCTGCAGTAACACTCAGCCCAGTCTACTTTTTGAAAATAATTTTGTGTAATTGTTTATGTCGTAATATAAGTTAACTATTTTTCAAAATGTATTTTTATATCTGTTTTGTACTTATTGTGTGAGGTGTTTGAGCAGCAAATAAATGATTGTCTATGTCTATGTCTATGTACTTTTTGTTATTATTTCCCCTAAGTTTCTATCGCGTTTCGGTCGCCCTGTGACCATCCCAATCACTGTAACGCGATAGAAACTTACGGGAAATAATAAGAAAATGTACGCGATAAATAATAATTAATTAATTAATTCGTAATGTGCAATAAACCCTAATATAATGCAATAAAGTATTCATTCAACTGAATTTTTACATGCACAAAGTACATTAGTCTGCGTGCAAGTTAGTCACCTCCTAGATGACCCAGCGAGGACAAAATTTAAGTTGTAAAAATTAGGGAACTTTTGCAGCTGACCAAAAATAAATACCGCGTAAAGTCGTAGCTACATATTGTCCCTCACAAGAAGTTAAAACAACCAGTATTTTTGTAACCTCTCGCCACTCGCATACCACAGGTCAGGAGCACAGCTATCGTAAAAATACTTTATAATTCCTCGAAAAATATTAAAAACGGTGCTGAAAGTACTCCAGTTATTTCCTTTCCAAGAAACGTCTCAGAAAATCTACTTAAAATAAAATGAATAATAAATTTCAGCTTCATAAAACCTTCGCGCGAACTCCCAAAGTAGTCTCAACTAAATTGAAAAGTGCAAAAAGTCTAGATTCCAATAAGGCAACTAATCAATCATGCCTCATCTAATTACTCCCAGACTCTAATGAGATAAGAAAAACTCGAGAAAACTTCCACAAACTCTGGAAAATCGAGACAGAAATTCGCTGACCAATAAAATTAGAGATAATTTGAGAAAATGGGTAACTAGTTGAGATAGAAACTGTTTTCACTTTGAGAATATTCTTGTTGAAAGACCGCCATTTCGGTAATGGATTTTGGACGTTCATTAAATTATTAATGGACATTTTAGAATATCGATTTGGCCTTAGAAAGTGTAATGTTCCATTTAGTTTTGATGAACACGCTGAGTAGAGTCGATTTAAGTTCAGCGGCGTTTTCAGTTTGTCACCAAAGCGGTGGCAGACGATTGACAATTCTCAATGTGAAACACATGTGGCGGAAAATAGGCAATACACAGTGCTTTAGACGCGGCGCCCCCTGCTCAGGTTTTTTGAGTGTTTATTATGTGGTTATCGGATACTCTTTATTATCTCGAAGTGTCCAAACAGCTGAAGCTAATTTGATTAAGTATCAAAATACACGTCTGGACTTCTAATGGTTCTTCTACATTTAGTTGGCTTTTGCCCCACATTTTGCGATAAAAAGAGAAAAAGCTGAGACAGAATTGTATTTTTAACCGACTTCAAAAAGGAGGCGGTTCTCAGTTCGTCTGTATGTTTTTTTATATAATTTTTTTTATTTATTTATGTTACTTGATATCTCTGCCTATGGGTAACCGATTTTACTGATTTTTTCACTATTGTATAGAAAATGATCCCGAGGTGGTTCCGTAAAAATGTTATTTATTCCCGAGGGATTAGTATTTATCCCGTTGAACTTAAAAAACAACATAATATTTTTGGAGAATGAGGACTAGCTACAACAGTTTGATATCTGCATCAATTGTTAATACATTTGATGATTCTTTTGTTGTTGTATAAAAATTAATTTTGAGGTGGTCTCCTATAAGTTTGATTCTCGAGGAATTGCAAATTTTTGCTATGATAATTTCATTATCACCCAATTAATGATTTCCATGGCAACAGGCGTCAATGGTTTCATCCACGTTTCATCAAACTAAATTAGACTTGAATTATAACTAGATGTCGCCTAGAGTAAACTAAATTTTTTGCACGTGAACATAGATACATATGTACTAACCAATGTTGAATCTCAGTTATTTGAAATAAAATATTATTATTATTATTATTATAGACCTTCGGTCTGGGAACGGAAGGGAGGGGTGATTTCGTTCATCCGAGACATAGATGAATATTATTTAAAAACCGGAATTTGAAGGCGGTTTATCGTTTTTTAAAACACGCCAAATTATTGATCATAAGCGTCCGTTCTTTGATTATCCTAGAATTTAAGCATTTATATGGTGACAATCACTGCGTTAGTGGGCGTGGTAACAGGTCGATGCAAACTTACAAAGTACGTTTCATAAAATTTTTTTTAGAGCTTTGTCTTTCCTAAAGTCCAATATATTTGTGGAACTATCTATTGTTATTCAGTGCGCGCGCCTTGATAGAATTATTGCTATTGCATCGGGAACTTAAGTTCAGTTGGATGATTTACGCCGTAATGCCTGCTGAAATGTCTGAAATATTGCAGAGCTCTAACTTAAATGGGAAGTTGGTTTGTTCGGCGGTTATTGATGTATCCGAGGGCTTGTTTGTGGCTTGAGAGTGGAGAAAACGAAAATACTCAAAATGAAAATAAGTATTTATATATTTGGCCGAAATTACTTTGTCGTAAAAGTCAACTAAGGTAACCTTCCAGAAAAGGAACAGCTGTAGCTTTCTTCTTTGCTTTTGTAATTTCACAGCGATTATGAATCCGCCTGCCAGGCGTGGATGATGGAAGAACTCTCCTTGTTTGGTCTGGAAATGTTCAGCAGTGGATACATGTGTTCTGATTAGGAAGAACTTGGTCGTCTAGCAACCACATCGTCTCGACAAATCATCATTATAGTCAACTTAGAAGTTGACTGATAAACAATTACCAAAAGAATATGGTTATTTGATTTTTTTAAGCATAGGTTAATATTTTAGTTTAATCTAACACAGGGCTTAACCCCTTCTTAGATATTTCCTAGACCCCCAGTGGTTAGTGAGTGCTCATTTAAATGAGCGTTCTTCTGCCTACGGTTGTTCTTAAGTACCAAGGAGTACTAAATAGCACTCAGAGATATTATATGTAGGTATTTTATCGATAAGTTGAACGTAATGACGGTATCACATCGCACTAATATTATGATGTGTACGAAAACTTAGATTGAGGGATTGATATATTATATGGATGGATGGATACAACTTAATACTTTATTATATGGATGGATGGATACAACTTAATACTTTATTATATGGATGGATGGATACAACTTAATACTTTATTGCACACCAAAAAAATTCAAAAAAAAATACAGAAAAAGATATATAACAGAGTTGCACAATGGGCAGCCTTATCGCTAAGAGCGATCTCTTCCAGACAATCTTGGGATGGACACGAAGCTGAAGGATGTATGTTTGTTTCTTCTTCACGCCAAATGAATTGGAATGGATCGGTCTAAAATTTTGAATAGATGTTGGTCTAGACTTAGAATAACACAAAAGCTACTTTTTTTCCCATAAATCAGTTCCCTTTAGCATAATCAAAATAGCGTTCAAACGTTTTCATAGAAGCAACGCGTGCATAGCCGCGGGCAGACAGTAGTTTTTTTTTGTAGTCCAGTGACTATATATTTCAAATAAACTCTTTATCAAATCAGATAGATAGAAAATTCTTTATTGCAAAGTTCACGAAGCAGTTAACAAATAAAATAAAAATTACAAAAAAGATTACAATTGGCGGTCTTATCGAGCTGAGCGATCTCTACCCTGCTATTGAAATCAAATGTAATTAAGTAAAATCAATAATTGTTTATTTCCTGGTGCAATAAATATACACTTAGTAAGTAAAAATATTCTTAATAAGTTACGAAATATTGTTTTTTTATGAAGTTATGTTATGTAGCAGAATGGCAGAGCTTGAGCCTGACAACAACAACAAGCAGTTAAACATGCTCCTCTAATAATCCATGTTATGGATTACTTCAACAGACGAGTGTCTCGGAGCGAGAAGGTAGAAATTATGGCCATGCCCATTGTGTTATGTATGAAACAAAGAAAAAAGAATACTCCATTGAGTTAGCCAATTTCTAGACATAGTAGTTTTTTAATTTACGCGATCAGAACACATTACAATAATAACGCGTTTACGTACTCATGTTTCCCGACTTTGCAACAGGTTTACACACTGTCGGCACGGGATCCCTGTTAAAACGTCGAGAAAACTAGGTAAATAAATAAATATTATAATTTCTATACATTGTCAATATCCAACATGCCTATAGAAACGCATATAAAAAGTTGACCTAGTGTATCGATTATTGATTTCTTCTTACAGAGTCAGGTATATATAAATTTAATAAAAATTACTGTTACTGAGTTATAAATTATTCTGCTCACGATTCGAAGATGATTCTTATCCTATTCTTGATTCTAAGTAGGTACAGTTGTAAATGTCAGCGCCACCTGTCGCGTCACGTGACAACTGATGACCGTTAGCTTGATATGACATGGGCTTAGCTCACAGGCCTGTACAGGTCTGCGTGTCTAGTATGAGTTTGTAAAATACCAAAACAGAAACGTTTTGTAGAACATAACTTGATTGGAAGTTCCGGTGGGTTATTATGTGCATAATAGTAGTAGTAAGTACTTATAAGTCTCATTTATAAATAACCTAGTTATAGTTTTGATTGAATAAACTCCTTTTTATTTTATTAAATTTTTTTATTTTAATATTGCGGGAGATTATTTGAGGGGACCATCGTGACATCAGAATAGACGTGTCGTAGCACACGTCCGAGAATTGGTACATTTAGTTGGCATGACTACTAAATACCAAAACAGAAAAAGTATTAGAAAGTGTGACAGTCAAAGTTGGCACTCGTACTGTCAAAATCAAAATGCAACAAATTAGGTCCTCAAAATCATTCGAAAATAATTATTGAGTTTGTATCACACTATTGGAGCGCCGTTACACTACAAAAATAAATCCCTCTTAGTATCCATTAAGGCGCTGCAAGGAGTTAAAACTGGAAAGAAACTTACACTTTTATAGTTTTCGTAAACTATGCAAACTCATACTACGACCTCTGTTTACCATAATTGAAATGTTAGCATTGTACTGTACACTATATTATAATTAAGATACCTTGTTGATTGGATTGACGTTTGATTGAATTGTAGTGTTTAAGGATTATTAACATCCCGTCACGTTGACCAGAATGCTGATTTTGGTTTCTCGTTAGATGCCTGTCCACGCTGGAGGAGCTAAACCTTATCGCGGATGTCGTCTCGATGACGTCTCGTTACTAACGAGAAAACAAACGCAAGGTTCAGAATCTGACTCAGAGTGGTGGAGTTTGTGGTTGAAACCTTTCGTTTCGTATCTCTAAGTAATATATTACATAATCATTTTCAAAGTAGTGCCATTAAATTATCATTGTTCCGTGCGTCAACTTTGTAATTAATTTTACGATGAGATGATGATGCCTCCTAGCCGAATCTTCATCCACTGCGGCCAGTGTCAACGGAGACGAGCCAGGTGCGCAGGACATTATAGTGCACAAATGAGTGCGCAATATGTGCAATGTAGACCTAAGGTAACGGTTGGCAATACTTTATTGAATTCTCGAAATGCTTCCAAAATGTCCTACTTATTTAAAAGATTCACATTGACATATCCTTTTATTTAGGTGCGAGAACGCAAATAAATTCGTCTCTTGCAGTCGGAGGTGTCGGCGTAAAGCTCTCGAGTCTGAGTTCGGTGCCCGATGGGAATGTCTACTGGGAGGGTGTGACAACTGGATGTGATTTGATGAGACCAATCAAAAGTTGGTGCGGCAAACGTCGTTTATCTCGACCACAGGTGGGCCCTTTTTGCTTGTCGTTTGGCTGTCCGTGATAGCCAAAGTTAAATAGATGTTTGTTAACAGTACTTGTCTTCTGCTTCGAATATGCGACCTATTACGTCTTAAAACCCATACGGATGACTGATGTGGCGCGGCGGACGAAGGTCCGCCTGCGACACAGTAGGTTGCGGGTTCGATTCCCGCCTTGGGACAAATGTTTGTATGATCTGCCAATTATTTCTTTCGGGTGTTCTGGGTATTGTATGTATAATAAAAATATCTAGATATGTAGTGTATTGTATTAAGTATATCAGTCATCTTGTACCCATACCACAAACTCTGCTTAGCTTGGAGCTACATGATGCTGTGTGGATTGCCCAGCAGTATTTATTTATATATTTTATATTTATTTATATATCTATTGTTAAACAGGGGTCGACCACGTAACAACTCCATTTCCAAGTATTTTACAATACTATTAATAGGCAAAACAATCGAATCCAGTATCAAAACATCTCCCGGCGTAGCACGTCTACGAGCTCTACGAGGTGCTACGAGCTGCTACGAGGTGCTACGCTGCTACGCGAGTGGTATTCATAGCAATTGGACTGGTATTGATTTGATAGCCTTGTTGAAGATTATGTCTTCAGTCTGTCTGTGTAATGTTGTTTTTATTTTATTGAGTTCAGACGCAAAGATTGCATTTTGTCTGCGCAGCGTGGGAAGGGAACAAATGGATGGATGAGAGAAAGGAGGATCTAGTAACAGAATTCTTAGAGTTCAGATCTTTGTTAGCTAATTCAGAGGCTTACATACTCGTATACCTTTACATATTGTATTTCTATTTCCCGTTAGTAAATGTTTGAAACTAAAAGATACTAATACGTGTCAAGATCAACTTAGAGGAGAGTAGGAAGGGAAAGGACCTTTGTAGTATCTGTAAGGGTAGATATTCTTGTGTCAATAATTTCTAGACTAGCAACAAACTATTGTAATATAAAACGTCAAGTGCGAGTTGGACTCGCGCACCGAGAGTTCCGTATAATTATAAGACCTTGTATCTTGCCAAATGATTCTCATGGCTCTAGGTCAACTGGAAGTAGGTACCTCGTAGCTTCTGGTCCCTTGCAAGATACAAAAAAAAATGTATGTGAATTTACGGTTACTGGATTTTTTCGTTTCACTTGTGCTATAAGACATTGCTTCTTGCCAAATTGTTTTATTCTTGGTTGACGGGAAAACAATTCAATTTAAAAAAGTCTTTATTTATAACCACAAAGAGTACGAGTAATATAAATCCAGGGTAAATTTATCCTAGAGAATTATTAAACTTAATTTTAAGTATGATTGTAAGCGTGGGAAATGCTTTTTAAACTTATTAAATAAAAAAAACTAATAGCTAACCTTGTTTAAATAATCATTAAGAAGACTTTACGTGTCTTATTAGAAGTTGCACACATGCAAACTTTAGTCGACCATTACATTTTATGAGCATAAATTATTGTGAAAGATTCATAGCAAACAAAGCCAACCAAAGTATTTGACAAAGCAAATAATGCGAGTAGTAAGAAGCTATATCACAAAGTTTAACTAGCAACGAGAACAATAGAGCGGTCCGATGCAAGTTAGTCTCGCGGCCACTGCGGGTGCGGCGCACGCGGTCTCCGCGCCTATGTCCAAGATAAAAGGTCTATAATTGCATGCGCCGCGCCGCGCAATGCACGCATGAAACTGTGGAGACCAGTGTACGCAGTGTAGTGTCTGTGTGTGAGGGTGTGTGTGTGTGTAGCCACACTCACGCACATCATCACAGCCTAGGAACAAGTGGGGTAATTTATATCGATGATTTTTTTTTTTTTTCTTATGTGTTTTACAAATAATAATAATAATTATAATAATATTTTATTCAAAATAACTTAGGACTAAAGGATTACAAAGTTCATCTAAAATTCTAATGATATTAAATAATGCGCGTGTCTGAACTAGGTAAAAACCTGTTTTTCCGGCAAATGTTTTGAATGTGTTTGTTAGAAAGATTGTGATTTAAACATAATTTTTGGATAATTTGTAGATAAATATGTTCGTACAACGTAGGGAATTTAATATTAATGACTGTGCAATTTGCGTAAATTAGTTAAAAACCGCCAAGTGCGAGTATACTCGCACACGAAGAGTTCCGTACCGTAAAAATCAGACAACGTTTTCAAAGAACATGAAATTTTCACTGGTTCGGAGACCCCTATAAATTTTCAACTTTGTTATAATTTAAATAAAGCTGTGAACAGTGACGGAAGGATGCACGGACAGACGGACGGCGGAGGTTTAGTAATAGGGTTCCATTTTTACCCTTCGGGTACGGAACCATAAACAGAAATATTGAAGGCGTATTTTAATGCTTTGTTTTGAATGACTTGTAGACTAATAAAATTAGTGCTGCATTACACGGTACATGCATTATGTTAAACATGAATGTATGTCTAGCTGGAATCGTTCAAATTCCATTTTAAGGGTGATCATGACGGGTTAGCACGAGATTCCTTTTTTTGTGGTTTTGAATTTTTCCTTAAGAAATAAGACGGAAAAGTAATTTGCCGCAAATCGCGTAAACCATTTTCTATTAGGTTCTGGTTAGAAGAACGTCGATGGTTCCAATGGATTCAACGCAATATAGGTATAATAAGCTAAGTTTAAGTTAGGTTTTCTCCGTTATAATGGACAAGGGTAGGGTTACTAGGGCCATGGATGATAAGCTCTTCATGATGTTTAACGGGAAGTAACCTACAGGTTTTGGCCCACGGTGAAAAAAAATATTTTTTATAAACATCAAATTTACGGTTTTAGGATTTTTCCCTTTATTTATGCTATATGATCTTGCTTCTTGCCAAAATTCATGATTTTAGGTTAATGGGATCTACCTTATAGATTTTGTGTGCATGTAATTCCCTTGGAAATTTCAAAATCTTCGGACATAAACGGCTGTAACTTTTGATTGCGTTAACTTTGAAGTTTGATTTATATCACGGCTCCAAGAGGTTACGAACTTGTGTATTTGATGTTGATTTCAACTCGATATCCCCCACGCGTTCCTGAGAAAAGAGAATTGACAGAAGGACAGACGGACAGACGGACAGACGCCCAAGAAAGTGGGGCCCTATAAGGGTTTCTTTTTTCCTTTTGAGGTACGGAACCCTTAAAATATAATATGCTAGGCTAGTTTCAATATAATATGTTAGAATATGCCTACTTTCTATGTTTTTTTTGTGACTTCAGTAACTTATAAAGCCCTTATCTATATATCTAGTAGCCAGCAACTTGTGTCAAAATAACGTCACACCATTAGAACGATTGTGTTCGAGACCCTATAGGTAGTTAGAAATAACAGTTATCCTCCACTTTATTGGGAACCGGCTCTAAAAGTCAAGATAGTAAAACCCCATAAAGCATCAAGAATAATAATAATTACAAAAACACGGTACGCGGCCGTGTCACCGCGCGGAGAAACTCCAAATCGCTTCGAATCTACATAATTGCATTTCTTTATACTTTCATAAAAAATATTAGGAGACACCTGGAGGAAGTTTTTGCCTTAAAAATTATTTATTTGGAAGTTCTTTCATAAATCAGAATAACTTGTTTACGAAGTAATCCCGAGGACGAGTTGGCTTTGCCCGCGAATATACAACGACTGTATAAAAATAAACGGCTGTTGTAAACTTGTTGGGTTTTAAGGCTTTTTAGGATTAAAACGTGGCCGTTTATCTTTATGTCGTGTCTTGGAAGCATCTAGAAGGGTAATCTGATCATTTGGCTCTCGAGACACGATTTGAAAGTAAATTTTTATTTTTAGGCCGGGATTTCAAAATTGGATAGCAGAATATGAGGAGGACAACACCTAGCAGTGACTAGTTATGGAGTGATGATGATGATCAGATGAATAACATAAACCTTTCAACTGTGTTCTTGTGTAAAAAGGCCTACTATAAAATATCTAGAGGATAAAAAAGCTTGGGGCGGGATTTGCTCCAACTCGAAAAATAACAACTAACAGGCTAAAGGTTTCTTCGTCGCTTCTTTACTTTAGTCTACATACCGAAGCGACTGATACCAAAAATATCACATTATTTCCGTGTCAGTGTTTAATTATTAAGAATTTGACCTTTTCTAAGTGTACATTTATTGTATTTATGGAAATAAAGAGTTTTAATTTTGATTTTGACTTTGACTTTGTCCGATAATATTTTTTTTTTACAAGCGTGTCTACAAAACTCAATAAACGATCTCTTTTTGTCATTCGTTGTATTAGCGGTGATTCGACATATCCATAATTGAATCCTTGATCTACCTATATTTGAACCTTTGACTGAGTACGGTAGGAAAGAAAAAATTTAAAAAAAAGAAAAAAGAATGGGAATGGGTATTGATTAAGTCGATGACTTCTAAGGCGATAACTGGGGAAAGATTGTGCTCAAATCTGTACTTAGTGTTTTGTCTGTGTTTTTATGAAACTTTCCTACTATGGGTACTTTTATTTTGTAATTACAAGCTTTTTGTTTTGTCTCATTACCTAATGCGAAAGTTTTAATGGATGGATGTTACTCACGCTTAAACAGCTGAACTGATAGGACTTAGTAACTATTTGCAAAGATGTAGGCCTACACCTGGAATAACACATAAATATGTTACTTCTATCCCATCACTTCCCATCGTATAGAAATAACCTTGTTATGTTTCCATAGATCAATTAATAGACATTTATTGACTAGTATTATCGTATTTCAAAGCTACTTTTATCTTGGAAACAATTCGTGCGAAGCCGCGGTCAGAAACTTGTTGCAAATAAACTTTTATATTCTGAAATAACTCTACTTATGTATCGCATTTATCGCTGCTGGTAGATTGTCGGCGTTACGTCGTCGCGGTGATGGACAGCGCGGAGTTAGTGCGAGTTAGCTCTGTGATGCTCATTTGTTTTGTTCTAGAAAAACATTCCTTGAATCTGCGATCTGTGAAAATGTTATTTATGGCATTATAGTAAGCCGTTGTGATGCTCATTTGTTTTGTTCTAGAACTACATTCTATTCTTTTCTTCTTGATTCTGCGAGCTCTGATAATTTTTAGTTCGTATTTGAGTGCAATGGCATTTATAGTGTCCGACGGCCACGCCACTGGAAGGGCAAGACAAGTACTTTCAGCATTAAATATAGTTTTCCTGAGAGTAAATGCTAAATATGGCTAGCACCACCTTTTTGGGATTTGAACTTGACAAGAGTTTCACGTTCCCACGTGAAACTCGTCCCATATCGACAAGGTATATGGTAAGCTTGGTGGTGCGTGCTACGCGCTCAGTCGACTTGCAAGTTTCCTGCCAAGGCAAGTGGTACGCTCCTGTTACTTTGCGACTCTCCACTCACTATTGCTGTACGGAGCTGAGCTGTGGGGGCGGGCGGCGGACTGGCAGCGCGCCTTCCGCATGCAGAAGCGTGCCATTCGTGCAGTGGTGAAGATTGCACAGGACGTTTCTGCAAAACCTGACTTTATGAAGCTGGAAATACTCACCCTTCCAGGCATTGTAATATTCCAAGTAGCAGTATACGTAAGGAGTAACTTGGAAGTCTTCACTAAAATAGCGACATTCACAAGTACAATACTCGGCGAGCGGACAAACTCATCACCCTGCCTCGTACTCTCGCGAAGTCTGAAAATAACTTTCCAGACTTCGCGAGAGTACGAGTGCGCATTAACATGCGCATAATGGGACAGACAGTGTACAACAGTCTTCCTAAAAATGTAATGGAGGCAACAAGCCTAACATCTTTTAAATACAAGCTGAAGCACTGGCTTATTGACAACAGCTTTTACAGCTACGATGAGTTTTTAGCCTATACAAGTGACTTAATGTTGGTCTATAGATATATTAATTATTATCTAACTATTCACTAACTATAATTTTAAATTTAATGTTATTATTGATACATTTTAAATAATTTCTATTATCATATATAATTTATTATTACTGCTAGAATTTAAGGTACCTGCATAATTTTTATAAATACAAATATGATGTGTTATTCTTATAATGTAAGAAATAAATGATTATTGATTATCATTATTATTACTCTAAAAACTGTTTTGCAAAATAAACCTTTTTAAAGGCAGTTTTTTTTTTAGGATCAAAAATTAAGCAAAAAGCCTGACGCAGTCACCCATACAAGTACTAACCGCGCCCTACGTTGCTCATTATTAAATTTATTATACTTTAATTAAATACCTTTTTGAAATTAAATAAAATAAGATAGATTTGTTGTTATGGTGGCAATAGTAATATACACCCTGTAAAAATTTCAACTGTCTGCCTATTAAGGTTCAAGAGAGAGGGTTCATATTCAATAATTGTTGTCATAGCGGCAAGAGAACTTCACATTCAGTGAAAATTCAACGGTCTAGCTATTACGGTTCATGCAGCTGTATCTCATGTCATGAGCCTACTGACAGACGGACAGACGGACGGACAGACAACGGAGGCTTATTGTTAGGGTCCCGTTTTCACCCTTCGGGTACGGAACGCTAATAAAGGAGGATGTATCCTTTCACCAAAAATTCATATCATCAATATTTATATATATATTTATCGCCTTAAATGTGGCATGGCCGTTATTTTAGATTGTCGTTCACATTTTATAAAGAGAATTGAGGTCGTGATATGTTAAATTGAGTTAGCCCCTACGCTCTTTTGTATTGTTCTAGAATAGGTACAATTTAGTTATTTGAATCTGCGAACGCTAAATAAGCTTTCCTTCGTTTGACTTTTTTTTTGCTGCCGTTCGTTTTATAAATTGAGAATAGAAACCGCAGTTTTACGATTTCATCAGTTCGTTTATGTATTCCCGCAAATCGTAGTCGATATTAATTACAGTCGTCGACAATAATAATAATTCCTATCATTTTCTTTTGCAATAGTTTCTACACCTGACGGAAATCGTGTGTATCATAATATAGTGCACCCGAGGATGATACCCGCTTACCCCTGGTACCCATGTGTATCCCTCACCTTAAGATCAACTCTAATAGGTACAGGACCTCTGTGCTGTTGGCTTCAGCCCCACGAATGCCTCCCTAAAAACCGGTTTCTCATTTCAATGATACACAAGAAGAAACACATAATAATATTGCTGGACAATTCACACAGCATCATAACCCAGGCAAAGCCGTGCTTTTTTTATGAGTAGGTATACAACAGATATAAATTACTCTACTTTATTACTAAACAATATGAATTTACAAAGATTCCAAAACAAAGTACTCAGGTCGATTGTAAATGCTCCTTGGTACGTAAGAAAGACGATATTCATCGGGACCTGAATATTGAATTTGTCGACACAGTCATACAAAAATACGCAGAGACTCACAAACAGACAAACAGAGGCTTTGTTGCGGCGAGTGCAATCGGTTCAAGATACCAGCTTCTGCACTCAATCGCCAGGCCAAGGGTCAGTGCAGGCAATGCCAAGCTTCGCGGGTTGCGAGCTCAAAGCTTCAACTCGGTGCTCTACACGTGGCACTCGGCAAACCCGGTCTGCGTCTGCTGTCCGGTGACGTAGTCGAGGGGCGTGAAGTAGATGACTTACAAGCAGCTGTTTAACCAGCCACCCAGCGCTGTTGTGGAATTGGACCTAGCTACCGGCGTATACTAGAAGGAATCCCTGAAGATGCAGTGAAAGTCCAACCTTCCAATTATATGTGTTTATTTCCGCACACACAAACACTAAAGCACTACTGAAACTTTCAGGAATTCACACAAGACTAAGAATACTTTTCTTCAGGCTCGGGCCTTGAGAGCAGATCAGAACTTGTTCACTTTTCCGTATTAGATCACTTCACATTGACTGCTAAAATAGAACTCACTGACCGACGGACAAGCTCAGGTTTTTATACCTCCGTCGGCCCTTACAAAACTTACTAGAATATACTCCAATTCTCTAGTGAACTAGCTCTGTCTCACTCACACATCCTACGCATTGTCAGCCGTCCTTGTCTAACATTTCCATTCGTTCTAGAACTTTTGACAAATAGCTACATGAAAAGCTAGATTCTCGAACATTCCACAAGGTTCTAAATTCTTCCATGGATTTCCAGAATGTTCTACGGACTTCTATAACGTTCCATAGGCTTCCATGAGTTTCTAGAAAGTTCTCACATGTTCCTGACTATTCTAGAATATTCTAGGACTTTCCAAAGCTTTCTACGCGCTTATTCACGTCTCTCGAAAGCTCTAGAATGTTCGACTGACAATGCGTGGAAATAAAATCTTAAAACTAGCTTAACCGAATTAATCTACACTTAAGTATATCGGTCGCCGACATCCTCCCCCTTGTGTTCTAACACACCCTTTTGTCTCGGCGACTCTTGTGTCAGGTAATCGAATCTCGTCGGGTTCATTTCCGTCGTCACGACATATTGTTCCTTGATTTTCTGATTGACTGCATGGGTTGTCAGTAGGAACTAGGAGCACAGTTTTGGAGCAGGGACGTTTGAGGATGCCTCCAGTTGTCCTCACGTCCACGACGCGAGTCCTCCCGTCTGGTCCCGGGTACGTTCGTATGATTTGTCCTCGTGGCCAACAGTTGCGAGGCAGCGTAGAATCTACTATTAGGACAGTGTCCCCACATTGTAGATCCCGGTTTGTGGTCTTGCCGTCGAGTCGTCGAGGTGTAAGAGTTGGAAGATATTCTTTCACCCATCTTGCCCAGAAGTGGTCGACGAGACGCTGTGCTATTTTCCATTGTCGACGTCCATCGATGTCTTCATCCGTGACTGCCCCTAACCTGGGGGCTCCACATGATCTTCCAATCAATAAGTGGTTGGGGGTTAGTGCCTCTTCTTCAGGATTTTCGACGGTGTAGGTGAGTGGTCTCGAGTTTACCACATGTTCGGCTTTTAGTAAGAGTGTATGTAAGACCTCTTCTTTAGGCTGTCGTTCTTTCAGTGTTACTGCTAAAGCAACCTTTACAGATCGCACCAACCGTTCCCAAGCCCCACCCATATTAGGGGCGCCAGGTGCGATGAATTTCCATGATACTCCAATTTTTTCAGCCTCGCTACAGAGTTCGCTCTTTATTTCCTTTATAGCTTCGGTGAGTTCTTTGTTGTAGTGCAGCTTATTGACAATCTTCTGCAAGTGTCTGCACTCCTTCAACCTTGCTTTGTCAATCTTCTGAGGCGTTAGGCGTAAGGCATCAATTGTTCGTGCCCCACTGATCTGTCGTTTTAGACTTGCATGTAGGCCTTTCAACTTCATATTAATCCTCATAGAGTTGTCATTCTTGATGACTCTCCCGCCGACAGTTTCCAGGGACAGTGGCTCCCTAGGTCCTTTGAGTCCTACTCTGTCTGCCACTTCATGGTCCAAAAGGGTGACCGTCGATCCTTCATCTAATAAGGCTAAGACCTGCGCCTTTCCTTTAGGACCGTAGATCTCTACTGGCACCATCTTCAGGTAGGCCCTCCTTTGGTTCTTCAGATGGCAATTGTTCGCTACCTCATTTCTTTCTGAACCGCCTTCCGATTTTTGCGATCCTTTCTCACTGTCATCGTGCAAGAGTTGGTGATGCCCTTTATAACATTTCTTGCACGACGGCATGCGGCAGGACTCTCTTCTATGTGTACTTCGGAGACACCTGAAGCAGATTTTAGCCTTCTTGGCGATGTCCCACCTCTCTGACACTGATGCCGCCTGAAATTTCTTGCAGTCTTCAATGTAGTGGTCTCTTTTACAATGCGGGCAGGTGCGTCGTTTCACATCTTCCGTCTCAGCGGTAGCATGCGTTGCTTGTCGATGCGCTACTTTCTTGCCTGCGCCTGTAGATTCCTGCGTTGCATAAGGTCCACATCTATCTGCTTCCCGATTTAGGAATATGGCTAGGAGTGTCAGATCTGGATCTTCGTGGTCTGCGGCAAAATCGAACCAGCGATATTTTATGAGCATGGGCAACTTCTCAATAATCACCTTGATCATCTCTGGCGAGTTCAGGTAATGTGCCTTCTTCAAACCTCTTATCGCTGCGACTGTGTTATTTATCGCGCTGGCAAACACACATACGTCTTGAGGGTTTTCTGTAGCCTTCGGTAGGTTTCTAAGTTTATCCAATTCGGCTGACACCAAAATCTCTGGTCTACCGAATCTTCGTTGAAGTGATTTCATCACTTCTTCTGGCTGACATTCAGAATATAAGACGCTCTTGACAGTTTCTTCGGCAGTTCCTCTAAGCGCTTTCCTTAACCGCGCCATATTCTGGATGCTGCTGAAGAGCGCCTGCGTATCCTCGTACACTGTCTTGAATGCCAGCCATTTCTCACATTTACCATCGAAGATCGGGAGCTCATGCATAAATGCTGGCGTTATAATCGGTCTCTGTGCCGAGTTTATAGCCTTCAGGATTGCGTGGGCTAGGTCGTTCGAACCACTATCCTTAGTTCCTTCTTTGGAGTCGATGTCGTTTTTTGTCTCTACAGGCGGGTACAGAGGTTTTTTAAATAGTCCTCTTGAAGAAAGGTTTTCTTGGAGTTGCTTTTTAGTGAACGACTCCTCTTCCCCTAGATGCTGCTTATCAGGCATTCTCATTTCCTGTGATTTTACCCATTTTCTGACATCGTCCTCCCTACCTTCAGGCTCTTCCTCTGCAGAACTTTCAGCTTCCTCTTCTTCCTCCATCTTCTTCAATTGGAGGATTTCATTCTGAATTTCAGCTTGAGCCATTTTTTCTTGACTGATAATCATGCGGAGATCCAACTCACGTTGTTTTCTTTCCCGTTTTTCTCTCGACATCGACGAGCACACTGATGATGAACGGACAGCCTTCCGCTCCTTCACCGTAGTTCCTTCCGTGTGCGTTTCGATGGATATGGTGGTATCCATAATGCCGCTTGTCGTTGCACCTGCGGGACCAGATGACTCATCAGTTGTCACCGGGTTCCTCGTGGCTCTTGTGCCAGAGGGCTCCTCCTCAGTTACACGACATGACGTGTCTTTTCCACTTCTCGTCACTGGCATTTTTCCTTTGTCCACCAATCAGTCACACTGCTCTTGTCTGCAGTTACGCACTTTCTCGTATCTTCTAGTACCGGTAGTTACTAACAGCAACCACTTCTTCTCGTCACTAGTATCCAGTGATGCAAATCCGGCTCGAAGGACCAGCTGTTGCGGCGAGTGCAATCGGTTCAAGATACCAGCTTCTGCACTCAATCGCCAGGCCAAGGGTCAGTGCAGGCAATGCCAAGCTTCGCGGGTTGCGAGCTCAAAGCTTCAACTCGGTGCTCTACACGTGGCACTCGGCAAACCCGGTCTGCGTCTGCTGTCCGGTGACGTAGTCGAGGGGCGTGAAGTAGATGACTTACAAGCAGCTGTTTAACCAGCCACCCAGCGCTGTTGTGGAATTGGACCTAGCTACCGGCGTATACTAGAAGGAATCCCTGAAGATGCAGTGAAAGTCCAACCTTCCAATTATATGTGTTTATTTCCGCACACACAAACACTAAAGCACTACTGAAACTTTCAGGAATTCACACAAGACTAAGAATACTTTTCTTCAGGCTCGGGCCTTGAGAGCAGATCAGAACTTGTTCACTTTTCCGTATTAGATCACTTCACATTGACTGCTAAAATAGAACTCACTGACCGACGGACAAGCTCAGGTTTTTATACCTCCGTCGGCCCTTTCAAAACTTACTAGAATATACTCCAATTCTCTAGTGAACTAGCTCTGTCTCACTCACACATCCTACGCATTGTCAGCCGTCCTTGTCTAACATTTCCATTCGTTCTAGAACTTTTGACAAATAGCTACATGAAAAGCTAGATTCTCGAACATTCCACAAGGTTCTAAATTCTTCCATGGATTTCCAGAATGTTCTACGGACTTCTATAACGTTCCATAGGCTTCCATGAGTTTCTAGAAAGTTCTCACATGTTCCTGACTATTCTAGAATATTCTAGGACTTTCCAAAGCTTTCTACGCGCTTATTCACGTCTCTCGAAAGCTCTAGAATGTTCGACTGACAATGCGTGGAAATAAAATCTTAAAACTAGCTTAACCGAATTAATCTACACTTAAGTATATCGGTCGCCGACAGGCTTCATCATCATGGGAACGTCGAGGCTATCCAGTTCCTTGACTATACGGACATAGTGAGAAGGCTCAAAAGAAGAAAACCTTTAAAGTAAGTGTGATAATTATTATAGTGTATGTGCATTAGTGATTTAAAGAACACATGAACAAAGTGTCTTCACCTTAACCTCTGGAGGCGTCTCCTAGTTACTCTACTCGTAGTTACATATATAATAGTTTGTTGATGTTTTTACAAAAACTAAAAGCTGACTTCGATTTCGATTAATAATTATTATTCACTGTTTTTTAATCTTTCGGGAATAAAATATATGGACCGAGATCACTTTTTTATAATACTAAAATAGTTAATAATATTTGCACACAATTATAATTGATGGAGATATCGTCGACCGCACATAGATATATAATAAAAAAACAAGCATGCAGCCGATACATAGAACCTTCTATTGCAAAACCGGTAAATAATAAAATATTTGAACACCACAGTTTTAAAACTAAGTAAATCTCTTTGGAAACAAACAAGGCGTCACTTACATATTCCAAGTTCTAAAAGCGACGACAATCAGGCAAACTGTACTACTAACAGTAACTATTGAACTGTAAAAACTTCAATAGTTCCCAACAAAAGATGGGCCTCGCGGGATGAATAAGTCAGGGTCGGAGCTTTAGGTGAGGTTGGCAGATAGGTCACTACACTTTTATTTTGAAACAGACAGCCTAGAGCAATGAGTAATATTGTGTGGTGGTAACTCTCAACATAATTAATTATAAAACCCACACGCGCTGCAATGTCCCTCGTAGTTTCAAAACTTGGCTGTCAAACTAGGCCTAGATCTCAGTATTCACGGGATCTCCGTGGTATAAAACTCGAATCGCATAAATAAAATTGTAAACTTTTCTTTGGTTCCTTGAATGTGAAAACACGTTAAAAAAAACATGGAAGTGCACTGTTTCGCACATAATTTGGTCGAGATCTTAGGAACCCTGGGTCTATTGATATGACTTATGTTTTGATTCATAGGTTAGTACTAATTATTTGGTTTTTTGAATCAGTTTCTTCATACATTTTGTAGTTATCTTGTAAATAAGCAAAAACATGATTTTTGCGCCGTTCCAAAACTGTATCCTCTATCCCGTCATGCGCAAGCGGGTCACATCCCTGGTGGGCCGCATGCGCCGCAGCTCCAACAGCCTGCTGGCCTCCGTGGCGCAGGACCTCCGCTCCGATTTTTATCTTATATATGTATGATTTTTATTTATTTATTTTAATAATAGGCTACTTTCTATCTCGGAAAAGAGCGTGCGAAGCCGCGGGCAGCAGCTAGTCTTCAATGAAATTCGTCCTAGGTTGGTAATTATTGAATTTTAATATTTCAAGCATCAGATGCATGATAATGATGATAGATTTGTGTGTTGATGTGTGTGAGGGTGTGTGTGTGTGATGCAGCGCATACAAAAAACTAACATCATCATCGTGAGCATACTCTCTGACTCTCTGTGTTAGACATTCGCCATTACAGATATCGCAAACCCATTGCAATTGGGTGTGTCTCTGAAATCCGAGAATATCTATTATAAAAACCACATAAAACCTATGCCCCTACCTCTAAATGAATAAAATAATGAACTGAACTAGCTGCCACTTCCACAAACTTTGACCTGCGATTACTTTTCGAACAATCATAAATTCTCAGATAGGATTGGACAATTTTGAATAATGCCGTACGACCAGACCTTACCTGATTACAGGCTCCAGAACCTTCTTGAATTCGAAAGTTATAAAATATTAAACAAAAAATTATTCTGAAAGATTATATTCCTTATATAAAATAATTATTTTGAAAATAATTTACGTTATTAGTTTCTTTTTTTTATCAAAATTTATATTCCACTTTCAAACTTTTACTACGATATCAATTAATTATTTTAAAACAATATAAGTTGTTTAGTTTAAGCTGTAGTATTATGTTATAGTTGGTGTTATTTTATTAATGTTATGTGTATTTTGTATCTAATTTTATATTTCCTTGTCGCTTTGGTGCTGCATTGTAATGACAATGTAAATATGTAACTGAAAATAAATAAATAAATATGGATTGGATATTCTACTTTTAAAATTGACGTAGCCATTTTATTTTTAACTAGCTGCGCCCCGCAGCTTCGTCCGCGTGGAAATTGATTGCACACCAATATTTTATTTATAGTTTATTACGACCCGATTTACCTTATTTTCAGAAAAAAAATTGAAAAAACCTGTAATACGTGTTCAATAGTTTTGTATTCTTAGTAAGTTTAAGTTTCAATCTAATTAGGTCACTGGTTGAAGAATTACAAAAAAAAACCTCAATAACTTCAACCCTCATTTTACCCTTTTTTATGGTTTTTTTTTTATTCCTGTAATACTTGTTTTAACTTATTATTATTTTGATACACAGGGTATCCGGAATACCTACTTGTGGGGGCCACCGCGGCCACACAGGGAAAAATCAAATAAAAAAAATATCTTCAGCAGTCTATGACTTTTTTTTTAAATACGAAATTTGTTAACCTTGTTCACATTGTTGGGCACTCCGGCAGAATGATAATGAATTGATCTTCTCTGGGAATAACCGTGAATCTCTTGCTATCGCGCATTACAAAATATTTCTAGCTGCAACTGTTTGGTTGTTTGCTAATACTTAAAAATTCACATTAATATTTTTTTTTTATGATAAAATTTGCCTGAGATATTAAAATAAACCGCCAAAGGCGACTTGACTCGCACACGAAGGGTTCCATACCGTAAAAATCAGGCAACTTTTTCAAGGAACATTAAATTTTCACTTGTACTCTGTAAGTTTCAAGCTAATTGGGCTACTGAACTTCAACCCCCTTTAACAATATCCAAAAATCCCTTCTCAGCGGGAGGTTGTGCAGTAACAGAAACCTGATTTTCAAATTTCAGCTTTATAGCTTCAGTGGTTTGGGCTGGGCGTTGTTACTAGAATCGCTCGTTCTTTTACATATTAAGATTAAGTTAAAACAGTAATTACATATACATAATACACTACATATATTTTACACTGTTCCATTTGAAAAATAATATTCTTTTTCAAGAGCTCCCATCTTTAAAACGAGTAAACCAGGTACTCTAAGGATAGTCGATGAAACAACTCAAGCAGCTATTTAAAACTGTTTGTTCGCAACTTAAAATACCCTCTTAATTACTTCCTCCGCACCAGTTACAGGTTAAAGGTTCGAATGGACTAGCGAACTTGTTGGCTTGGATTTCAGGCTTCCACGATTTACTCCACTAGCAGATGTAAATAGTTTTAGAAAAAAAAAATGGGGCTTCGTCTTTGACGGCTGTTTAGTACCGTGGGATTAACGCTTTCCGAGGCAAGGGAGTGTTACACCGCACTTCCTGACTCCGGGCTGTTACCTATCTGTAGTATAGCAAACTTATGTAAAACCCAATGCGTAGGGCCCATTTCAGTAATCTGGTTCCCATAACGAGACATTTTGATTTTGACAGACGATGCCGATGGTGTTTGAGTGTGCTTTAGATACAACATATTGCACTATCTGTTAATCCGACCCAACTTGTTGGCCAACGCAGCAGCTGCTTTAAAATTAACAATAAAAGAATCGTTAGAAGAAACGAGGGACGTAAAAATCTATGATCGCGAACGGAAGTGGAGCAGCGCTTCCTTCGAAACGATCCTTTGTTCGAACCAGGGGTCTGTTATCAATTCTACGATCGTTTACAAGATATTGATTAATTTTTTCGCTTTATTCTATTCACTTCTCTTTATCTTCATCTAGAAGCAACTAATGGCTTAAGTTTATATGGAAATGTTCCAAAACATGATATTATGTTTATGTTTGGAATGTAGAACAAATCTAATCGCTATATTAACCCTAGGTATAAATCGCCTAGATAGAGATTGGGACTGAAAATGACTGCCTTTTTCATGCTGTGCGCTTAGATCATATTGGAGGTTCACATTGGGATCATAGTGGATCATATCAAGTAGGTACGCGATTTATATCTAAAATCATAATTCTCAACAAGTCGTAAGCCCGTATTATGCTCAGTCATCGATCAATCCTTGAGTAACGCTTTCGTTACTCAAGCAATCTATGCATAAGTAACGAAAGCGTTACGATGACTACGCAAGCTTTTAAGCTAGGAAAAAATCGCGTTGTAATTCTAAATTCAAATTAAATTAGCATGCCCCATCTGGAGTGCAATAACGAAAAAGAACTCTTCGAAATTAAAATTGATAATAGTGCGAAATCTAAGCATAAACAAAATACGGTTTATAATCAGAAAACAGTGTCGGTTTAGTTTCCCACCTACGATACCCCCTAGCATGTTCCACCTAGCATGTGCCACCTAGCATGTGACACGCTGATCTCCAAATTCTTAAACGCTCAATCAGATCAGATTTGTGCAGGTCGTAAATGGCGATTTTTCGAGATATTTTCTTTAAAAACTATGTATTTAATCGCGACCTGATACCAATAAGTCGATTCATGTATTCGTGAGTGTATCACTCGCTTACGTCGCTCATTGGTCGCATTTTGATTACGAATAAAAATTTAAAGGAAATGCACCAATGAGCGGCAAAAATATTATAAGTTATACTCACGAATACATATTGAATTGACCAGCTCCAATCTGACTGCGCTTGAGTATTCAGGGATACACTAACCTCGGGCAGACTCTGCAGTTATTTAAAAACAATTTCGAGAAGGAGGCCATGAGGAGGGCAGCTTTTGTTAAACTACGTCGAGTCATCTCGTCATCCATACCGCAATTCTTGAAAACTAAAGTTTTCAACCAGTGCGTCCTATCTGTCATCATGACCTACGGAGGTGAGACGTGGGGTAGGGCTAGTCCTCCAGTTGAAAGTTGCTCAGCGAGCTATGGAATGAGCTATGCTCGGAGTTTCTCTGAAGGATAGGATTCGGTAAAAAATACATCCGACAGAGAACCAAAGTTATCGACATAGCTCAAAGAATTAGCAAGCTGAAGTGGCAGTGGGCCGGCCGCGCGAAGAACCGACAACCACTGGGGTACCTATTAAAGACCTCAATGGTAATTTGTTCAAACAAAAATTAAATCAATGGCTGCTTGACAAATTAATTTTAAGTAGAATAATGTATTATGTTTAGACTATAGTTATTATCTGATTGTTAATTATTTATTCTCTATTGTATTGATTATTTTATTATTAATAATTTTAACTACTTATATAAATCGCCAATATTTAAAATTTGCACACCTGCTTGCGGGTTGAATACGTTTGACATCACTCTAGTAATAAGATCTGACATGTACCTGTAATAATGTATTCAGCAAATAAATGTTTGATTTGATTTGATTTGAAAAGTGTTCTTTATGTAGCGACCGCGACTTGGCAAACGTAGTGTAAGACGTCGTCCGGCCAGGTGGAATGACGATTTGCGAAAGAAAGCAGGTAGATGCTAGATGCGGCAAGCTGATGACAGGGCGCTATGGCGCTCAATAATGAAGGCTTATGTCCAGCAGTCGACAAAATGCTTCTGGCCACGTGGTTCGACCGCATGGTTCGATCTATTGATCGAACCATGCGTAAAAAGTTCACGTAATTCTTTTTGAATAAAGTGAACTTTTTTTTCCAGTTAGTTCGATTTTAGAATGTTACCAGGCGAACTAATAAACCTTAGAACCGCGTAGTTCGACTCCAAAGTCGAACCACGATGACAAGTTCACCTGGTTTGATTCATCGTAACACAAAGGTATACCAAGTTCTCATAGTCCGACTACCGACCTCTATGCAATAGGTTATCAAATCTCCTTAGAAAGTAATAATTCAATGACATGTCAATGATATATCGTGGCTTAAGAACTATAGTAGCGTAAGGGCAAAAGCACAACTTTACAGGAGACCCGAAAAACGATTCGAATTTACGTACCCTTAGCATAAAGCTCCTCTACGTAAAAAACTATAATAGTTAGACATCTGATTCTTACTAATAATATAGTTTTATTTATCTACTACCGAATTATATAACTTTTTGGGTAATCAAACAACATTTTTATAGTAAGAATGTTTATTGTTTGAAAAATGGTTGACTTCCGCTAATTTGGCAGTAATATAACTATATTAATGCCTGGGATTAAGCGGAACTTTCGTTAAAATGACCTTAGTAAAAATAATCAAAAACTTCTACAAATAATAAAAAAACATAAAAAAGCCCTCTCATGGCCAACTTAAAAATGTAATTAAAAACAATTATTCCCGGTCAACCTGCAAATTGTTATAAAAATCATGATATGTTGACGGGATTACTCCAGATCGACACAGCTCTTGCAGGTCGTTGTACTTTTCAGTTGATATAGCTATTGGACCACTGTAAGCTTTTTGCAAAATTACTCTCGATGAGGTTGCCCTATTGCCTCTTCTAAATACCTTAATTTTATTGAAATGGTCGCTGTCCAAGTCATATTTAAAATAAATATGTTCTGGGTCGTTCTTGCGATATTGCAACCATTTGATTTTTAACCAGTTTGCAGTTTCCCCATTAGTATCTGTTTTACAGTTCTTAATCATTACAGTTTTCAGTTTCTTCAAATCAAAAAAATCTTCCTGACCCATTTCCTGCACTTTGAAAGGATTTCTTCTTGACGCAGTTCTAATGATTGTGTAGTAGCTGGACGGATCGAAAATTGGTATACTTTTCTTGGCCAGCTCTATATTAGCGTGAATGTTATCTACTTCCATCTGACTGTGGCCAGGCTCAAAATATTTTTGGTTTATTTCCGGTATATCCAAATAAGTCACACAATACAACATCAAGGCAGAAATATACATATTTCGGCATTGACTCGCGCAAGTATCGGACATGAAAGTAATCGGTTTGCAATCTGCTTTTTCAGTCATGTATTTGAACAAAGATGATCCAACCTCGTTAGCACCTTTATTACCAACACCTTCATTCCAGCAATAACACGTAACTTCCCTCTTTTCCTTGCCAAAATCCAGTAAAGTACAGTTATACACAGGCAGCCTTCGTTTATAAAAAATTTTTTTGGAAGATGAGGTAGGTATATGACAAATAGCTTCCATGTCATATTCGGCAAAATGAATTTCATCATCCAGTGCAAGTTTCTTAGCTTCATCTCTGTGTCTTCTCGCTTGAACTTTTCTCTGTAAATGTGCTTCATGTTCGTCTTTTTTGGCTTCTTTCTCTTCATCATTCATATTATCATACGCAAAGCATTCATCGCACATATCATTTCGTGGCTTATGGAAGCCAATATTAAAATATTTTTTTAAAATATCGCGGTACATGTTTATTTTTAGAGGTTCCACGTCATCTTCCTTGCACTTATCAACATATAGTTCATACATCTTTGTGACATTTAGGTCTTGGTCAAGGTACTCTTTTTTGGTATCTTTTCTGACATAGTGAGTTGGCATGCGCGGAAAAGAGTTAATGTGGTCTTTGACGAACTGTCTTGCACTTTCTGGGGTTTTATTGTGTGGACTAAACACTCCCCTAGCGTCGGATTCAACCACGTTTGTCTCTGACAGTTTTTTGAAGCAGCCTCTTACAAACATTTCTGAAACATTGAAAGTTGACAGAAAAAAATTTTGACACACTTTACTGGCTCAGATTCAGTTGGTTTTTTGAGGAAATACTTATTAGTAAGCTTCCTACGGCTCTCTGGATTTGCAGTCTTTCGAGTGGTTGGTGTTACCTGTTTAATGAGACTCACAATGTATTGCCGTTTCTGTTCCACATTTTCAATATTCCAGTAAGAAGAAAACATTGTCAGTCGGTCCTCTTCACTTATTTTCTCCGGACATTTTTCCTTACAGAATCTAGTACAAACCTTCTCACCAACAGATTTTCCCGGCTTTAAAACCCCTTTAGCAGTTAAGTATGGTTCTCCTTTCTGTCTTTTTATTTTTCTCTCATTTTTTTTCCACTCTTTTGGATTAGCCTGTCCCTTACGTTTACGCTTACGGTTTTGGTAACCTGGTAACAGAGATTCCGTTCCTGATGCGGCAATTGTGTTCATTTCTGCCTGTTCAGCAACTACATTCCCTGCTAAGACTGATGGTGATGAAGTATTAAATGAACTGGTTTCTTCTTGTTCAGCGAATGAACTGATTTCTGCCTGTTCAGCGACTATATTTCCTGGTGGTGATGGTGATGAAATATTGAATGAGCTGGATTCTGACAAAATACATTCGCCCCTTTCATCAGTACCGTCAGCACAGTCATCGGAATCTGACACGTAAAGATCGTGAAGCAAGTTACTGTTGACCTTTACTGTTTCGTAGTTTTTATCAGTCAACTTTACATTTTGCAATACTGTGTAACTGGTAAATGGTTGTGGACTCTCTGGGTGTAAATAATCGTGTGGCAGATTTTCCGGCTGAACGCCACTAATATGAGGCTCCTAAAACAAACAAACACCAAATTTAAACGTACAATTTAACCTGTGTTTTCCTACGTACAATAAACCTTTATAAATAACCCAAGTTAATTATAGTTACTTCAAGAAATACATACCTGATCCGAAGTAATTGAGGCTTGTAGACTATCCAAGTGAAATATATCAGACTCATTTTCTAGCTGCCCTGGCGTTACTTCAGTAACGAATTCCTAAAACATAAAAATATATAATTAATAGTTAACTGTTGCAAATTATTTAAGATTGTGCACTCATTTTCAGGATGCATTGGCTGCATTTCAGTAAAATGTTGTTCGTAAAGTAATAAAAGAAGAAGTAATTTCATTAGACGAAACTAACACACTGAAATTCATTAAAAAGCTCCAAGTTAACCCAGTGTCAATTATTATTAATAAATATATAAACTTCAGGTATTCATAGTTAGAACATCGAAATAACATACATACGTAGTTAGGTATTGACGCTGGTACACTTTCCAGGTATTCCAAGATATCAGGCTGACTTGGCAGTACTTCAGTATCATATTCTTCCTAAAATTATAAAAAAAAATATTTAGTTTTGGAATTGATAGAAAAATGCACTAAAGTGCACTCATTCTTCACAGGTGGGTGTAGCTGTAACCATGCTAGGTATTCTATAGATTTCATATTCTATAGACAGGTCTAATTGACTACATAATAAAAGAAATGCATCGAAATTTATGAATTATTGGCAGAGTGGTCATGGATGTTCGTTTATATTTAGTTAATTTATTATTTCATTTATTCATTAATTTAATCGCACAAGGTAGCTTCAAAAATCATGGTTTTCTTACCATAAGTAAGTAGGTAAGTGTCTAGCCCAGTCGGCAAACAAATTAGTATATTATTTTATTTGCTTTTTCTGACCTATACTACTGGCATGATGATTGTGTCTCGGTGAGATGATACCTTTGCCGATTGTACTATCCTAGGTAGGTACCCGTATTTTACACGAACTAAATAGGTACTCAACATTAAACATACATGTACGGTAAACTAAGAAGGCACCTAGATAAGACAGATTACTACTTACACTACTACATACTTAGGTACCTACTAATAAATTAATGTATAATTATTTGAAACAAAAACAGTAATAATGAGTTCACTTACCTTTTCACTGTAGAAATCGGCATCTGCATGGTGATTTAGTGCTGTTAAAATCTTCCACGTTCTTGTATTTTTGTTCATTTTCACTGATTTAAGGTTCACTTTCAAATTTTTAGGTTTTGTAACGGTTTTTGGAGACAAAATGCGTGAGTCTAGGTTTTAAACAATCACGAGGGGCGCGGGGATAGCCCGCCGCGTCATATTTTCATAGGCTGCCGGCTGGGGTACCTCAACTTTTTGCGGTCAAATTAGCGTATAGTAGTACTATAAGCAAAAGTGAATTAGATTAACAGAGATTTATTACGTGCCAAAGAACGTATATCGCTTATTACACTATTATTGACCTAAAAATGGTTTGCATTTCTTTAACTATAAGTGCCAAAGTAACGTATCACACCTTACGTTATTTTAGCAGAAAGAAAAATCAGGAAAGCGCGCGAAACAAGGTCCCTTATGAAGGAAACGGTACCTTACGTTTATTTGGCACGAAACAAAATTAGGCTACATGATCATCATTATCATCATCAACCTAGGACATATTATGTCCTAGGTTGATGATGATAATGATGATTCAGGGTTTAGGTTATTTTTTACCCGACTGCGCAAGATAGAGGGTTATTGCCATGAGTGACGTATGTATATCCTCTCCACAAGGCAAGTGACATTATGCGTTAATTAAAGTTGTCAAAGGCGCCTCTCGCAGTATTCATCAGAGAGTAGGTAGACTGGGTTCCTCTGAATAACTCTTGATTATAGGTCACATGCAATGATGTGCATCATCGACTGCTTGGCACGGATGTTGAAATTTCAGCGTAGTTGGTGATCTAAGTCTGTGAGCAGAAGGTTTAATTTTATTTGACTCTAAATCAAAGGGACCAAAATTCGTGACGCAAATAGGTATCGATGACGCGCCTTGTTAAGTTCAGTTGGAAAAGGTAAGTAGGACTATTTTATGTGTTTTGTCGTGGTCCCGTTATATTGGACCACGAGTGATAGTTTTGTCGTGGTCCCGTTATATTGGACCACGAGCGATAGTTATAGCTCGTGGGCGCATTGCTTTCAGTTGTTTTCAATTTCCCGTCTTGTATAAAAGGGTTCACCGGCAGTAAAAACTAATGAATAACCCTGGGAGTGCTCGGTGTCGGGAAAAAGGGGACCACGCCAGCTTTTAAAAATTTACCTATACGTACAGTTGCGTATTATTGAATATTATTTATAGTATACATATAGTATAAACTAATATAAAATTAATAATATCTTAAGTTTTGAAAAAAAAAAATGCTTTAAGCTCATTAATTAAATTATATTGAAATTTTTTATAATTGAATCGTTACAGGTATAAAATAAATCTCATACAATAAACATAAATTGATGTTAAAAATAAAATAATGGTAAAATAATATAATAATTTGAACGCTGAAATTTAGAATTAGATGAAATTTAATATTTTAAATCATAGTAACCTACAAGCAAATATGATCTTTAAGGTATGCCTCCAACAATGACCGCAACTGTACGTATAGATAAATTTTTAGAGGTGCGATCCCGTTAATTTTTTTTATACTGTAGGCCTGAATTTGTGACGAACGTCAGCGTGGATAGTTTTATGAAAAAACAAAAGACAATCGCACCAGCTTTTAAAATACGTCACTGGAAGCTTTAATTTTAATTCTGCTTGGTGAAACTTAGCTTAACAAAAATATGTCACCTCCATATGTATTAAGTCACGTCAGTGTACCTGACGTGACTTAATACACTTATGGTAGAAGTTGCTCAGCCGAGTCATAAAAACATATTATTATGACTCAGCTGAGCAACTCTACCATACCGTTGACAATCACATGACCGCCTTAAACTCAGTATTGGGGTCGCACTCCACCATAACTCAGCTAACATGACATTTCCCAGCACAAACAAAACGCCGTTGAACTAACTCCAGAACATACAATGCCGAAACCACAAACTCAACTTTGCAACGTGGAAAAATTAAAACAATAGTTAACTTCCTAGCAGAGTAAAAATACGATGGCATTCTGTAACTTACAACTCGAGTAGGGCATACCGGCGATACAGCCTTAAATTAAATACTAGACGCTTTGTGTGATATGTAGTAATTATGAGTCTACATACTGAAGCGACTGAAATCAAAAATATCACTTTATTTCCGTGTCAGTGTTTAATTATTAAGAATTTGACCTTTTCTAAGTATACATTTATTGTATTTATGGAAATAAAGAGTTTTAGACTTTGACTTTGACTTTGAATTCTACGTAGGTACTTAGCATAGTCCTAATGAGATTACGACAATGTTGCTGGTACGAGCAACCATACATACTATAAATAACTAAGTATAATCTGCACAGATAATATTTTATGTAAAGCGTGTTTGTGGCAACGCCAAAACTAGGTATTGAAAAGAAGGCCGGGGTAGGTTTATATGTTCCCGTGGTTCGGCGAAAATGGCGAGAGAAGGGTCACCGGAGAGGTTTTAGTGGGTATTATATTACGTCCTTATCAGGACGTCGAGTCCCACATAATTCTGGTCCACCCCAGACCAGTCTATTCGTAAACAAATTTCCTCGGCCGAGAAAAAAAAAAAAGGAATTGAAAAGAAGGGGGATAAAATTTCCCACAGTTCTTGATCTAACTAAGATATCGTGTTAACTACTTTTTATCTCTTAAACCAAGAGCAGCAGCTATTTCCATAATGCACCTTTGTAACATAAAATTTGAAACGTTGAACAGTCAGTCAAAATTGGACACTAGTTACAGAATGGCGGTACCCCAGTTTCTCGTAACATAATTATGCGAGTGTCAACAGTCGCGCACAAAAGTGCAGTGGTAAGTGGATAATCGCGACTGTACAGATGGCTGCGACTGTACTTGTACCTATACACTGTACTTGGAAGGCTCTGAAATGTTTTCAAGTTTGAAATGTTTCATAATTGGGGTTAAAAGTGGAAAAAACGCTGTTTTAATTTAGGAACTCAGTTTTATGACAAAGCCACAAGAAAACGTAACAATTGTGAAACTTTTTTGTTTTTGTGAGTTCTAAAAACATGCATAAATAATATTCTGTTGGAGATAAATAGAACTTAGCAAGTACGAAAATCAATATCCCAACAAATAACTTCATAATACATATATATATATAAACCTACTAACATTAGATATCTATCTAATCTATAATCTATCTAGATTATTACATTAATGCATCATCAATACATAAACAATAAAACAAGAACATAATACTAAATTAAAGATTTCAGATTTTTATTTATTCACCATTCTTATAACATGTGTTATGAGTACTACATACTCTATAAATAAATAAAGAAACACAAAAATAAATAAATAGGTTTATGGACATTGAAATTGAGTCAGCCAATAAGCTCTCTGCAGCCAACTGTTTTTATCATTACTTAATAAAGCTTTGGAAATCAATTCATTTTCAGCAAGACTTACAGAAATTTTAACATAACCCACTTTTAACACTCACAACTTTGGTCTAAGGTAGGTATGTAGGTACAATGTAAACTTCAAAACAAACGTACTTTGCAAGTAAACAATATTTGTCCGCAAGCCTGTAAAGATCCACCAAAAGCATTACCATACGTTCGTTCTGTCCATATTCATGTCTCGTTATATTCCTTCGCGATATCTTTATACTTCTCTCCCACGAACAGGACTCCACACCACCGTCAGCCTTATTCCCATCAGCAGTGAGCAGGGTATGCTTTGAAGGCTTGGTAATATAAGACAGTGGGAATACGTAGAGCGTACGTATAAATTCAAATCGAGCAAGCACTCGCCCTAACTGGCATTTTCACGGGCTGCGAACGCCAGACACAATACACTGAGTCGCACAGGGATGGAACAAGTGTTACACAGGCTGCACAGCGGGCTATGGAGCGCTTTATGCTGCACACGCCTCGGAAGACAGGGTAATGTGCACTCGAACTGAGGGCCGCTTTCTAGAGCGGAGCTGAAGTTGTCATCAAGCATTGTTTTAAGCATTGTTTTTTAATGCAACTAGACAGGTACAGAAATTAGGCAGTTAGGAAGGTAAGGTACTTAATTTTTAACTGACTTTTAAAAGAAGGAAGTTACTTGATATCTCCACCTATGGTTAATCGATTTAACTCATTCTCCCATTATTGTATAGATAATGCTCACGAGGTGGTCCCTTAAGAATGTTATTCTCGAGGAATTAGTATTTATCCCGTTAAACTTAAAGAGTAAGATAATATTTTTGGAGAATCACGACTAGCTTCAACAGTTTTGGTGATATCTTAGATTAGATAGATTTTGATGATTCTTTCGTTGTTGTATCAAAATTGATTTTAAGATGGTGTAAAAATTCATCACTTTGATAAATTTACTATCACTTAATGGTTTCCATAGCAACGGGCGTGAACAGTTCATCCATGTGTGATCAAACTAAATTAGACTTGAATTATAACTAGATGTCGTCAGTGCAAACTCAATTTTTTGCACTTCTTCAAGGATTTGACCCGGTGATTTAGATAGAAATGGACAAAATTTAGGGAACCTTTGCTAACTGCAAAGTTATTTGATGGAATCCGTGAGCGACTCGTACAAGGCATCTAAGAATTTGACCTTTTCTAAGTGTACATTTATTGTATTTATGGAAATAAAGAGTTTTTGACTTTGACTTGACTTTGACTTTGACATCCGGTCCTTGGACATGCCGGACAAAAAGAGGTTCCTCAAGGAACCGGCTCACAAGACGCATGTTAACATCTTCTTGGTCCACTCCCTTACTGGCCATAACTATAATATACTTTGTAAGAATAGTTAAGTACTTATAGGGTAAAGATCCGGACTGTCGCCTCTATGGTAATGTGCCACCGGATCGTAGAATCAGCCTGTTTGTAGATTGGCTAGGCCGATTCCAAAACGGATATTATTTGTTGATTTAATTAATGCGACGGTTAGGCTTATTGTTGAACATTGATCATTCAACAACGGCATAAGCAATTAAATATATTGCGCTACTAGCCATTCTACAAACGGGTTGATTCTACGATCTGGCGGCAACAGTATACGATTGCCCATTTTCAAAAGTCCTAACTTTTAAATTACATTCAGTTATTGTTTCTTAGTCCTTAATGATAGGTCCTTGGCCCTTTGCATCTCGACACGTCTCTGCCAATAGGTGTACATTACAGAGGGCGAATAAGAAAATTTTATTTGTGCATTCCTATCGATTCTGAGTGCACTCTAGTCGAGAATGTTCCGGAATGACACATACGGTTATTTGCATCCGTTTGGGTGAAACATACGGCCTTGCTTTAGGGGGCTGCATGTATCTTCCTTAGTTAGTCTACCTATGAAAGATCTGTCCCGAGTGGCTAGAAGTGAGTTTGCAAAGTAGCAAAACAGAACAGTTTTGTGTCTGGAGGTTCAAGTTGGTTGCGGGTTTGATTCCCGCCTCGGGACAAATATTTGTGGGATCTGCAGATATTTATTCTGCGTGTTTTATACGTAAAATAATAAATTTCGATCTATGTAATGTTATGCATTAAATACATCAGTTGCCTAGTACCCATACAGCTCTGCTTTTTTTGGAGCTAGATGATGCTGTGTGGATTGTCCAGTAATATTTTATCTAATCAAAAACATAAATGTGAAAACTAGCCAAGTTCGTTCAGATAGTGGCTTCACCGATCAAAGAAATCAGATCATATAGATAGGTGTAACTTTTATAGCAACTAATTCAACGCGTCTCTTACAAATTGTAAAGTAAAGAAAAAAAATTAGTAAGAGACGCGCTTTTCTTTATTCAGGCTTTTTCAGTAAAAAACATCAGTAATTATCAACAATGCAATCTTTTGAATAATTGCCCAACCCTTCAAAGCGACCGATGGCGGTCGTTCAAACCTGTGGGCCTCGTCAGCACGATCTAGAGCTCGTACACTTTTACTAGCGACATCTAGTTATCAATTTATGAAAATTTTATTGAAAACCGGGGTTCATAGCACGATCGCTTACACATTTTTAAAGATAATTCCGAAGATAATAATTATAAATAATATGATTTGGCAGTTTTTATGCCGAAGTTGCGTTCTTTTTATTTTTATTTTTTTGTTTTTATAAACTTGTCTTTGAGGGCCGACATTATTTTTCCCGCCCCATCTTTTGCTGTATCTTATTAATTTATAAATATTATTATTATGAATATCTATATATTTTCCAGTCTTGGGTCATTACTATGTGTGAATTTTTGATAAGTCTATAATCCAATGAGATAAATAACAAATAACCTCACGAAAATCAATATCGGCACCGATATTGGATATTTGGAATTTTTCTCCGATAAAGTTTGATCATCTACCTTCATCCCAAAATTTCAACTTCCTAGGTTATATAGAATTGATTTAGGTTTTTGATGAGCCAGTTGTTAAAAATTGCACTTTACGGACCGCAAAAGTCCAACATTCTTATAATATGTATTTATACAATTTGGTATACTTACTCTATTTATGAATCTTACTACAGGTGATAGATTTTAGGGAGCTTTACCTACCTAGTAAATTATATTAATTCGATAGAATCATGGAATTGCCTACCTTACAATGCAATCACATTTTGGGAATTAACAATAATGAAATCAGAAGTCAGAAGTCAATAAATTTATTTCTTTAGGCTTACAAAATAAGCACATACTTATACAAGTAAAATACCAATCCATTAGTTACTATCAAATAAGAAATAAAGTGTTATTGATTTTCTCTTTACTTCAATATTTTGTCCACTGGTGTAAGAAGTGAAAAAGTAACCACCAGCACATTTATATAATCACTTATGTGTCTAATATATGTTTGTATTTAAATAGAAGCATTAAACCATAGAAATAGAACATTCTGAAAGAATACATATCCTTATAATTCAAACTTTACCTTCAACAATTTCAAAGCTAAAACAAGCTAGGACACATCTAGAAAAATGTAGTACAATGTAAAACAGCTTACCATAATGAGAGATGCTTTCAGCTTACAGGGTCAGAATAGAGTCGTGGAGCCCCCCCCACCGTCTGCCATAAATAAGTTCAACGGACCGTTGGCTGTCGTTAAATTACGACCCATCCCGCCAAACATCGGCGAGAGTACTTGTGTTGTCATTTCACTACTAATACATTGAAATATATTCTAATACGGTAAAATATCCATAACAAATGGTCTTAAATATTAAGGTAACAAATATAATACTCTGTACATCCAATTTAATGCATAATGAAATAGCTTATTCATTAAATAAAACTGATTTGTATTTGAACTCGAGAGGCAAACAAATAGGAAATCAAGCCTGTTGCATTTTATTATAGAATATATTTTGAAATCTTACTGCTTACCACAATATACACTTATTATTTATAATATTTATTTTTTAACAAATTATAACCATTAAATACAATATGTTACAGCTTATTCATTAAATAAAATTGATTTGTCTTTGTATTTGAATTTGAGACGCAAACAAATAGGAAATCAGGCCTGTTACATTTTATTATTGAATAACTTTTGAAGCCTTATTGTTTAATACTACATACCCTTGTTATATTATATATTTATCATTAAACTAATTACAATATCTGACACATGCAACATTTTGCCTGCCTCGCCAATACTGCTTCTCAATAATTATAATTGTAATTACTTCTATTATTATATTTTCATATACTTTCGTTTAATTTCACTATTTTTACCTAAAGGTACTTACTTTGTTATTAAACTCGTCTATTATTATTATGTATTTAGGTAATCTGTATCTGTTATGTTTCACACTCGTCTTAGCCCTTAGCGCCACTATTTGTGTACTATTTTTTAATGGTGGAAACACTTATTGGTTTGTGTATTAATTTTAACTCTCAATTTTAATCTATTGTTTTAACTGTTTGTTTCCAAAATATAAACAAAACAAAACATTGCAAGCCAAAAGCATGCTCAATGGTTCGTGTAAAGATACTCATTGCTATTGTGTCGCCCGTTTCTTTATGAACTTGGTTGACGCTCTACCGCGCACCTCAATTTTAATTTATTTCTTTCATTCCAATGGTAATCATCGCGCGTAGTCACGCTCCAAGAGTTGCAAAAAAAAATTACTATGCAATTTAATAATTTGTCCTGCGGCTAGTCTCCGTTGAGACTGCCACCGTGGCCGAAAATTTGACTAGGTCATCATAATCAATAGAATTCAGTGACACAGCAATGTTAATTTACAATGACTGTAATAGCTAAGCTACAGACACTCGACAGGCGAAAGACAGGGGTGCAATTCTCCCAACCAATTGCTTCACTATGACATTGGTTTCGTCGCAGAATCCTTTGATGAATGAAGCTCAGGATAGTACGTGCGGTGCCATTTGCACGGAGAGATCGATAGAATGGTCCTAGATTAGTTTCAACCTCGACACTTGACGTGCGTCTCTTCATCAGTTGTTTCCAAACACAGACTACGCTGCCTGTATTTAATGATTATTTCTGCTTTAAAAAGTAACAAAGGACGCGCGGGCCGAATATTTATTAGAAACTAGTTGTTACCCAAGCTTCACACGCTTTTTTCAGAGATAGATAGATATTTTGGCGCGAAGAGGTAACAAACATCCACCCATGCATCTAAACATCAAAAGTTTCGCATTTATAATATTAGTATGATATTGATGCCTACATATATTTTGAATACCACACTTCGAAGGGATACTAACCCGTTTCTTTCGTCTAAGTAGAATATCAAAACGTGGGTATGATGGCGATTCTGCAACCATTAGATTGTAAAGTTATTAAATTAGCAGAATAGGGTCCCAGGATTGAAGAGAGTCATGGGATCAACCACCCTGTCTACATCTTGTGAGATGCTGCAAAGCAGCTGTCACCAGCACGTGACAGTTCTCCAATGTAGAAAACCGTGAAAAGGTCCTCAATGACCGCGGGCTCAGCTAGTTTCCATAAAAAGGTCCTCAATGACCGCGGGCTCAGCTAGTTTCCATAAAAAGGTCCTCAATGACCGCGGGCTCAGCTAGTTTCCATAAAAAGGTCCTCAATGACCGCGGGCTCAGCTAGTTTCATAGAAAGGTCCTCAATGACCGCGGGCTCAACTAGTTCCCATAAAAAGGTCCTCAATGACCGCGGGCTCAGGTAGTTTCCATGAAAAGGTCCTCAATGAGCGCGGGCTCAGCTAGTTTCCATAAAAAGGTCCTGAATGACCGCGGGCTCAGCTAGTTTCCATAAAAAACACTCTAGATGTTTTTTATTCAAGCTTTGAGCCCACGGCTATGCCCGTGCGGATTTCGTGAGTTTTTTTTATTATGCAAGACTCTAAACCTTTTTCTAAAATAAATGCCTAAGTTACCCGCTATGGCATCAGTTATCTGCCAGCGTTACAAAAGTTAAAAAGTGCCATAACAAATCCAGGATTATATTTTTTGTATTTAAGTGGGTTTAATTACCAGAGTTTCATTTCAGAAAAACTTCCTATCTTCAATATTTGTGGTACTTGCTATCTATGTCCCATGGCTTTGGGAGACCCTGTATATGGGTAGGTATGTAAAGGGTGTCCAGCGGGAATTATTCAACTTTAAATTGCAATTAATTAAATACTAGCGAGGTAAGGTAGGCGAGAGGGGTATCATTCGAAGCGCAGGATTTGCGGAAGTCGTCATGAGTCACTGGTCGGGGGCACACCGCGCGTTTGCGGTCGAGCAATATTTGAAGTGCGGTGAATCATTGCTACGTGCGCCACGCGCTTTTTTGTACTCATTAGGGTTCCGTACCCCAAGGGTGAAAACGGAACCCTATTACTAAGCCTCCGCTGTCCGTCCGTCCGTCTGTCGCGTGGCTCCGACTTATGAACCGTAAGAGGTAGACAGTTTAAATTTTCAGATAATGTGTATTGTATAATGTGTGCCGCTATATCAACAAATAATAAAAATAATATAAATATCATAATTAAAGGGGGCTCCTATACAACAAACGTGATTTTTATGGTCTTAATTTGTCAAGGCTGTATCTCGTGAACTACAATAGGTAGACACATGAAACTTTCTATAATTAAGTAACGTTTCAACTGTAATAATAAAAAGTAGGTAGGTACTAAAAATAAAATAATGTTGAAAATTTAAAGAAATCTTTTAACAAGTGAAAATTTTATGTTCTTTGAAAAATTTACCCGATTTTCACGGTACGGAACCCTTTGTGTGCGAGTCGACTCGCACTTGGCGGTTTATTTTAATATTCGACGACTACGTGATGGGCCGAGCATGCAACATGTCGTGGTCGTGGGAACAAAGATTCAGGCAAGAAGGAACAATGGTCAATAGCTTAATACCGATCATGCAAGTATTGCTCTATGGGCAAACAACAGTCTGTTACTCAACCCTAATAAAACAAAGTACTTAGTGTTTGGTAGCCCATATAAACTAGCTAAAATTCGTCCCAGCGCAAGTATTATGCTTATGGATAAGCCCATCGAGAGAGTATATAGAGCGCGCAATCTAGGTCTGCAAATGGACTGTAATCTGCGGTTTGAAGAGCACATAGCTGACGTGGTTAAATCCTGTTTTTACAAATTGAGAATATATAGGATAAGGCCTTACCTAACCGAAGAAGTACGTTTAGATACGTACTTCTTCAGTTAGGTAAGGCCTTATCCCTTATTTTATAGTAGAGTCGCTTATTCTCTCAAAGTTAAATTACACGGACATCGTCTTTGGTCCGCGGCTATTACAAAAAACGGCCCGATAATACAAAGAGTTCAAAACTCGTGTGCCAGATTTTGTTTTAACATTCCGCATAGAGGTTTCTAGCTTCCTGAATGTCAATTCTCTTCTCAAAATGGCCAAAACTTCATTTAGCTTGTCTTATGTTTGGAATTATGAAGAACCAAACCTCTATCTATCTACGCGCTAAGTTTGAGGAAGCCTCTAGTTTGAGATCCTGCGACCAACGATGCCAGCTTTCGGTGCAACTCTTAACCCAGCAACATAAGACAGCGGCCTTTAGAGGGAGATTTCGCTACGCTGCATCGAAATGCTGGAATAACATCCCACCGCCCATAAGGAACCTAAAGAGTCTGTTTTTTAAAAAAAAAATTTTGAATTTTTAGTTTTAGATGATTCGGATATTTATTATATTTTGTGTTGTAAATTAGATGTAGCACTTCGCTTTTATATAAACACTATAATTTGTAAATCCTCGGTCCCATAGGCCCCAACAGAAAACCAGCGCAGGTTTATTTGTTATAAACCTGTGGAAGCTGAGTTGGGACCATTTTGTAACTAAGCTACATTAGGTATAGAATTAGGACTAATTTCTTTCTTTGTAAGTATTGTTTAACATTTTTCTGTATTTTTTATTTAGTTTTAACAATTTTAATCTTGTCTGTGTTAGTTTACAAATAAACGTTTTTGATTGATTGATTGACTGAATAGCACTACTCCTGGACCACGTCAGTAACAACGATAGTACATGACGTGTGTCAAGTTCGAAATAAAATTATTCGAAATCTGCGTAAATCGACATGGAAAATTTCGGCCTCCACAGGAATAAAAAAATCAACAGTCCACGTTATTTTGAAAAATAAATGAAAGCTCCACCCGTTCAAAATGCAAATTGTTTAGGTTAATGACTATCATTTTCGTTGAGAACCTTTGCGAGAATCCTTTGAATTTTTTCAAATAAACTGATCAGCAAGTACGGAGACATTCCATGGCCGCCTCGTTCGCCAGACCTCACACCTTGCGATATATTTTTATAGAGATACCTCATATCAAAGGTTTACAATAACAATCCTCGGACAATTGAGGCCCTGCAGGAAAATACTCGCCATGAAGTTCAAAGCATTACTTTAGCAGCACTTTGCCTTCGCGTACTCGCAAATGTAAGGGTCCAACTGCAAAAGTGCATTTAGAAAAACTGCCATCATTTTGACAATATCTTTTAAAAAAATTTAAATCCGCATTCTTAAGATTCATTTAATTAAAATATAAATAAATAAAAACGATCAAGTAGTTTTATATTCAATTTTAAAATAAAAAAATTCTCGCTGGACACCCTTTATAAATATTGACTATAATAATAACGTAGCAAACGCTAACAACAAGCGACATAAACGAATCATGATCTCGCTTCGCTAAATGCACTGAAATAAAACCGCGATAATTAAATTAAATATGAAATATGACGTATCCGCAATGCAGATAATGTAGCCCTTTTAATGCGTGTTGTAGAGCTGTGTGCGTGGTGACGCGCATAGCGGAATTATTTTAATACGCACTAATAATCAAGCTTAGAGTTAGCCGCAAATTATATCAACCATCCGGATAAAAAAATTCCGTGAACCTAGAAATAACATCCTAGAAGCTAGTGTTCGTAGAGTTGTAGAATATAATAATTCTGATAAAGTAGGACTGTTGAGTAAGATAAAGGCTCAATCTGTGTTCAACATCACTAGTATTTTGATTTTGTCCCTTTAAGAAGGACTTCTTCAGGTTATGGGATGAAACTTCCAACACAAAAAAGGTTCGTAGTTAACCCGCCACATCTGTAATCAATTCATCAAACTACTATAGTTTTTATAGTAAAATAGATTTGATAGGAGAGTAAAGACACGAATATCGCGTCTCCCCTGACCATACCCTGTCCACAATAGTTCACAGTAGCATCGCTCCGGCTGAACCCACCAGCGGAAACAGTGCTAATTGCGCTGAAGTTTTTAATATATTAACATTCAACAATAACGATTAAGCTATTTTTACGCTGCTTTGTTTTTGTTTACGATCTTCATTTACAGCGGTAAAAAGGCTCGTTCTACTTGACTCCGACCTTTCTTTCTAAACAAGATGGTTGATTTTAAAACAATTATTTATTGGAATCGTACTTATTAATGATTCCTACTTTTAACAAAGTACTTAGGTACCTAAAGGTTACGGGAGATTGTTATAAAATATTTAAAACTAACTGTACAATTTGGGGAAGTGTTTTCATTGATAAGACATTTTGAAGTCTGCGTTTAATGATAGCTGACAGTACTTTAATTCATAAACTTATAAACAGATTGTACTTAATTAACATTATTATAGATAATAAAGCAGGCCTTATCGTATGAAGTGATTTCTTCCAGGCAACTAAAGTGTGTGATTGTGAGATAAAAAAAGTTAGCATATTGGTTAAAAATACTACAAAAAAAGCGGCCAAGAGCGAGACGTGACATCGTACATACTTTTTCGCCAAATAAACCCTAAAAAATATTTTTTTTGATGAATAGAAAAAAAGCAAAAAGCCAACATTACCAGTTGGTCACCCGCCCAAGTACTGACCGCACCCAATATTGTTTATATTCGGTGATCAGCACATTACCCAACGTGGTATGGTCGTTGCCCCCCTTATTTATAAAATTTGATTTCTTTTTAGATTTTTTTTAAATCGACAGTAAAACACACTCTGTCAAAATTTCAACTTTATTTATAGGTTATTACGTTTTCCTTGTCGTTCACTCATGACAGAGGTGTCGTGGTTATGATGGGGTCCTAATCAACGGCCGCTCGTGCAATGCGCCGCAATCGTTCCCTGTTGGATGCGTTGTGAGAGCAGGTCATGGTCATGGTGGCTGTGTGAGTGGTGATGAGGCCTGATTATTTAGTTGGAGAGTAAGCACGGGTTCTCTTGCCCTCCTAAAGTAGCTAGGTACTAAACTTTAAATATTTATCTTGAAAATAATTTAGAGCTTTGTGGAATGCGCCCTTTTTGTGTTATGTGACAACTGACAAGTGGATAAGTAATAGGTTTAGCTGCTCGCCAATGATTTATAACCCGGTTTATTGCAGTACCTACGTTTTATTTACCTTTCCCTGCTACAGAGTATTGAAAGTGTTTTTTTTATTGCACGTCTTTTAAATGAGTGTTTTAATTTGTTTTCATGTTTGAAATGGCTTTTATTATTGAAAATGGTGGATGATTAAAATTCTTCGGACGTTTTTATTAAAAAAAAATCCTCTATTAGATAATGGAATTCATAGATTCTTTATTTTATAAACATATAAAATAACTGCGCTAACAGCGAGCTATCTGCAAACTGTTGCAAATAACCTATAGATAGCTCGAAAGATAATTTATTGTAGTGCAATTTACGAAAACTTTCAAAGTGATATCATCACCACCTCAGCTTGCTCATCGATACATTTCACGATCAAAATATTAAACTATAATATAATATTTTTCTTTTTGCTAGCTTCTACCTTAATTTATATTTACTGTTCTCTAAGATCAAATATTTTCTCAGTTTACTAGGTAGTAAATTCAATGAGGTGTTCTTAAATCTCAGGCAAAGCCAGACACGGCAGTAGCACGTAGCACGTAGAAACATCAAGTCAGGTGGTCGGTCACGTGACTTACGTGACGTACTCTAAATACAGGCTACCTTGAAATTATAAAACTTGCTATGAAACCAATTGTTATAAAATCACGTTGACTTCTGATTAGTGGCCGAGTATGGGCATAAGAAGTAAATGTTCATGTAGCAGAGTAAAACAATTTGCAAATAGGAACAATCTTTTCTAAAATTACACTACCTATCTGGTTACAATATTTTTTATGATACTTTTTAAAGTAATTGAAATAAAAGCGAAAAGAATGAAAGTATTAGCATAACTTAGATTTTCAGAGTAGGCCCCTCCCTCAGCTTTTATTTACTGTCGCATCCAAAAACGTGCGTTCGATTCTGGGAAGCTTCTGAAAAAGCTTCTACGAAACATGTCGAGGGTCAAGGAAAAACGTAAAAATAACATCGGGGTGACAGTTTGATCAAAAACAAACATTTTGAACCACAACAGTTGTTTTCACCAAACAACAAACGCAGTTTAGGTGCCCAAAAACCTTTTTATCTGTACATACGTTTCAACAGGCTTGCATGCTGAAGAGAAAAAGATAAAAATTCTATCAAAAAATTCATACCTACCCATATATTGCGTAAGTTAAAAAAAATATTATTGTATTCTAACCTATGACCCAAAAAGATTCGACCGTCAATGCTGTTTTGATTTGACGCAGATTCTAAAGCAAGAACAAGACTGTTTTAGTGTTGTGTGTTGTGTGTTGTGGCGCGTTCGAAGTTTAATATCGTTGTCATGCAAAGTACGAGTAGGTAAATAAAAGTAGATTTTAAGACAAACTTTCATCACAACACAAAAGGGGGTTCTAGCTTTAGACGAGAACTTGCGTTTTTTCGCTGCTGATTTAATTTTCTCCACCCAAATTCCATATTATTATTTGGTTCTGTACCCTATATTGTGAAGCCGCGTGCACCCAATTCATCTCGCCCCATTGGTCCGCGCGCTGCATACAAAGTGTTGATAAGGCGGTTTCAGTTGCTATCGGCTGATGTATACCTTTTCCTTTTGGGCCTGGATTTGAGGTCAAATACGCTTCTATTTAGATGTCAATATTTAGCGACGCCTTCCGGTTTTGATTCAGGCTGTGCAAGTATCGTAAACAGTTAATGTCAATTTAAATGTTCTTCAAGGTAGATTAAACCAGAGGAAACAGTACAGGCACATAACATTCAATCATAATTATGATGTTCTCTGGTTGAATCAATCTTGAAGAAATATTCTCTGTTTTGATCCACCTTAAAAAACCATTATACTTACGCTGGCTTGAGAGTATTGTGGAAGATCGGATGTCAAGCAGGCGTATCAGGGAAAGCCATCATCAGGGCGTATGACGCCGCATCGGTCGGCCGCCCCATGTAACGCTGGATTGACGAAGAAGCGGATCTCAGAAAACTCGCCACCACTAGCGATAAACAGCTCATAATCGAGATGCCTGATGAAGCCTTGCGTCGAAGCTTTACTTGAGGTCTAGGAGTAGGTACATTCTGAAATTAAAGTTTAAAAAAGTTCCATGTATAATGTTTATTCAGCTTGTCTCATTCATCCCGTTCCAAAAATCATTATATAACACACACTAAAGCAGCATGTGTTTAACCCTCATTTATGTAAACCCGAAACGGGTCCTAACTATTTATGACGTCACCGGCCCGTTTTTCGGCCGCCTAACCCGGCGCCGCTTAACATTAATTACCGCACTGCAATCCGCATTTTGCAGAATTATGTCCGGGATTCACAGCGAGAAAGTTCGATGAACAACCGATTACAGTACGTCCGAGCATCGACAACAATGACTCCTTTTTAAGTCCCTGTTTCTTAATCAATCTCCCATGAGTTTTTGAATGTTTATAAATTAACTGTTAAACAATGAATCATTTTGATATTACGATGGGTCAGAACAATTATCGACGATTAAAAAATCTCGGAAAAATCCGAAAATGCCTACAACGTAACGAGAGTTGTCTGCATAAAATTTAAAAATAAATGTTGAAAATTATTGGCGAGCCGGTGGTTTGTATCTTGGGAATTTTACAATATCGGTCACGAATCATAATATTTGTAGTACGGTACTACGACAAAATATAAGTTTTCTTAAAAATATTCTAGCTCCATGTCCGACACAGCGCGCACCGTTCAAAATAAACAGAAAACGGTGCGATGGTTGCGATATAACTTTGCCCCACCATACATTTTCTTTGGTGTGGTGATTCGAACAGATTTTTTTTTTCAGAAGCGTCTTAGAATTGAAAGGCGCCTAGAGCTTGCTGTACAAACTTCACGTACGTGTGTGACTTGTACAAACCATTGGCGATGCCGCGCTTGCAGCGGCCGGATTTATGGCACACATTTACATCGCATACTTTACACGCTGCAGCCCTAACAGGACACTACATTACCGGCGATGTGCAGGCGACTTTTTAAAACTATCGCGGTGATTTGAATGGGTTGTTTTTTTTCGTGTTTTGTTTTTTCAAGAGATAGGGACATACATAGGAGTGATCCCGCCTTAAATGCCATACTTCCTTTTTAATCACAGTCGTAAATTAAGTGTACAACCCCGTGAAAGCCGAGAAACTTTTGGCAGTATTTTGTAATATATCGGAGGTGTCAAGTCAAATTAAAATCTAAATAATAATTGTGATTAGTTTATTAACTCAGTTTCAAAATAAACTCGTGCGATATATTTTAACAACAAACCAGCAGATAACATAAACTAATTAAAATTATATCTTACCCAAAACGTAGAGATTAAAATTAACAAAACAACATAATTACTCCGTTACACAGAAAACGGGGCGAGCCTTAAACCAGAGCCACCTAATTACAAGAGCCCTTATATTAATATTCAATTTCAATTAGTGGGCCTGCCTACCCTTCCAGGGTACATGACATGGCTCAGACTGCCCTTCATAGGACCTACTGACCCTACCCTAGACCCGAGACGTTTAACGAAGTCTTACGAAATAGATACAAAACGGTCAGCAAAAAAAAGCAACTTAGAGATGGTTTAGAAAACTAAAACGATCTCTTTTTATGCAAATGTCACTTTGGTCCATGACTTTCCCATGGACAGGAGTCTCAACACATTTAACACACACACACACACATTTAACAACATAAAAGTCTTCGATAAATTAACTTCACTCGCGTGTCGGTTCGGTTCGTACAACGCGCTGCAATGCGGTTCTGTTGGAGATGAACCGAATTGTTGTACGCTCCAGAGCAATACCCTGAGTACGCTCTAAGATACACTGCCTCGTGTCCGTCAGCCGTTTGGTGACGACTTAGAATTTGCACCACCTCAACTCTTCCCGCGAGTGTCGTATAAGAGGCGACTAAGGGATTTCCACCCGGGAGGCGGGCAGCAGCGCTTGTTGCAACACAGTTCTACAAACGAACTGTGATTCCCAGCTCTCATACCCAGCGTGGGGATTATGGGCATTACTCCCCATGAGATAAAAGCCAATAAGGCGCTGATCAGGAGGAGGCCTGCATCCAGCATTGAACTAATATACGCTGGTGAGGTGTCTGTCAACCTCGTCAGGGTAAACCCAGGATACATGCCCCAGTGGGATAGATGCCTCGGTTTCAAAAAACACAACATCCTAAAATCGCAACAAAGAATTAATAGGGTAAATAAGGAGCGTACGCGCCACATACCTCAGACCTCGCAGGCGGTTGTGCAGAATAGACGTATTTCGCTTGTGCGTGCAAAAATCTCCGCGGCGAATGCAGGATAACGCGTCAAGATTTCAAACGTGAGTATTCACTGTTGCATAACTTTATAAGTAGGTAGTCATAAATTTCATTCCGTTTTTGTTACGTTAATACACTGGTTCATTGAGTACACACTTAGGTGTCAATGATCTCTCTATTGTATTAAGTTTAGTTCTAAATTATAAAGGCATCTGTCCGTATCAAAAAAGATAGTTGCCCCAATTTTTCGGGGTATAGGTGCCCTTAGAGGCATCTATCCCCCAGAGCTATATCCATAGTCAGTGTGTTTTGAAAAATATATTTTGTTTTATTTTACGTCGGAAATATTTTGTTGAGTTAGTATTATCTTAAGTGTACCTACACAATTATTATAGTTATTATACTATACGTATGATCGGACGCGGCCGATCATACCTTAAATGTTGATTTTTTGTTAAACAAATGCTTAAGTTCAATTATTATTCTGAATGTGTCCTCAAACTAAACATTTTAAATTGTATTTTGCTTTTATTTTGTATAGAATAAATATATATTTATTTATTCGATAGGGCCGATGCCCTAGAATATATATAATATTTATTAATTCGATAGGGCGATGCTGTAAGATAGATATCCTACAGCACTGGCATCTATCCTCTTTAGCATATTCATCATGGGGCATCTATCCATATAGGTTGCAAAAACTCAAGTCCTTGCCCAATCAGTAATTTTTAGGTCACTAGAAACAGTTTGTAATGTGAGATAAAAGATTAAACAATATATATTCATAAAAAGTATTCACGACTCGACGGAATTCATAACTTTAAAACTACAAGGCCTTCTTTAAAAAGTGGGGCATCTATTTCTGGGTTTACCCTATAGGTATGCGTTAGGAAACCTCCGAATGCTCAAACGCAACGCAAGTCGCGGTTATTTGACAGTTTTCAGTGAAAACCTGTCAATAATTCACCTATTGAGACGTTCTTATATCTGAGTTGCGTTTGAGTGTTCCGGGGTAAGTATCATATTATTGTAATTTCACCTTCAACCATTCACCAAGATAAGTTTCGCCTGTTTCTAACCGATCTAAGCCGAATCCTTGTCGATAAATATGGCCCCTCGCTCTCATCTCCCGATAAGAGTAATCATCCAATCTGACTAATGAACACGCACTCCGACACTGCGGCGTGACGTCACCACGGCAAACAAGTGACAAATGATGCTGCGGCCGGCGCGCGCCATGACAGACCGACGAATTAACTGCTAAATATTAACGGCAGTAGGTACGCGACTATACCGAGGGTTAATCTCGGTAGTTTCGACACAGTTCCAGAAGAAAGGGTTTAAAATTGACTTTTCAATAAGTTTACTTTATACCCTAAAGAAATAAACGTATTTGATGAATAAATAAAAAAAAGGATAGAACCTATTTTTGATTTTTAACTACCCAAAAAAACAGGCTACCAAAAACAGGCATCTGAATAGTGACATGTTTTCTGAGTTCATGTATGTGAGTTTTCTATTTTCTATCATCATCTATCATATAACATGAGGTTAAAAATAGCTTGCAGAAATGGTTACTAACAAAAAACTACAGTGAGATTGAAGTCCTACTTCTTTACATATAATAGTATTATAGTTACTAAGTGTTGGGTTTATTTTACCTAAACTAGGTACTTTAGGTAAAATAAACTCAAACACTTATTAATTAATTTATAGATACCTATATTAATTATTATTATAAAGACACGTTGGTGCTCTTGTTGCCCGAACTCACATGAGACCGGTATCAATACGGTGTTACCTAAAATTATTAAGTTTTGTATTTCTTTTAAGTAATTTCTGTACTTAACTAACGAACAAACACGATAAGGAAGGGCGGGGTACTCTAACACAAGCATATTATGCTTAAAAGAGAACCCCAACCCATGTTATGTTTTTTTTTTTCATTTTCGTCATCGTTTTTAAATGCCAGAACTGAACATGTTTCGATGTTTAAAGTATCTTTTACCTCGGGGTGACGTCCGAATTCTTACTTCATACCGGACTACTATACTGAGACACCGGGTTGATCATATTTTTAGAAAGAAAATCTATGAGAATATTTAATATAGCTTCTATGCAAAGGCCTTCTGTAGTGTGTATAGTCACAAAGAACTTATGGGTCTACCTACTGCATTGTAAACAATGCATGGTGTCTAGTGTATAGAGGTACCTCTAGAATACAGAGCAAGTAAACTCACCGCGATTCGATATCAGACTCAACAACTGCAAGTATTCCTTTCACGTCCCGACTTCAACAAAGCTAGCGTCGCTCATGTGACATCACCGGTCGCCTATTGTCTTGTCCGTGCTGTGCTTTGGAGCGGCATAGTAGTTGTGGTGCAATATCTGAAATATTTTAAAACAGAGGTTGGTTCTAGCGTTTTACATTCAAAGGTTAGATCTGCCACCCCCCAATTATGCTGAGGTGGGTGCCATTTTGGTAGAAAGTACATTATTAAAACTGATGGTGGAGTATTCCACCAGAAGAAATGCCAAAAATTTTATGATTGTGAATATTGTCAGTTGACACTGATAACCGTCATCCACACTGAGGCAGGAATATACAGGCTTATTTATAATTCACTGTCAATATGTGAACTGCATGTTGCTCATCTCGAACACGTCCGTGAAGACAAGTCTTAATTCTTATATCTTTTTTTGTAAATAATTTCTGCTGGAAATTTAAGAAAGACCATTGTCCGGTATCCAATGAATTATAAAAGACTGATCTCCTACTACTGCTACTATCATAACACCTTGATTAAGATTAATTATGACCTGACATCTTCACAAACTTGTTTATGATGATGAACAGAACCTGCAGTTCACGCATTGTCAGTGATTTTTCAATCCCTCTATATAATACTAACGTCGGACCGACGGACGCGACGTTACTTGCAACAGCTGTCGTTTTGGAGTCTATCGACATTGTGATAATAATTGTCACAATGAAATTATTATTTTGGTAATAATTTCAATAGACTCCAAAAGGTATCACATAATTGATTCATAGTTTGTTTTAGCTGAGTTCATAGCAAAAGCAGAAGTTACAAAAAACCGGAGATGTTTTGAATTGAGACGGTAACGCACGTTCCACCATAAGTTATATTTGGCGGAGAAGATTTAAAACATATATAATTTGGAAATTTTAACCAAACAAAATGTGATCATCATGTAGCAGAATGTTGTTCTACAATAACTAACTTCGAAGTCCATGCGCCGTTCATTGCGGTACCGCACTTTATTTACTCTGCCACCTGACCGTTGTCCGAGCTAAATAGTGATTTTCTACTGTCAATTGTCACTTCTGTGTGGGAGGATATTTATTAGTGTGTTCTTGAGGCGCTTTGTTATTCAATTCAATTCATTTATTTCAGACAACAAAATTTTTTTAAGAATACAAAATTATTACTTCCTTCAAAATAATTAGAGAATTGATAACTCGCAAAGGCTGTCCACTGCGCCCACGTGGCGCAGTGGACAGCCTTTGCGAGTTATCAGTTCGATTTCTGTTACCCATAACAGAAATCGAACCGACAACCTTTGCGCCCACTGCGCCATGTGGGTACTACGAAATAAGTCAAATCAAATCAAATCAAATCGTTTATTGGAACCATGTACATATTTAAAACAAAAACAATGCAACGATACTGACGCTAAAAGTATAAAACTGTGTCGCGTTCAGTATCGCCCTCCTCTGGACCGACTCAAAAAGATAAAAATTTTAGACAAACAAAAATAATTTAGCCTACGTTATCCTTAATTAATATTATAAGTAACCTTTGTCGGGACAAAGGTTACTTATTTCGTAGTCCTCCACAGGCTCCCCCACGAAGGGTTCACGACTTGCCGGGGCGGCGGGACTTGGTATTCGCGGCCTGGTCACCCGCGATGAAGCTAAGAAGAACCCATGGGGCCGTGCCAACGCAGACGGCCGTATCGCCGTCTGCGTTGGCACGGCCCCATGGGCCTAGGGCGTTCAGACACGGGGTCGTCCGGCGCCCAATTGTCGGGTAAGGTCTCCGAGGTGGTCGCGGCGTGTTATGTGTTTCTGGCGCGACACGAAGGGGTGTGCTCCACACCCCCCAGTGAGGGGGGGTGAGGAGATATCGGGCAGCTGCGGTGGATTCGTGGAAGAATAGCGTGCCCACGTTCCCACCGCAAGCGGCAAAGGCGGAACACCCCGAGGGTGTTAGTGGTGTTCTCCAACACCACTAACTAAACGAGTACGATTATGTGGGACTCCTCCTACATAATCGTACTGTCCCATAATCGTACATTTCCCTCAGGATAATAAAAAAAGTCCTCCACAGGGGTGACAATCCTTTTTGAATCAACTTGTCATTTAACAAAAGTAAAATGAGGCTATATGCGAGTTCGTGCGTCATATGATTTTGACTCAGTGATAGTGATTATTGAGAAAATAATAAAACTAAATACTGACAACTCAAAACTATGTCAATATGTACACATTATCTATTCACTCTCTTTTCATAAATTCTCTTTATATCCATAGGTTTGCTGTAGGAAAACTGTTTTAGGGTTGAGCTCGCCTTTGTACATGTCCATTATTTGTTAACTTGTAGGTACGTATGTATGATTTAACTTGTGGGTGCAATAAAGTATTTAACAACCCAAAGTGCCAAAAAACTAAATTTTGCAGTATACGTGTATCTGTATAGGTACCTATAATTGACGACCGCTGCTGTGGCGCGGCGGGCGAAGGTCCGCCTGTGACACAGGAGGTTTCGGGTTCGATTCCTGCCTTGGGACAAATGTTTGTACGATCTGCAGATATTTGTTCCGAGTATTCTGGATGTTTCTATATATAATAAAAAAAATCTTCCCATGGTACTAACGCTGTTGGCATTTCGTGCTTAGGTTACTTGATCCCTTTGATCCATATACAAATAATACAACTTTTGCGCCATATTAGTAATCTGATAATAAATAAAACCTTGGTCCAATATCCAAAGTACGAACAAAGTAAATCAACACTAGCTCGTCCCACTTCTGCTTGACGTAGGTATCCACTAGTTGACAGCCGCCGATATAAATGTAAGGCTTGACCCGCCGCCCGGGCCACTGGTTACATACTAAACGATTTATTCATTTCACTCGACCTAGACCGCATTTCATTCTGTTAGTGGTTATTCTGAACAGGGCCGGGGATAAATGAAAATATGAATTAGGTTTTTCCACGGTTTTACTTATGATTTGGATAAAACATAGCTTAGATCACTCAGTTTACAATAATGTACAATGACCTAAAGAAGTTTAGGTACTTTATTGACAAATAAAATTACAATCAAATAATAAAAACAAATGAGAACTAGAACTACACTGGAAATAATTAAGCTAACTGCAGACTGTTGCAACCAATCTACAGGTAGCTCAACTGATCCATACCAATACCTGTCGGAAGCGTCCCCAAGACGCTGGCTGCATTGCCCCGCTCGCGCTGTATGGCGATGCTGATGCACTGCGCCAGATAATAGGCAATTAACAGCATCAACTACTCTCTGCCCACGGCTTCGTACGCATCGGAACGTTCAAAGGTTATTTCTATCCAATGCGAACTGATTTATGAAATATAAAAGTTTTATTTATTTTACCCAATGTTTTATTGTAGATGTGTGTATGCAAAGCTTCAGCCGCGTCCATTCCAATGGTTTTGATGTGAACAAGTTGCAAACATTTATCCATCCATCCACACTTTTGCATCACTCACACTAATATTATAAACTCAAAGACTGCTTTTGATGTGCAAGGGTATTTCCTGCATGGCTCCTTCCATTTACAATAAACTGCCAAAATCACTTAGAGAACTACCAATATCACTGTTTCGGAAAAAGTTAAAAATCACTTTGGAAGGTAAAAGCAGGTATACATTAAATGATTTCATGACGGACAGACATTTTTTAGATTTATGTAAATGACAAATTGCTAGTTATTATTTTTTTTGTAATTTCAATTTTAATTTTTATTCAGTTTTCTTATTAACTAAGTATTTGTTTTCAATTTGATTTATTAGCTTTATATAATATTTAATTAAGTGACATTTTACCCAGATTTTGCACGCCGAAACGGTAGAAATACATTGTTTCTTATTTAATCATACTCCACCTATGTACCTTGTTTACATGTATTTGATGCAATTAATTTTACTTTACTTTTACTTTACTTTATTTTACAAATACGCAAAATTTTAGCTCAATATATTCAGTACCTAGTTATAGTGTGTTTGCAGGTTTGTAAATGACTAGTACTCAAATTAAATGTAATGGCTAATCTGCCAATTGGTTTCCAAACAAAGCCCGAGCTTGTAGCAATAAACAAACATTAACAGCACACAAAACCATCGAAACATAAAATTAATAGATATTTGGCATAACTCTGGAATCATAGACCGCAGCTAAAGGATTACGCCCATTAATCCGGCAGGTCCGGGCGCACCTGCGCGTGTTGACATCTGTAACCTCAGATACATGGCCCGCTCTGGTGGACGTCCTACTTAAACATACTAACATAGGGAAGCTGCTGGTGTGTTGAAGGAAATAAATTATGTTGGATATTTAAAATAATCGTATCTTTTAGTCCTAAAGTAAGTGTTACAAGACAAGACTACTGTTACGTTACACTGCCTAGCCTTTGCGGTGCGAGCGAAAGAGACGCCGCACTACGCGAACGTGAAGTACAAGACGCGTTGGTCGTCGATGTGTTCGACTAACAAACTATCCACAGAAAAGAAAAAACCCAGACACGGAAAGAATATTAATAAATATTTGTTCCACGACGGGAACCGAGCCTGCCACCGAAGGTTGACCTCTGCGCACTGAAGGTGGACCTTTGCCCACTGCACCGCAGAGGACATCGAATTTTTCTACGCTGTTGTCGTCTACTAACACAAAACACTAGACGAGGTTTTATTTCTGCGTGATAGGGGGCAGGACTTGGTTTCTTTGTCTGCTAGGTACCATCCTGCTCTGAAGTACTATGTACCTATATATTGTCACACATATCCTTTGTAAAAAGGCTTACTGCAAAATATCAGATTATCTAGATGATAAAAAAGCTTGGGACGAGTTTTGCTCCAACTCGAAAACTAAGAACCTACCTAATAATGTGAAGGTTTCTTGTTCGCTTCTTTACTTTACCTTAATAAGATTGAAGGGAACAAAAAATCAAAGTGATCACTTTATTTCCTAGTTTTTATGTAATTTGAATTTTGTGACGTGTCCAAGAGTCTTGTAAGGTTCAAAAGAAATAAAGCACTTTGATATTTGATATGTCTCAATATTCCGTCATTTAAACAAGACAGGCACACTGGCATCTTCGCATACGAAGGATGGCTTAAGTTGTATTCGTTTTACGTAGGTGGCTTGTAAGGCCTACACGGGCTGCAGCGGTTGCCGCAGGCCCACCAACATTCACACGTCCACAGCTGAATGCGCCTCCCCCACACAGGGGGGAGGTATTTTGCCATAATCATCACGATTGGCAGGTGTATTGGTGGTGGGAGCAGGTAAAATTCACAGATGAAAGCTCCCCTTCCCCTGTTAGGTTCCTTTAGTCGCCTCTTACGACATACACGTTTGCCACGGGCTAAGCTGGGGGGTCGATTCTTACGCCGCGATCGCCACAGCGGCACCATGTAGCGAGATGCACGTACCTATGTCAATACTGCGGTAGGCACACACAACCATTCCATACATTTCCATTAGGAAAATTGCATGAAACAGATCTATTAGGATATTTAACACGTTGCGGTCCCGTTGTAATTTCCATCAGGAATATTGTATGAATCGTAATTTCTGCTCTAAACAGGATTAAAATGTTTGACGTTACGAGTTTTAGCACAGATTACTTCGGCTTGTTGTCATGTTTGAAAATGGAATAGAATAATCTATTTCAAATTTGAATTGGTCTGAAAATGTCAGCTTTTTGCGAAGTTTTTGCGGCTGCATTGTGAATTAAAATTTTCGAAACTTGGCTGATGACGATGATGAGGAAAACATAAAAGTGTTTTGATTCGTATACGAAATTATTTAATTTGCTGGTTCTAGACACCTGAAGTTAATCATAATATATGATATATACACATAGGGCATAAATTATCACATACTTTACACTAATGTTATAAATTCTAAAGTTGGATGGATGGATGTTTTTCTGCTGTAACTTAATAATTTGGCGTGTTTTAAAAAACGATAAACCGACTTCAAATTCCGGTTTATAGATAACTAGCTGTAGCCCGCGGCTTCGCACGCTTTTTTCCGGAATTAAATGTAGCCTATGTCCGGCCCCGGGATACCATCTACCTCGCTGCCAAATTTTACCGAGATCCGTTCAGCCGTTCTTGAGTTATAAATAGTGTAACTAACACGACTTTCTTTTATATAGATAAGATAGATATAGAAGATATTCATCTATGTCTCGGACGAACGAAATTACCCCTCCCTCACTTTCCCTGACCGAAGGTCTATGTTCACGTGCAAAAAATTGAATAGAATAGAATAGAAAATATTTATTTGTGTAACATTACATAACATGACATGATGACTAAAATTAGAATTAATATTAGACTTAATGCTACACAAAAAGGCCACCAGCTCAGCTTAATGCTGCACAAGGGCCATAGCAGCGCTGGTTTACAGCGGTGCCAGGGTGAAGTGCTGTTAAAATTCAAGTCTAATTTAGTTTGATGACACAAGGATGAAGCTGTTGACGCCCGTTGCCATGGAAACCATTAAATAAGTGTTTAATGAAATTATCATATTCTGAAGAATTTTTACAAACCTACGTTTTACAGCAATTCCTCGAGAATCAAATAGTATACCGTATTGAGGTGGACACCACCTCTGTATCACTTTTTATACAACAACGAAACAATCATCAAAATCTATTAATAATTGGCGCAGATATCACCAAAATTGTTGTAGCTAGTCGTGATTCTCCAAAAATATTATGTTACTTTTTAAATATAACGGGATAAATACTAATCCCTCGGAAATAACATTCGTATGGGACCACCTCGGGATTATTCTCTATACAATAGTGAAAGAATCAGTAAAATTGGTTACACATAGGCGGAGATATCAAGTAACATACATACATAAAAAAAAAAAAAAAAAAAAACATGCAGACAAGCTGAAAACCTCCTCCTTTTTGAAGTCGGTTAAAAACTACAGAACGGATCAAGCTGAAACTTTGCATACATCTGGAGACTCACAGGCTTTGTAGCTCACACATCAGTTCCCATGCATGCGATAGTAATAACCTTTGAACTTTTCCATAGAAACGACGCGTGCGAAGCCGCGGGCTGAAATTAGTGTGTAATAAAACTTTACTTTTTGGAATGTATATTCCTTAACTCGTAAATCATCTAATAAAAAATCTTTATTAATAAAGAAAATTACAATCAAATTAAAGAAACAAATTAGAACTAATGAAAATAAACAGGTGAAGATGTTCATGTTTGGTAGGAGGATATGTAAGTAAGTGAGCTCAATAAATTTAGCACCAATTTTGAAAAATATTTTACTAATGTAAATCCAATTTACTAATGTAAAGCTACAATGTCACAGTTTCAGTCTAGTAGTTATTAATAACGAGCATTCCTGGGAGTCTTTTATGAGATTTATTTTCAAATGAATTTCCCTCAAAAACTTTACAATTTCATAACTGTCCGTATAAAATTCCACTCAGTGATGTTCCATCATTAATTCTGAATGCAATAAATCACTCAGTTTAAAACTTCCGATTTTCGAATATCAGAACAGAAGCAATTTGAACGAATGTACATTTTATTAAATTGTAGTTTTTTTTTTCAAACTGGCCAACTGTACCTACTGAATCGTTCGAATTTCGCAATAAAAGTGAATTCATATTGAATTTTGTTGTTGACTTTTGACAACGAGGATGCAGACTAGATATGCTTTTCTCACAAGCAAACTTTTTAAAGTATCAAATATATATTTCAACCTAGTTTCCGCCCGTGGCTTCGCTTGCGTTTAACCGGGATATAATATAAGTAGCCTATGTCCTTCCTCGGTAAGAAATACAAACAGAATTACTTTTGCTGTTATACATACATATATAATATTAGTATGGATATTGGATATCTGCCTACTTTTGGGCCGGATGATGCTGTATAAAAAAATGGCAATTTATTTTCAGTTTCGGCCAATCCTGCGCGTTAAACACGCGGGACGCGAAGCGAGAGCGTCAACAACGCGAAACTTTTCGCTTCAAAAGTTGCAAGACTCCATTGCAGCGTCCGCCGCTCGGCTGACGCTCCCGTTTCGCGTCCCGCGTGTTTAACGCGCAGGATTGGCCAAAACTGAAAATAAATCGCCATTTTTTTTATACAGCATCATCCGGCCCAAAACCACCCACAACACCGCGTGTTTGACGCGCAGGTTTGGTCGATGCTTTAAATATAAGTTTATATTATTTAACACTATTTAAAACAATAAATAACAATCAAAATTATCAAATAAAATGCTTCAATTATTTATACCACATCATAATCGCAAAAGGTGTGCCTGTAAAGGATAGCTGTACAATATTTTGAATAAATAAATTAAAAAAATAACCCAAATGAACATGAACAGCTGTTAGTTTCCGCTAATTTAGTAAACTCCACAACGAAATTAATTAATTTTGTCGAAGCTTATCACCGTTTCTATCAGATTCCTATGCGACCTAAATTCTCTAAATATACAATATTCATGGAGCGATCGAGTTTATAATTCGCTGAAAATTTACGCTCGTTCACTCTTAGGGTAAATTAGCATTGATTCCAAGAACTAAAGCGAAGCTAGAAAAGCTTTTAATGTCTTATCTTATTTTATCTTAACAACCCGGCGGAACTCACTGTTGGGCAAAGGCATCTTCATCTCTCCTCTCATTCATAGGTATATTTTGATGTAGCCCGTACAAAAACATTTGATTACTCTGTTATATTGAATTCGGACATGAAAAGGCTAGCAAATAGTATGCTTGGTTGCAACCTATTGTTGTGTAAAACAATAATTAATCAAATAACAATTATTCATATCTTTATTTCCTACCAGCACATTCGTCCATTTGCACCCAGAGCCGAGGTTAATTATTAATATTGTAATGAAAACAAGGTTGTAACAGATTAGTGTCATTTCAGGTGGCACAAAAATTAAACCCATTTGACACTGCACTAAAAATGAGCATAAGCTCCGATTATAGTCGTAGCAGCTACGGCGTAGCACTTTTCGTAGCAAACGTATGGTTGCAAAAATTATCAGTTAATACATTCAAACAAATTGTCAAAAACTTCCTGGCTAAAAAGGCTAACAACAAAATATCTAGAGTATAAAAAAGCTTGGGACGGATTTTGCTCCAACTCGAAAAATATGTATGAACTAACAGGCTAAAGGTTTTTTCGTCCCTTCTTTATTTTAGTCTACAGTCGTCTACAGTCTGTCTTTAGTCATAACGAAGCGACAAAAATAAAAAATATCACTTTAATATTATGTCAGTGTTTAATTTAAAAGAATTTGACCTTTTTTGTGGGACTAATCCTCTCAGGCAAATCGATAACCCTTCATTGAAAGTCCCGCCAAGTAATTTTGTTTCTCCGCCACTCTTGCATTTATATACTCACTATAATTTTGTTGGATCGCTAAGATAGGAACAGTGCTGTTTTTGTGCCATCAGAATTTACCGCATTGTCAATATTTACGTTATTTATCAGTAACTTAACCCTTGAACACCTAACACCACCCTCAGCCGGGTAGACCCTGTGATCCATCAGCACTATCGAGCCTCAGGGATGGAGAGTTATGACACAATTCACTTAGAGTGCGGATTCATGGCCCGGACTGATACATCACTGTTGTTATGAACGTGGTATGTTAACAAATGTGTAAATTCCCTCAAATAAACAAGGAAAATGTGACAAAAATGTGATATCAAAACGGTGTGAAAGAAAATGATTAGGTAACAGAAAATTGGTGATAAATTTGGTTATCTTTCCAATGTAGACCCTCAGAACCTGTCTGGAACCTACTGTCCTTCGTAGAATCCGTAGAACCCAGGCTGGTAAGAGATAACTTCCAAAAAAAGAGATTGAGACAAATGGGCGAGGTAAATGTTTATGCCAATTAGTTAGAATGTTATTTATTTATTTACAGTAACATTGCAGAAATGATAAAATTAAATAATGTTGAACTATTCTCAGAGCTTTGTGCAGAGCTTGTGTTATGTTATGGGTACTTGTTAACTGATAAATGTACTAAAATGCAATACACTTCATAGATAGATATTTTTTTTACTATCCATAGAAAATACCAAGAACACCCGCAAAAAATATGAGCAGATCTTACAAAAAATTGTCCCGAGGCCGGAATCCAACCTGCAACCTACTGCGTCGTAGGCAGATCATCGCCCACTGCACCCCAGCTGTCGTTATTAATCAAGTGAATTATCCAGATCCAGTAACATTGCGGAAATAATGAAAATTCACCATCAACCTGAGTTAAATACCTCCCTACCCACCTGCCTAAGGGCGCGTTCCCATTATGTCGTGACGACAGATAATAATAGTTAGTGCAGTTTAAAGAATCGTGGCTTGTATATTTTAATGGAGGTGTTCACATAAAGAACGACAAGAACTTACTGTCGTGCCTGTCGTCCATGACACTTTTTTTGTCGTGACCAACGAGAAAAATCTTAATAAATTTTACAGAAAAAAAAATTCGAAAGATGACTTGTGTTTTTATAACAATCCCAACCATCAAAGGGACTGTTATCGCTATTTTGTGCATTGATTAAGCAAACTTTTATTTATTGACTTAGTCTTACAAAATGACATCTACAAGCACAAGGTTGGTCAAGCTCAACTAATGAACGTGTTGATGAGGTTATTCAAAAAAGGTTTTATAGAGTACCCATTACACTCCCTGATTGAAGGTCGTGACGATAGATTGACAAGGCAATGTCAACAGTGGGAACAGCTCTCTATCTGTTCGCTAGCGATAATTTATCTATCGTAGAGAGAAATTATCGTTACGACATAATGGAAACGCGCAATAAGTCACGGCTACCGGTAAAAGTTAACCCATTTGACCGCGGTATCCCACATACGCCAGTTTGTCCAGCTTGCCCCACTGTAGAGACAATGCAGGGCATAGGGTAAAGTGCAGGTGTCTTCCATGATTTATACCACCATTTGTCGCTTGGCCAAACCGCATGCTTCTCAACAAAACAAACTCTACCATAAGCAACATGCTATAGAGTTGAATTTCGTGTGAGTAGTTATGAAATTGGAGTAGATAGGGATGTGTACGTCTACAGGGTTCCGTTCAAGAACGTTGCTGAGTTACTTAATTTACTGATGATTGAGTACTTTGAATACATGCATGAATAAACAATCATTATCATTAACCTATATTAGTCCACTGCTGGAGATAGGCCATGTATAAACAATAAAAATCGTTAAATAAAGCTGGATATTTTCACATAACATCATCTAGCCCCAAGGAACGGAGAGCTTAGTGGGAGCCAAGCGAACTTGGTCCCACGGCGGGAATCGAAGCCACTATAGATGGAAATTCGGAATTCCTTGTTTTAATGAGTTATAATAACTTTAAGAAAACTGGTCTTTCTCTGCCGGGATTTAATTCAACTGCTTAAATGATTGGCCAAGAACCCACCACTAGGTCAAAGAAGGTGATCTATCACTGCATCCAACCCCATTGTTTAAGTGATTAATATTGAAATAAATAAATAATTTAATATCTTCAATTGCCGTGCAATACAAACACAACATTGCTTGCATAACATGCAGTGCTGTGTTGCAATAACATCACATTTTTCTCTAATATTTCCCTTGAGAGCCATTTTATGCGCAAGCTATGAAATATAAAGTTTGAGGGAAACAATGTTTCATGTTCTGATACATTTACCGTTTATAGTAGGTACCTACTTTGTAGTACAATACAGTTTGCATGCACGTACTATACCTAACTCAATAGTCAATTTGACTTCAATGTTCTCAATTTTACACTGGTATTTAAGTTTATCGGGAAAAATACAAATATTTCGGGATTATTTTTATGTGACCTTGTGATCTCGTAATCATTTTCTAAACACTAGCATACATTTTTTTTTAATGTTTTTTTAAGACCGAACGCTATAACTGGCCGCTAATTATTCTTGATTCTAATTTTGAAATGCGTAATTTAAAGATACCAGAAATTATGATGTGGACCAAACCTTTTATGGAAAATAGAATAAAGTAAGAAGTGGTAAAAGTGAGACCGGATCAGAAGACAGGCCGTCCACTTCGTGGTATCCATTATTAGAAGGTATACTTAAGACGCGTGTGGGTGTAAAAAATATTTCTGGTAATTCCTATTTCTTACTGTCTGATCCCATTGATCTAGATAAAAATAAAATAATCTTTACTCGACCTTAGACAGAAGTAGCTTTGCCCGCGGCTTCGCAAGCATTTAGCAAGCGGAGAAAACCGCACGCAAACTTCTTTGGAATACAACTTACGTCGTATTACCCTGATTGTCATGATTGCGATGGATCTCTAAGGTTGCAGCATGCATGCACATGAATCTGAAACATTCTAAGGCCCGTATTATAAAAGCTTGCTCAGTCATCGATCTATGCTTGAGTACTTAACGCTGTTCTATGGCATAAACGTCACTCAAGCTTAGGTCTATGTATGACTGAGCAAGATCTCCTAATACGTGCCTAAGAGCCTTTTTTATTAGGTTTTCTATAAATATTATAGTATCTAATTGTAATGGAGCCTACACAGTAAAGTTGGCGACACAGCCTGGCGGATTGGTGCGACGTATCAGTGAATGAATATTGTAAATAAATAAAATTGTCAGGCGACAGTGTTTTGCCAAATTGTCGGCGGACAGCGGTTTAGACACGTGTGCAGAGAACCAACTAACAAACTTGGGCGTAGTCTAGCTATACACTAGCCAAACACGATGTGAAATGTTTATAAACAAACCACGATACAAAAAACTAAATATCACTTGATTGGCGTCGAGTTTCAGATAGCAATATGTATTGTAGGAATGATCTCAAATCGATAAGTAATGTAAAATGCGTAAGTATAACAAGACGCGACAACAGAGTGAATTTTAGGTTAAGTATGGGCGATTTGTTTACAAACATTGTACATCTTCCTATGTCAAAAGTGTAGAGTGTAACGGCATCAAGTGTAACTACGGTGGAATAAATAAGCACATATACAAATCCAAATTGGCTGGAATATAGTTAATTACATGTTGAAATCCTTTGCATGAACAGATAGCGGACAGACAAACAGACAGACAGACATAGTTACTTTCGTATTCATAATATTTTATTTTTTATTTATTTATCTTGGATATGGACGGATGGATGGCAGGCGTTCTGTAGCCTGACCCTTGCTGGCATTCAGACCAAACCCGAAGAACATTCCAGCAGTTAGAGTAACAGACTTACTTGCACGGCATCCGGCATCCCAACAGGTCGCGCAGCACGTTGTTTATCTGCAAACAGCATTACGGCGGTGAATCAGGCGCGGTTTGGCTCGGGGACAAATCGGGGCGTAAATCAAGCTGTGGGGGGGAAGGGGGAGTAATGATTCATGATTTTGTTTTGGGTAAATTAGGATTTTCGGATTGGGATTGTGCATTTGGGAGTTCTTTGTTCTTGTTTTGCGCAGGAAATGGTTATTGCAGAAGATTGCAGCTTTATGGGATCTTGTTATTTCTCTGTTAATAAACTAAACAAAACGTTATTGTTGTTGTTGTGTTTTTCATGCTACCCCAGATATTTCTGTGATCAATGGCTCATGCAATTGTGCCTTATATAATAAAAATTCAAACTACATTAATAGATAGATAGATAATGCTTTATTCATCACCTTATAAAACAGATAATACTCATTAAACATAATGTAGGGAACAGCAATGGAACTGGCGGCCTTATCGCTTAAAGCGATTTCTTCCAGGCAACCAAACAATTAATCATTAATCATAGTTCAATAAATAATATTCCTATCAGCGTCATTTAAGTGTAACTGACCATGTTCGTTTCAAATGTTTATATTATTTTAGTCAGGTTGCGGTACATAAGTTGGCGGTCAAGAAACAAGAGCGGGCTCCGTGTATACGTAATGAAACTCTTTCATCATCTATGAACTCCTAGTTCAAAGAGTCCTCTTTCCTCTCAGGTTGGTTATCGCCCTGTAAAGCCAGGCCACGGTAATGATATCTATACAGTATTCCATCTTCATACAAACTACTGAACATCATTCCAGCCCTGGTGAAGGGCACAGAGGGGGGCCTAGAGGCGTGGCCTCATTACCCTGGCTTCAACTCGAGAGGTGACGACCCCCCGGTCAATGGATTAGGCACTACGCTCTCTAGTACGGGTTTACACTTTTTTTTTTCATACAAACGGCCGGAACTTGAGTCAAACCTACGCGCCTCGTGTTCGGTACACTCTCAGTACACAACCAGTCGCGAATGTGCCGCAGTGACGAATAAACAATGTGATTTTTTGTAAGCAGTAAGCGTGCGATTTTTGAATATTTTATTGAAATAAGTACAAGTACTAACTTAATATGGCAAGGAGCAAGATAGATTATATTGTGCTGTTTTTGGTTTTTTCGGCGTTTTCAGGTAATTTAAAAAATGTTATCAGCAGAGATAACATTTTTTAAATTACCTGAAAACGCCGAAAGTAAGACTATAATACATTTTTATACCCAGTACATAATTTGTTTATTTTTTTAAAAGTTAGGTATTTCGCTTTTTCCACTGAGTAAAATAACTGGATTAATAAATAAAAAAGTGGATAGGGTGAAAAAAGTAGGTAGTGTCCTAGGTTATGTACTTAGCTACTTTACATTATATTATTGAATTATATGAAATTTCATATTCAGTTAGACGTTTTGTTTGATTGCTGTAAGTAGCGCACACGCGATGAGATGGTTGATAGTAACGTTTGCAGCGGTTCTACATCGGATGGGTGACCAAAACATTTTTATTTCAAGTTGCTCCGTGCTGTAGGTACTGGGCTCGATGATAAGCTTAGATAAAAAAGATATTATCATTACTCTTATTCTTTTTTTTTGCATTTTGGTTGAGCAGATAGGTGTTGAAGTTAGAAAGGATGGGGCGGATTGTTATTAAATCTACTAATCAAAAAACACAACATTTATTTTTAATCACAAATCTAGAAAGAAACTCAAGTATGTAGATGAAATTAAAATACTGCAGGCGGGCAGCCCTACCGCGTGTTGAAGTACCGCGCGGCTGTAGGTACTCGTAGTTATTTCAAGGACAGGGCCGAGTCACAATACTGTATAGATAACATTACCGTGGCCACGCTATCTGCTATAACATTATAAGCACTCGTTAAACAAGTGTCAAGTGACAAGTGGATGCCGTCCTACGGGGATGGAAAGCCTTTCTTTCCATCTATATAGGTTACTAACAAAGTATTCTAATAATCTGAGCTTATATCACTAAAAAGATGTGTAAACGAGTTATTAAGCTATTAGCGGTGACTTCGTGTTGTATAAAAGTGTTCGACAACACACTTTTGCTCTTTAAACTTAAAGAGCAAAAATTACCTATAAATAAATGATGTACACCTTTACTACACCACTTTATGCAACCGGTATAGCAATAGCGCTAATATAACTATTGCAGAAAAATACTGCTCAATAGAAGTGTCAACAAATGCCTTTATTCATCTGATTTGCGTAATAAGTGTTACAAACGAGCTGCTATAATCCTTTCGGTTAAGCAGTGATGCACATTCAACTATAACGCGACTTTGTCGGATTATGGATATTCAGATCAACGATCTGAATATCCCTACTCCGATATTCTATAAATAGCTATAAATAGTACTTAGTGGGTTAATAGTCACAAAAAACTCTTAATAATGTAATTTTGTGATGTATTTTAGTTCCAGATTATCACTTTATCGCTTCCGACTGGTATTGATATGGATCAGTAGAGCTACCTGTAGATTGTTTGCAACAGTCTGCAGTTAGCTTAATTGTTTCAATTGTAAATACTAGTTGTAATTTGTTTTTATTATTGAATTGTAATTTTCTTTGTCAATAAAGAATTCTTTATAATGCAACTTTATTATAATGGTTATTAGATGCCTTTTATAGTTTTACAGATAAGCATACCAAACAAGTACTGTTTTAGAGCTGAATCGTTGTGTAATGACTTTGTAGTTCGTATAGCAATACTTGATAGTATTATGACAGTGTACCGATTTCTTTAATTATGCAAAAACGACACGTAAAAGAAGATAAAAATTGCTGTTAAATGGCAATAAACATTTAATTAGCTAAGATTGCTTGAATCCTTTTGAATTTTTATATTTCTTATTTTTACACTTTGTACAGTTACGAGTTATAAAATAATGAATGTAGAATGAATACTCTGATGTAAAGGAAACATAAACTCTAGTATACTATGAAGATATGAGATCCTATAATAACCATTACTTAGTTATTTTGTGTCCCGAGTCTCTGTTCCCTACCGTGTATAAGACTGATTAGTCATGTGAAACGCTGCTATTCGTTCGTTTTAGTACTAAACAGAGATATAAATGGGCCACTTTTGAATAAAATGACCTTCATGAAACCTTCTTAGGTGCAACACCAATGATTTACAAAACGTTCTATGGACTTTTAAACGACTAGTTTTTGCTACTTGGGTAGGTATTGCTTTTTGTAAAAGATCACTGTGTCTGTCCTTTTGTATGTCACCTTTCTGCGAATAAACTGGTGAACTCTGGAAATACGTAGCTTATAGTTTTCTAAATATTTAAAACGAGTCATCACTGCCCGTCCGTCCGTCCGTCCGTCCGTCCGTCTGTCACGTGGCTATATCTCATGAACCGTAAGAGGTAGACAGTTGAAATTTTCAGATAATGTGTATTTCTCTTGCCGCTATAAAAATAAAATATATATCAAAATTAAAGGGGGCTACCATACAACAAACGTGTTTTTTTTTGCCTATTTTTGCTCTTAATTTGTCAAGGCTGTATCTCTTGAACTACAAAAGGTAGACACATGAAACTTTTTAAAATTAAGTAACATTTAAACTGTAATAATATAATAAAAATCAAATAAAGATCAAAATTCAAAAGGGTCTCGAAACAAGTGAAAATTAGATGTTCTTTAAAAAACTTACCTGATTTTTACGGTACGGAACCCTTCGTGTGCGAGTCGACTCGCACTTGGCGGTTTATTAGTGCGTACATAGATTTACTAAGACGCTGGCTACTATACTTGTCATCCTGCCCAATCACACATATACCTCTAATTATACATGCGATGGTTGGGATGGATATGTAGATGGATGTCTGTAACTTCTTCACGCCAAAACTGCTATAATTATTTATTTATTAATTTATTTATTGATTGAAGAAGATAGAAGTTTACAGCTTAAGAACCAAAGCACTCACTATCTTATGCTAATGACTATAAATCTAGGTTATAACTTAAATATACTAAAAGACTTTTAACTATCCCACTTAGCTTGTCGTGAAATATGTCGACATGCTGGAACTCGTGCACGAACTCGTTCAGTAGATGAAGTGCCCGAACCGTTGGTGCGTTGTTTCCGTGCTTGGTTCGGAGGGCGAAGCCACCGAACAAGCGATGCCGCCGACGAGTACCCGCGCGCACGTAGTTATTTGGTACAAAGATATTGATTCTACTCAACACACCCGGATTATTTACTTTATTGTGTAATATAAGATAGTAATGGATTCCAAGCTGTAGCTTACGTCTTAGCTCCAACGTATCCACCCCTACCATTCCAGATACAAATAGAGATGGATAGAGATATGGATAGTATCCATGCTGCCTTTTATACACGTACCTACAAAATTTACGCTGTATTCTTTCCAGCATCAATGTATATTTTGCTTCACGCGGGTCCCACACTATGGCGTTATACTCTAGCTTACTGCGGACAAAAGCATTATATAACATGATGGGCACCCTAGGATCTAAAAATTGCGCAGCGGTTCTCATGATGAATCCCAAGATTTTACTCGCATTCTTGCACAAGGAAATCACGTGCTTGCGAAAGTAAAGATGTGAGTCCATAACGAGCCCTAGATCACGAATCTCATCAACTCTATCCAAGACCCCACCGTCTAACGTATACGGCGGTGCTAAAGGTTGCTGCAGTCTAGAAAAGGTGACGAGCTTACACTTAGAGACATTGAAAGCCAGCCTGTTTGATTGACTCCACCTTACGACCGAATCTATATCCTTCTGCATCGCCATACACTCAGAGGCCTCACCAATCGAGAGATAGATCTTTAGATCATCAGCAAACATAAGACAGTCACATGCGTTAAGTACCTGGGGCAAGTCGTTTATCATGGCTAAGAAAAGAGTTGGGCCAAGTGTACTTCCCTGGCTTACCCCAGATCTTGTGTAGAACTCATCCGACTGATACATACTCAGCTGCACATATTGCCTTCGATCTTTAAGGTAATCAGCGAAGAATTTTATCAGGCGGGGCGTACAACCAAGCAAAGACAGTTTTTCTAATAGTATGTCATTGTCTACAACATCGAATGCACGCCTGAAATCAAGAAATACAGCGTCAACCTGCCTTCCCACGTCCATTTGCGTCGCCACATAGTCCACAAAAGTGATATGGTTAGTGGTAGTCGAGCGAGCGTTACGAAAGCCATGCTGTTTGTCACTCAGACTGACTTCCAGCTGGCGGGTTAAGTAGTAATTTAGGATCGATTCGAAGACTTTACCAAACACAGTCAAGACAGCTATCGGTCTAAAGTTTGCTACGTCAACTGACGAGCTAATTTTGGGCACAGGGGTTACTCTTGAAATTTTCCATCTCTTTGGGTAACGACAAGAGCATAGAGAAACATTAAAGAGGTGGTGTAGAGGGCTTTCCAAGTTTGAGATGCAGTCCTTAACTAGAAAAGGCGGAATTGCATCTGGACCAGCAGCAGCTGACGGTTTTAGCCGACGCACAGCCCGGCGGACATCAGCTAAAGAGACGTAGTCCACAGCAATGGTTCGTGCATCTCCGGTATCGGTACCTTGTGCTTTCCCAGCATCAAGCACTGGGACATCGCTGAGGAAAACGGAGCTGAAGTATTCAGCGAACGCATCAGCTGCGCCTTGGCCCGTCACCATCCTTCCATTAAAGACGTATTCGCTTATCTGAGCCCTCTGCTTTCGTCTATCTCTCACATGTTTCCAAAATTGCTTGGGATCACGGCGGATATTGGATCCTATCGACCTGATATACAGTTGGTACGCATCATCTATGAGGGATTTAGACAGAGTCCGGTAGTATCTAAATACTTCTCGATTGAATTGTAAGCCTTTTTCTTTATATTTACGTAGATGAAAGTGCTTTATTTTAAGTTTACTGATTATTTCTGCCGTGTACCATGGTGGATACTGACGGCGCAATTTAGAGGAACCTGCCTTCTTTGTAGGCACATGCTTTGTTATTGCTTCGTTCAGCTTCAGGTAAAACAAATCCGTTGCAGAGTCAATATCCTGGTTGTCTAAGACATCTCCCCAATCAATAATTGAAATGTTGAGGTAAAGCTCGCAGAAGTCAGCTTTGCGAAAGTCCCAATTTGGTGCGTAAGTAAGTTTTTTATTATTGCCTCTGCGAGGGCTTGGCTGTGAAATAACACTCCGAGGTAGCGACAGAGTTACTTCGAACGGTGGGTGGTATGCATCAGCCGGGACCAATGGTTCCACATCACTATCGGACACCAACACACAACCGATTTCGAGATTAGTTAGCACCAGATCCAGCATGCCGCCAAATGAATTTAATACATTGCAATGCTGCTCAAGATTACAAAACTGTGTAAAAAAGTCAAACTGCATTTTAACATTAGCACTACATGAATTTAAATTAAAATCTCCTACCATTACTATGTCAAATTTTGATGAATATTTACAGATAAAGTTTTCCAAACAGCTTAAAACATCAAGGTATTTCTTATCAGTGTAGCTAGGTGGTATATAAACAACGCTAATGACAAAGGTCAAATTTTTCCAAGTAATCTTAGCAAACAGTATCTCCTTATCATCTGTAAGTTCGTCGACATCCGTGATTTGCCGGACGGAATAATGGTCTCGCACGGCCAGAAGGACTCCACCCCAGCCAGTGTCTGTGGCGCGATCCTTTCGTAGCACCACATACCCCGGGGGAAACAACTCCGCTTCTAAGACTGAGCTCGTCAAAAAGGTCTCGGTAAGGGCCAAAACATCACTGGAACAGCTTGACAAAACATTTTTATAAAACACCACCGTTTTGCTCCTTAGGCCTCTGACGTTTTGGTAGTAAATACCAATGTTCTTAGTCTGCTTGCTGTTTTGCATTTTTGCCTCGAAAAAGCTGCTTCCAGGGCTTGATACAGATGTCCTCTGCCCAACACTTCGGGGAAAGGACAAGCTCCGATAATTTGGAGGGGACTCCCACTTTGAATGATGCATACGACCCACGAGCCTTCAACACTTCCACAGTGCAGACATCTTCGCTACATATGCTCTTCAGATGCTCTTTCACTTTGTCGGGGCTTGTTCCCAGCTTCACGTAGAAAAGGTGCAGATATTTGATCCTTTCGGATGCCTCCAGGATGGTAGATCCCGGAGTAGCAGTTCCACGTTGCACATTGGAAAGAGACACACGGGATTGCACCTGCTTGGCTTCAGATCGTCTGCCACCTAAACTCTCCCCGGGGTTCCTAGAAGCCAACTGGACAACAGACGCCCTACGCGTTTTTGCCTTATAATATTGATCTATAATATAATATAATATGATATAATATAATATTATAATATTGATCTAAATTTACTAAGGTCTAGCTATGAACCTGAAATGAAACATAAGTTACTTTTTATCTTTATCTTTTTAACCTTTATACGTTTCCATAGAAAAAAGGCGCGCGATTCCGCGGGCAAAAACTATAGAGTAATATAATAACATTTCTACAACAGCGAAAGTTACAATCAAACAATAGAAACAAATTAGAAATAATATTTACAATTGAGCTAATTGCAGAGTGTTGCAAACCATCTACAGGTAGCTCAACTGATCAATATCACAAACTAAAACCTTATGACTATCATCTCCACCCACCCTTGGTGCATGCATCCTCTCCAAGTGTCCATGTAACACGCTACTGTACCTGCGATCCTGGCCAATGAGTAATAGCGGCGCACCATTGTACTGCGGTCACGTAGCGTGGTTTATAGCGGCGTTAGGGTAAGGTCCTTGAGGTAACGGTGGCTGTTCTTAATCTTGACAAGCAAACCTGACGAAAATCATCACTTTACTTACTTCCTCCTGTGGCTCAGCGACTCAAAGTGATTCTTGCCCTTCGACACAAGACTTCTCCAGGTATCTCGGTTCTGAGTTGTCTCGCCTATGGGCGTCGAGTTCGCGGAGATCGGCTTCAACTTCGATCCAGCGATACCTAGGGCGGCCGACTGGTCCTCGGCTCGTTGGTTCTCCTCATACGCCTTCTTCACCGCCCGATCGATCATTTTCTATTTCTTCGACGTGTCCGGCTAACGATGACGAGCGCTCTTGAACTCGCTTATGACGTCACCTACGAAACAATATTATAGATAATTGAGACGCGCGGTAGAGCGTCCAGCCAAGTTTGGAAAGAAACTTGTGACGCCAACATTGAAACAAATGCGGTGGGTATAAACTTGCCAAGACACAAATTAAATAATGAAAGAACGTACCAAATTAAGATTATGAACTGCTATGAAACATGGCACCTATCATATGATTTCAGCTCTTTTATCGGTGATGCCACAATCTGAACGAACTTGGCTAGTTTTCACATTTATGGTTTTGATTAGATTTACTTGACAATTTCCACAGACCGTTTTTGAAAGCCTTTTTAATAATCAATTTATAATAAACTTAACATTATTTATATCTGTTACTGTTTTATTTGTTATCATATATAAATTATTGTATATTTATAGTTATTTGTCATCTTTTTATACCTATAAACATAAAAAACGCACGTTTTTTTAATTGGTTTTTCATGTCCGTAATGTAGCGTCCACCGTTTTACCAGAAACCTAAAGCAAACTCCACTTGTACCAGTAAAATAGTGATTTTATAAAGTGCACTCTTTATTGCAGATAGAACCGTATCTCAGCGTAGATAGTATCGTATGAAAGGTAATTCTGGACGTAATAGTTTGGAAACGCAATTTTACAAATGGCGTACGTGAGGGCTCCTTGAACAATGTAGATGCAACATGGCTTGCTGCATTACAAATAACTGGAAATCGTAGAGTTCAATATAATACCCCTACTCTATTCAACATTTTAAAGCATATTAAAGGTTATCATCGGGTGAACAACCACCTGATAGTCTACACTTAACCCTACGTACGTTTCTGGTGAACGCACGGGTGTGTGATGATCGGGCGGTGGTACAGACACTAAACTCCTACTAGGAGAACCCAGTGCTTGGTACTTTACCCTACGTGTGGGCGTTGAATGTAGGTACACACGGGTGTACACAAGCACGAAGCGATCCTACTCACTATTACCTAATCTACTTAGCCTACTCTACGTAGCCTAACCCTAGAGCCTAACCCCTACCTAACCCCTACCTAACCCCTACCTACGGCACCTATATTCGGACCCTAACCACGTAGTTTAGTCTATCATCCCTAACAATGTAGCCCTATTCATGTGTATGTGTCCCTATAACCCTATCCCTGACCATATATGTAAGTGTACTGAATAACTATATAGATAAAACGGGATATCTGTTACCAGGAGACCTAAGGTAACAGACAGAAGGTGGGAAGGAGCAAAGGGCGTGTACGGCGTGCAATGTACACAGGAATAATTTTCTCACTGCCGGTCAAGCAGACTCACAAGACCGATCAGATACTAATGGCTAAGGGTGTCTTGGCCACAGTGAGAGGATGCTGGAGCATGAAAGTGTAGCTCATCCAGCGGGATGCTGGGACCTCTGGTCGGCTCCTCCAGCGGATGCTGGGAACTTCTGGGCAGCTCGTCAGCGGATTGCTGGGACCTCTGGGCGGCTCCTCCAGCGGGTGGTGGCACTTCAGAACTGCTCATCAGCGGGTGCTGGTACTTCCGGGTCCGTAGGATCTTCGTAGAGGGGGGAATACTCGACTCAGTGCTTCATTCCAAGTGATTTATTTTAAAAAATGTACAGTTTATACCTCTATACTTAATCTTAGTTTTGCCGTTGACTTGGCTTGTTTTAATTAAATTATTACACATGTATTTTGTTATTAACTAAGTATTATATTATATCATAATATTAATTAAGTCATAATAAAACATGTTCAATGGTTTGAACATCGGGTATTTATTGCGTAGGTGCCTTTACATCTACAGCTAGTTTTAGTAATAGTAAAATTTTCGAGTTTTTTCAAAATATTTCGAAAAGTATGTAACCTACAGGAATTTCAAAAACTGTTCTGAGGTGTACAAACTGATACCTAATATTTGATATTCCACTTGGTGAGGTAGCTCTCCCTTATGAAAATAATCCCCTCCCCCCTCTTTTGGACTATTTTATAAAAAGTAGTCTACTTAGAGTCTTTTCTATATTTTTCCTGTAAAATATAGATACATATCTACACGCTACATACATTTCAGATGGATCGGAATGGGTATTTTTTCTAAATTTTTCAAAATATTTTATAAAGAATTAAACCGACAGAAATTTCAAAACTGTTTTAAAATTTACAAATTGATACCTATACCGATAAATTTGATAATCTGCTTGACATTGTAGGTCTCTTTTAAAATTTCGACTTCACAATTTGTACTGAAAATATTCATTCTCATTTTTTATTTTTTTATTTTTATTTATACAGGCGCACGAAACGTATTACAATTTAAAATTTCCGAATTGAATTTTTTCCGTCTTTAATATCTCAGCATAGTTAGAAAAAAGGACAGAAAAAGCGTAACCATAAGGATTTTGAAACCGATCTCCGATCTCCGAAACCCTAAAAACATACAACTAAGAAACTCCTCCTTTTTAAAGTCGGTTAACAATTAAATCGTGTTCTCGATGAATTTAGATGATACGAAACTCCCCAATTCACAGAAATAATGAGCAGAAATAGGTGTAAACAATCAGTCCACGTACATAAGAGGGTCGCTGTACTGTCTTGTACCAACTCATTCAAATGAATAACGGCGGAGTTTACACACTGCTCCTCATAAATCATGTGAATTACCCACATTGGGGTAAAACAATAGTTGGTGTAGAGGCGGCGCTCGTGAAGTAGACCACAGTTGTGATTCCCTGGGCACATGAGTTCAGTATAACACAGAAAAAAATGGAGCAAGAACTGGTACCTATTCTACGTCAGGGCTCTATGTTATTTGCTTCTCTGTGTTTAACGTTTAAGCTAACGGTTAAGCTGTATGCAGCTTTTTTTGCTAGCGTATTTCGTCCTGGCTTTATTTATTTTGAGGTAAGAAACACTGTTAGATAAGCATTTTATTTCAACTAAAAAATGCATGAGCATATTTTTAGTTTCACTTCTTTATTTATTTATCAAATATACGTAATCTAATACACCATTCTGAGGTTCATCGGCGTACGGACATAATGGGCGAAGCGTTCGGAAAATCGTCTGTTTTGGGAAAAGTTCGGAAAAATGAGACAGTAAATAGCATAGCACTGTGAAAACGACGTTTCTTTATGGTGTTTACAGGATACGGACGATGGGGTGGTGACGCCTGAATGAGCTTCAGATGGTGAGGTAAAGGATAGAATATAAGGACCACGAATATATTTGATAAAGATACAGATGCCTGGTCCTATCTGACAGAAAGCGGTAACGCGTTTAAGCGCGTTCGTTGCATTGTATGGAACACATGACCGCTTTCTGTCTGATAGGACCCGGAGCCTCGATAAAACACGATAAATACAAACTCGAATCACAAACTCAACCTGTATATTCAGCGTCAGTACAAATGGTCAAACGTTACGCCCGCTGTAAAAAAACATTGCTGGAACTGCCAATATCACTGTCATTTGTCTCTGACCAGCTTTGCTTGCTAAATCTTTATTGCACACTCGAAAATTGAATTTGAGTCGTCTACCATTGCAGTAAAGTGGGATTTGTTTTACAGCAGTCGTAAAGTGTAGATTTGCGTGCCAATAACCGCCTCTCACTGACGTGTAGGTTTTGAAAGCGCTTCGTTTTATGCGTTTTATGCTTCTAATTGCGTTAGATTGAGTTCAACTTACACGGTCAGGCTAATCCACGAGAGTCGAGCCCACCAACCTTGCAATCTGTGTAAAGATCAGGTAACACAACTCTCTTCGAGTTATGTTACCTGAGAAATACCGACTAATTAAGCAGATGTCCTTGTAAAGTTGAAATATAACCATAGCCTCTATCTGAGCACACCTCACAGTCCACACGGTAGCTAACGCTCCCCGATGCACTGCCCGCACTCGTCAACCTGCATACTTAGTTGTTAAGCTTCAATACGTAATACATTCCTGTGTATAATAATTTTCAAACTAAAGCAAAGCAATGACAAAACTTTCCTGAATGAGCCTTTCATCCAGGTACGACTTACTCAAAGAACTAGTTACACGCACGAGGTTATACAGAATTTATGCACAATTGGTAATATGGGACCTCATATTACTCGTCTCTGATTGCAAAATCGTTGCTGTCATGAATCGTCGTCAACATCACCAGCCTATAAAAGACATAGACCCCCAATGAGCACTCGAGCGCTCTTGTGGATCACAGTGAACCCGTATTCTGCAATTATTGCGTTACACAGTAAAATATTTTTGAGTGTTCGGAGTGGGGCACTAACTGGGTTAGTTCTGGATGTGGTTTGGAATTGGCTTCGGCCATGATTGATGAGTGCTCGGATTGGATGTATTATTTTATTGTTTCATTTTTAAACTCAACGCTAACCTTTTCCTACTAGCAGCGTGGTGTATTGTTGGTACTACAATCCAAGGAATTGAAAGTTTGAATGTTATCACTAGAAGCATTCTTACATTTATGTGACCATCCCGCCTTCGGGATGACGTGGAGTGTGTGCCAATAAATTGTGCAATTCAATTTAATTTGTTTTAGGAACGTGACATTGGTGTCAATTCTATTGGTAAAAACTGAGGTTTTATTTAGCACATAGAAAATTACAATAACATAATAAAACAATTACCTACAACTAGTATTTACACTCAGGATTTCCTAAAAATCTAAGCCGTCACCAGAAGGCAAAGTGCCCAGAATGCTTGCAGCATTGCGCTAATTCGTAAAAAACTTATCGTATTTAATAGCACTAAAACTTTTGCTGTCCCTTTCGGATTAAAAAGTATGGCAACAGAATCAACTCCATTCACAGTCCATTCAAGTTGGCGGTGCTACACCTCCGTACCTCGGAAAGTACATGAAGCCGTTGTTGGTCCTGCGTCTGATTTCTCTCCGGTAGTGGTCTTTACTTTACCTTAAAAATATTAAAGTGAGCAAAAATCAAAGTGATCACTTTATTTTCTAGTTTTACTTATGTAATTTGAATTCTGTGACGTGTCCAAGAGTCCTGTAAGGTCTAAAGGAAATAAAGAACTTTGAATTTTGAAGTGTCCGTCACCCCCGTTCCATCGGGCTTTAAGAGTGCGCATGTGTTAGTGCACATACTTGTGCACTATAATATTATGTCCTGCTCACATGGCTAGTCTCCGCTGAGACTGTTCATAATTCGGAGGACATCATCATTGTGTAGCTTAAAGGAATGTGAGACAGATGTTTTTGGGTTGTTATAGAAAACTACAACCTTCGCAGCAAGCATTCAGGGAACCTAACCATCCTCTAACGAACCCAACATGGCTGTTCTGTGTAACGTACAATGAAAAGTTATAGCTTAATCTATGAACGGGTAGATAAAAATTAAGGGCTTCGGAAAATAAACAAAGCAATAAGCCAATATGCAATCCGCGCCTGTGGTTGTGAATAAATAGTAAATATTCCGTTTTTACAAGTTTATTTTTTGCTGTAGTATTTTAGAGTGCTGAATAGAGTAAGGCCATGTTCAGATGGCAAAATGTTGACGCTCGTCAACGCGCGTTACATGTAAACTTAGCCTAAACGTTGAAAGCGTTAACTCGTCACTATGGCGAGTCCAGCGACAACGGCAGCGGCGAGTAAAGCAACGGGACAAAGGAGACTATTGCCAATCAGCACAAAACCCGCCCACGATAATTATTTGAGAATCGCCTATAGGTGTGCTCCCATAATTAGGCAAACATAAAAAACTCCATTTATTTCATTCTAGAATATAGATGAATAAAGTTTTTTGTTATTGGATGGGTTTTTGAGCAGATCGTGATAATTTTGAATTTCAATTGACAGTACTTGCTGAGGGTGGCGTTTCGTCTTGTCAATAATCTCTCAATAATATAATGTCCTATCCCATTTCCAAAGCCGAATTAAATGTTTGATATTTGCTACAAAAAGCGCTTGGAAAAATAACTGAGTTTTATTCCAGCAGTAGTTATTTGAATCCAGCCGCCGTACACACGCAGCGATTGACTGTTTGGCGGGTGAGGCCGAAATTAAAGCGACTCTGAATGATTGGCGTTAAGGTTCAGTTTTAAAAAATGATGATATAGTGGAAAACGTAATTTACAGTCCGATTTAACTTGCTGCTGTGTAACAACCTTAACACTTTCAGTGCCCATGTATGGGCATCGTGTAAGCTTATCGTCATCGTAGCAGCGCGGCGCGGGGAAAGAGGAATACTTGACGTATGTATTTTAAAATAATAAAATTAACACGATTATTAAAAAAAACTAGGAAGAAATCAAATCCTGCCTGCAATTAGTTATTGACATTTGTCCCGAGGCGGGAATTGAACCCGCAACCTCCTACGTTGCAGGCGGACCTACGCCCGCCGCGCCACATCAGTCGTCAAAACTGCCTCTTATGTAATTATGCAGTCTCTGTATGTGCGATAAGCTTTAAGATTTCTACACTAGGGTTCTACACAACATGTAGTACCGATCGAAAATAAAATAGGAATATAAATAATACATACGCAACATAAATAAAATATATTTTCTACTTGCGGAACTTGGTGTCATTGTGGTCAAACTATTTTGTTGTTCCTTATATTATGACCGCATCAATTTCAAAACTCCACCTTTACAGCAAATAGTGGACTAACTTTTGTGATTTCGTGCGCCTAGTGTTGGGCGATTTTGTTTGGTCAGTTTTTATCTCTTTTCATTCCCGTCCCGATTTTTTATCTCTCTTTATATAAATCAAAATACCTCTAGACAAAAAGAACTAAAATATATCAATGTTTTATAACAGCGGCATAAAAGTTTGCCATTTTTCTCTTGTTACTTTAAGAACGAGATAAAAATCGTTTGAAAAGTTTAATAAACCGACAAAGAGGACAGTTTATATTTTAAACAACAATTTTCATAAGTTCCATCGAATTGACGCGTAGAGTTATGTAAAGGGATAATAGTTAATTGTTCAGATTCAGATTCTTTATTGTCAACATAGTAACAGGTCTGGATAAGGTACATGCAACAGTCTTACTTAATACGTAAGTAGTAGGTACTTAACAATTTAAATAAATATATTACATAACAGTATGAATTCACAATTGCATTAAAACATATTATAATAATAAGTCATATAATAATCATAAATATTACAAAATAAAAATCCAAAAAATCTATTAATTTTCATCATAATTAATTCATTCACACAAGTGAGCAAAACGATATTTTTGTTGCAAGTTCCGATGTTAAATTCTGAGCTAGTGAAGCAGTCTAGAGTAGAGCCACGAGCGTAGCGAGTAGACTGCTGAGCTAGCGAGGGATTTAAAAGGCACGAAACTAAAAACATTTGCTCTCGAGTTCAACATACAACTTTTCACCTCAACTAGAAAGAAAATATTTTGTTATTTATAAAAGAGGTTGAATGTCAGAACTCATGTTGTTCAACAACCATGGAGGGAAAGAATGCAATATACCTCTTTCAAACCATGAACGAACGAAATTATGCGTTTCTACAAAGGATGAACGCTGTCACATATTACACCATCTAAATTTAGTACAGCATTTTGAATTCTAATTACTTTTTTCAACAAGTTGAATAATATCCTTTGTTCCCTTAGAGCATTAATAAGTTTGTTCCACATGTTGCACAACCCGGTTTTGCTCACTGTTTTAGAGCAGCAAAGTCTCCGTTTTTGAGCGAGTGTGGTGAAAATAACTAGAATAGTTTTATAGTATTTTATTTTCCATAGCATACAAAAATGTGTTTTATAACGACATTTTAAATAAATGAAGTTTATAATAATTGACTTGCGTAAAGTTGTCTGTAACGCATTCATTCACTAGTCCAACCACCAGGAAAGACTAACTCGATCAGAACTTAACAAAACGTGAAAGACTTTATGTCTTTCACTTAGCAAAAACTTGAAAAGCTGATCCAACTCCGCACCAACTTCTGCCTGTTGACTCCCACTCCCGAGATAGTTCGTTAATTCCTCAGTTAATTCGATAACCGTCACAAGAGCCGGTAAGATTAAATGGCAGGTTAACTCGGACGGTTGTTTTTATTGCATCCGTTGAGGAGTTCTTAGTTCCAGATGTTGGGAGGGATAACGAGTTGGCCTTCCAAGAAGTATTTCTTAAGAACTGAACTGTACAGAAACTGAGTTGAATTCCTTTCGTTCGTTTAGAACCACAATATTATAATCATCATCATCATCAGCCCAATGACACTCGCTGCTGGGTATGTACGTCCTCTTTTGTGTAAAACAGGAGGCCTATTATACGCAGCAGTGTGACGTGTGCCGGCTCACTCGCTTGTGCGAGCCTCATCCCCAGTCTTCCGGCCTCCCCGTCGATATCATCCGCCACTTTTCACGTCACGTCGGTCACAACTGAGGCGCGATAAATAATAATTAATTACGTTTTCAACGAGATCAAGCGTAGTAACTATCATTTTGAGCTTACTAGCAGATATAGGCGAAGTTATACCTTATAAAATCGCGAAAGTTTCAAAAGTTTCGTAGGAAACGCCTGCGCACGTCAAATCGTGTGGTACCTCCTAAACTAACAACATCCTTTGTACCACCGTTTCGTAGATGATTGTATTCACGTGTGAGATTCCAGTTGTTTCTATACCAGATATACCTCTATGATACTAGAATCTTCAATTTGGGTCAGAAATAAACAAACTTAAGTCGGCATGTTATTTTGCCTAGCTCTTAGATCTAGCGTATTTATTTAGGACTTCATCTGAAAGGAAAAAACTACCTACCTAATCAAACATCAGAGCGAAGCGAGGCCGAAATAAACCAGTAATACACCGAAAAGCGAAATGAAAACTAAATAGAAATAACTTCAAAGGAGTTAGTGATGTAAAGCAAATAAAAATGATTACCATCCCTAAAGACTGTTAAAGACTGCGTCAAAATGAACGGGGCGGGTAAATAGTACGCGGTGCTACAGAGATTGAGGCTGCGAGGGTTGGGACACGCTTGCAAATAATTAGGTTATCGATGATTAAATTCTGTTAGTAAGCAACTACTTACTAACAATTAATTACCAATTAGCAAAGTAACGCGAAAAGTCATTCATATTTATTAATAGCAACAATTTTTTGCGTTACTTTGCTAATTAGTTAATATAACTATCAATTTATTCATTTAAAAAACCGTTAAAAAAACTACTATTACAATCACAAGTCAATGGGCAGTCGGTCTGAACGTCAATTTTGTCTATGATAGCGTCATATTAATTTATTAAGTACCATAAAAATTTAGCTGTTTGTTTTGATATTCTTTTGTATAAAATGTCACTCATACTTTTTGTACCTATTTGATATAACTATTTCACCAACTTAGTATGTACTTAGCGTAGCTTAATTATAATTTTTCTTTATTTTCGTTTAGCCGTGTAAATATTTAAATGTTTGTGTATCTTCTTTGTCCTTGTCTTACGCGCATGTCATAGCTGCTGCTGCTGCTGCGCCCTCCAGGTGTCGCATACAACTAGCGCAAAGTAGCGTCGTCGTTACTTGGCATAATGCTGAGCGATGACCTTTTTTGATATCATGTTGTAACTATATTTGTTTGTACCAACTTTGCTTATAATTTTGTGACACAAAATAAATACTTTTTACTTTACTACTTTACTAATATTAAATAAATTGAATATAAGAATAAAATTATATATTCCATCCAAGTACCACTTAACGCTGAAGAATGGAAAATAACTTAATTTTTGTCGCAGATTTTTCATGTCACTTACTTTTACTTTATCAAGACTATTATATTTATTAGGCGGAGCTTACCTAATCCAGTGTAAACTTTATCAACATTGACGAATCCATTAAACACAACAAGAGAGCGCACCAAAAAGTGTAAAATTTACAGCCTAATGACTGAGTACCTACCGTAACCTAGTTGTTAGTTTTGTGACTAGACGTTATATCTCTAATATAAATCGTGCGCTTACACAGACATCGTTGTCCGAAACTAACTTCAAAGACATACTTAACAACTACCTTAGCGATGTCGATAAAAGGTTTCGAACATCACTGTACACAATTATTCGAAGGAACAATTACCTACCGAATTGAGTTTAAGATGAATTTAAAATGAATACTCGGACGGAGCAAGTATTTAATTTTACAACTTTCATAAATTCACAATGAACTTCATGAAGTCTGCTGCTTTGGGCGGAATTAAACTACTTATTTCATAGTAACTACTTTATCCATACTACTAATATCTGATATAATACATTCGGAAGTAACTGTGTCTATCTGTCCGTTACTATTTCACGCTTGAACGGCTGCATAGATCTGAAATTTGGCAAAGAGATGAAGAAAAGTGATTTTTCATAGAAGATTTGTAGCCGTCTAGCTCTTCGTAGCAGTTTCGTAGACGGTCTACGAATTCGTAGTAGCGCTACAAATCCATAGAGACTTGAAATTGGTGTGATCCAGGAAGGCAATTCTCGCAATTTAACACTCGATAAATATGGCAAGAACTGTCAAATTGAACAGTAACCTAACAGCCTGCTAATGACATAAGATCGCGCTCTCCGTTGAGAGTCCAGCTCTGAAACCGAACTGGGCATCGCTACGGTGGACCAGCGAAACCAGGTAAGACGGGCGGGTGCGTTGTTCGGCGCATAAGGCATGGAGTGCGGTGTGCGGCAGGGTGTTCAATGTGTTCTCTACTGTTCAATCTCCATGATGATGATCTCATCGGCGAGCACCCACACAGTTTGTTTTGTAGATGGAGTCGCAGTAAACAACCTAAGTTACGCAGATGACATAGTGTGGCTGGGACCGTCGGTGGTATCTGTACGCCAGCTGGTAAAGACCTGTGAGGCATATGCGGCTGAACATGGATTTAGGTATAACTCTAAAAAGAGCGAAGTCTTCGTGTTTAAGAGTGGGAGAGTTTGACTGGTCCATGTTCCGCCAATTATGCTCAATGATGCGGCTCTACAAGTGGTTAGAAGTTTTAGATATCTAGGGCACATTGTCACCCAAGATTTAACATGCTCGCACGCAGGTTCGCTCGCGAGAAGAAGTAAAAATCACTTGGTTTAAGTGATTTTTACTTTGCCTTGCTTTGGGTTTCTAGTCTTTCTACTCGTGCAGCCTCTGGATAAATCACACCCGGCGGGCTACTAGCTTTCTGCGTGTCTAATACAACAATATCTTCCAGATGCTGATGCGGCTGCCTCGTTTTTGCAGCGCATCGGGGATGTTCGTGGAGGCGCGCATGGACGGTTTTTACGCGATGATATGCAAGAAAGTCGCTTCCCTACTCCAGCGTGCGCGTTGCAACGGCATCGCAAACATAAATCTGATATTGTCTTTCTGATATTGTTAATTGGACCAATAATAATAACTTAGCTATAAACATTTCCAAAACTAAAACTATGCAATTTGACTCATACAAAACTAACCCAACACTTGACATTTCTTATAATAATGAAAAAGTAGACGAAGTTATGACATTTAAATTCTTGGGTATCATATTAGATAGACATTTAGACTGGAAGGTTCATATTAGTAACATTTGCCAAAAAATAAGTCGCTTTATATTTGCTCTAAAGAAAATCCGCCAGACGATTTCTTTTGATGCAGCTCTAGCAGCATACCACGGGCACGTGTCTTCTATCCTGAGCTATGGTTTGTTGCTCTGGGGAAACTCTGTCGATGCTGAAAGAGTCTTCAGAGTACAGAAGAGATGCCTCAGGGCTATTAGCAGGGCTTGGTTTCGTGACTCTTGCAAGCCTCTGTTTAGGGTCTGTAATATTATGCCTCTGCCTTGCATGTACATTAGAGACATATGCATGTTTGTAAAATTTTACCCACAACACTTTACCAAACGTAGGGATATTGTCACTCGACAGAAAAGAGCAAAATTCGCTAATCATCTGTACAAGCCACAATGCCACAAGCAAATCTATGAGAAAAATGTTTTCAATATGTGCATCGTCATCTTTAATAAGTTACCAGAACCTATTAAAGACCTCAATGGTAATTTGTTCAAACAAAAATTAAACCAATGGCTGCTTGACAAATGTTTCTATAGTGTAAATGAATTTATTAATTTTAAGTAGAATAATTTATTATGTTTAGACTATAGTTATTATCTGATTGTTAATTATTTATTCTCTATTGTATTGATTATTTTATTATTGATTATTTGAACTACATACTTATAAAAATCGCCAATATTTAAAATTTGCACACCTGCTTGCGGGTTGAATACGTTTGACATCACTCTAGTTATAAGATCTGACATGTACTTGTAATAATGTATTCAGCAAATAAATGATTTGATTTGATTTGATTTGATAAACTTCACTCATCGAGCCCGTATCAAATGACAATTAAATAATATAATAACGACAATTTTTTTACAAAACAATTAAAGCTTTTATTAATCACAAAAGCATATAATATTAAAACGAAAACAAAGAAATGCAAACGAGTAAAATATACATGACATGTTAAAAACTACGTCCTCCTCTCTCCATACATATTGTGTGCCCAGTACTGCACTGCAGGGTCTATAGTGATACTTAATTATTTATTTACGAAATTTTAGAAAAACTTACAGCTAGGTCTTAAGAATAGTAATTTACATAATACATGCCGGTACAGACCAGCAAGTGTGCTGAGGGACAATTAAAAAGTTTCCGCAGATAAGTAGTTATATAGGATAATAAATGACGAACAGTGAAAGTAGACGAAAGATTAATTACATTATAAACACCTATGTGCACCTATAGAATGCAATAAATAATTGAGTATTGAGTATCGGCATTCTGAAGTTGATTGCACGGGCAGACTGAACCATTCAGAACAGGTGGATGCAGATGGGCTCATCTGATCCAAATTTGAATTTTTGTGTGATTTTATACTATTTTTCTGTAACATTTTATTTTATCCAATTTTAATTTTACTGTGTCATTTGTTTAATTATTTTTATCATGTTATGTATGGTTTTAAGTTTGAGTATATTAATATGGTATGGATTTTTATATGTTCTGAAATAAATGAATAATAATATTTACCTTGACAAGGTTCCATCTAATTTTGAATAAAATTTCAATTAAATACATATAAAAAAAATATATCCTGTTTATCCTCATCATCATAATCCCTACTCAAAATGATTTTTTTCTATAGAAGGTAAGTACTTAGACAAAACTTTGATCAATTAAAAAATATTCTATTGGTTTTGCATGATGCTCACTTTTCAGGCGTAGTGTCTTACAAAGTAACATAATAATACTTACTAAAATAAACAAACAAACTAATTTCACAACAAACTAGAACCCCTCAAACAAAGCAATGTCTTCAAACAGCGCCAAATCCTGCCAAAGACCCACCTTAATTCCAAAACATTCAAAATAATAACTCATCAAGGCGATTCATCACTCAAAGATATAATAATTTATGTTCCATAGCTCCCGAGATGTCACTCCCAATCTGTAACTCGTTTACAAGTTTAGGGTTGACGACAAAGATGATAAGCAATATAGAAAGGACAAATCGATAATAGTTTTAACTCGAAGAACGACATGTACGTCGTGGGCATTCAAAGTGTTTTATTGAATGCCCACGTTACACGATGCGATTTAAATAAACCTTTAAACTCTGGGTGTACATTAATAAAAAATATTATAGTTACTAAAGTAACATGTATATATGGACGGAATCGCTGACGTCAAATAAAAACAATTTATACATTATAAATGTGTGAAACCGATGAATTTAGCTCATCATTAGAAGCATAACCTTTTGCAATTTTCACACAAACCAGTGTGAGATAGAATAATAAACCTTATACCCCTACAATAAAATAATTAAATGAACCGATTAAAATGTTGATTAGCAAATCGAGTTAAAAATTTCAATGCCAGTAAATTATAATAATTATCGAATACTTGTGTAAGAGATGACAGGCAACTAACACGGACAGCTAACGCGTTCACTGCCAAGCTTCAACGACGCGACCCAACGGGATGCGTCGCTGCTTCGCAAGCACCCGTAGCACGGCTAGTGCGTGGTGGTAGTCAAAGTATTAAAGGATTGAGTCCTGTCCCGGGACAAAAGTGCCATGCAAGACACATTCATCTTTACATGAGCTTTCGAATAAAATGTTACTTCCGAAAGTATAACAAACCTTTGTATCTTATTTTTAGACACAGGTTCTAGTGTACCTACCTGCACTGTTCTTGATCAAACCCAAAATGACCATTCTACTATCACCATGATCCGTTCCAAACCGGATTGAACCGGCTCCAACTGGTTCTCGTCAACAAATTACATCAGAGAAGACGCTTTCCGCAGTAACCTTGTAACGATGTAACCGGGAAAGGCATATTTTGAAACGAAGCCTCCATTTTTTGTCTCGTAAAATCAAATTATAAGGTTTATGAGAAATGAAAGGAAGTCACTTGGTATTAGAGGGAATGAGCGGAGAATTGAATTAGGTGACGTCACTTCCCATGGAAGATAATATTGAAAACAAAGCGTATTCCTTTAAGATTAAAAAAGGTAGGTCTTCTGTTTTGCTATCATTAGGCATTATTTCAGTTGTTTTCAACGAACACTAGGGGCCTACTCGGAAATGGAAACCGAAGTTTCTGATTCGTATTCGAGCCAAATCTTCTCTTATATCAATACATAAGATAAGACACTTCGATTTTCACTTATTTGTTTCTTTATTTTAACAATTAGGTTAGCCTACAGCGAGTACACCATAACATTCGAGGTAGGTACATAATTTTTAAATTAGTGATGCTAAGTGCACCAAATTCTTATAGGCCGACACAGCATGCATAAGACTAACTATAAATACTTTAATACAAAGCAAGGAGATTGTCGATAACAATAGGAATCAAACAATAAAATATACTTAAATACTAATGTAAACAGAAAACAAAAAAAACAATAAGATAAATTAGTTATACAAGATAGATAGAACATAATATTTAACAAAGTAGATAGTAACAAGGCATTAAGGCTAATTAACAAGCTCAGAGTAGTTAGCAGCAATTCCATTAATGTGGAGGCAACTCCTCCACATAAATGTTTTAATGACGAAACGGCTGATCGAATTCTAATAGTTTTTTGCAAGGAGATAAGTTTAAAATGAAAGAAATCATTCTCCAAGTGAACCTAGCAAGTGACGGCGGAAGCTGGCAAGACTGTCATAGTGGATATATAACAGATCACATTTTACTAGTTTACTTACTTACGAGTTAACGTTTGCCTTAAAATATCCTGCGCCTGACCTCTCCCCGGTTGGTCTACCGCCACATCAGACTATGAGAGTAAGAACAGAGAGTGCACCCGTGCATCACACACTTAGGCACTGCCGTCGTCTAGGAGGACATCATCATCATCAAATATGAAATGTCCATTAAGTACATATCTTTACTTTTGTTTTTTTACGCTCCTTAGAGCGTATTGAGAAAGCCCAAAACAACATCAAAAAGTGATATCACTCGCTGAAACAAATACAGAAGACTAACGGGAACATTGAAATATCGCGTTACCGTACCCTCGAGTCAGGGAGAATTTTTATTACCAGGTAGGTACGTTATTCTTTGTAAAACATTGATTTATCTATAACTCTTAACAATATTTTTTTTGCTAACAAAGAAAATCTTTTCTGATTCAAATGTTGTGGTACTCTAAAACCAAACCAAATAGAGTACCTACCAATTTGCACAACAAAACAAAACGAAACACGCAATTGCGTGTTTTGGAGAATTGTTGTATTAAAATTGATTTTGAGGTGGTCTCCTATATGTTTGATTCTGGAGGAATTGCTATGTGCGCCATAAAACGTAGGTTTGTAAAAAATCTTCAGAATAAGATAATTTCATTACCTTTAACATAATTAATGGTTTCCATAGCAACGGGCGTCAACAGTTTCATCCATGTGTGATCAAACTAAATTTGACTTGAATTATAACTAGATGTCGCCAGTGTAAACTTAATTTTTTTCACGTGAACAGACCGTCAGTCAGGGAAAGTAAGGGAGGGGGGTAGGGGGGGGGTAAGGGGGGGGATGTTCGTCCGAGACATAGATGAATATTATCTATAAACGGGAATTTGAAGTCGGTTTATAGTTTTTTAAAACACGCTAAATTATTGTATGGAATGTGGTACAGTGCTTCTATCGTGCGGACAGGGAAACCCAAACAGAAATGAGAAGTCTCGATACGTGTCAACCTGAGTCCAGGAGTCTGTAAGTTACTAATGAGTTAAACTAGTCAAATAATAATTCAATCTTCACACATTTGTATCCGAATCCAACGCGCCGAGGGAGCCGAAGGATTAGATTTGAAACAAATTAATTATATTCGGTTGTATCGATTGCATTATACTCGCTTCACAGGGTAACAAAGTTGTAGGTACACATATTGATGGAAAATATTTCACTACCGGAAGAAATCCCAGAACAAACAAGTTTTGGTTTTGATTGCTTTTATTTATCAGGTTTGGTTAAGATTTCATACATACATAAATGTCTTGTTTACAAAATATATCATGGTTTTTTCGACCAAAATTTTCATTATCTTCCAACTTCAAAAAATGAAGCGTGCCAAAGATCCGAAAAACATTCCAATTAGTTTGTAAACGAACCTCGTGGACGATCGTTGACGTCCCCACACTCCTCTTCTAATTACTTTATACAATCCCAACTTTCAGCTTCCGAGTCTTCGGGAAACTCTCGAGTGATTTCATAAAGTTTAACTGAACATTCACATAAAAGTTCGATTTAATTACTGTAAAAAAGCTTTTAATAACAATAATGTTAATACTACGAATTTCAATTAAAACCCAAAAAATTACTTCGTGGAATTTTCCTTGAGTGTAAAAACAAATAACGTTATTTTTATTTTTCCTAATAATAAATAAAAATACGGTAGAGCGTCGATTATCCGAACGTCTAATAACCGAACGGCCGCTGAACCGAACTCAACCGTCAGTTTAGTGCGGTTAAGCGGCCGTATATCTGTCCTGAAAAAGTGCGTGACTTAGCTACCTATATATCTAGATATATTTCTGTGGAGAGCATGCTCGCCTCTCTGTAATAAACGAGATTCATTTTATAAATGTGTATGTTTTTAATAGTATATTGGGTACATAAAGTATAGGTACAGTTCGATTATCCGAATAAATCTTTCCGAACACCCATGTCTCCCAATTAGTTTTGTTATATATTATTTAGGCATCCAACATACTATTACATTTAATATTAGCTAGAAACCTTCACACATAGGTGCCAGTTTCTTTGTGTTGATAATCCCAAAACTCATTTCGCTTTTATTTGGTAACACGCCAGCGTAAAACCTTCTTTCATACGCAGCCCACGCTACTAAGCCACTAAAAATATTCCATTTTCAAACAACAAACGGACGTTCCAAAATCGAATCAGTCCCGAGTTGGCGGCTCCAGAGACGTTATTCCATCTCGGTCACACGTTACACGCTCTTTAGTAAGTTGGTAACACTGTTAGTGAGTTGAGACCGCTGGGTTGCCAGCTCGTTGGGACACAGCTGGGTGAAACAGCTGGTAAAGTTATTGGAAGTGCGCTCTTACGAACTTCATGCGTCAAAGAAAGCTATGATAAAAACATTCACTTTCACTGTGCATTTGAGTTTTTATATTAAACTAGCTGCAGCCCGCGGCTTCGCACGCTTTTTTCCGGAATAAAGGTAGCCTACGTCCGGTCCCGGGATACCATCTAACTCGCTGCCAAATTTCACCGAAATCCGCTCAGCCGTTGTTGAGTTATAAATAGTGTAACTAACACGACTTTCTTTTATATATAGATTATAGTTTTTAATTAACTCAATAAAACCTGTTAGTCGAACCTTTTTTATTTCTAATATGTGTTAAAATTACGTGATAAATGATACAAGTACAGTTAAATTATGTTGCACCTTTATGTATCTTTGTGTAAACTGATATACAAGAACTAAAAAAATCTAATAAATAACTTATAGAATATATTCCTAACACAATGTTGCTCAAACATACACACACAACACAACACAAATTATAAAAATACTACCCCAAAGTTTAGATTATTTTTTAATGAATTGTACCCTAATGAGTATTGAGAAAGATTGGTTCAAAGTGATATAACTCTAATTAAATCAATATTCACGATAAATACACTGAAAAATATAATGTGAAAAGATATAGTATAATCTCTCTTATACCACGAAGCACTAAAACCACTGCGTGGAGCAATTCATATATTTACGATTTTTTTGCTAATATCTTGGTAGCAGATAGAAGAACGTGAGTTAGACCCAAAAACTCAAAAAAAAAAATTTCTGATTATTTCTATGCAAAAATCACAAAAAGGGTACAACTCGATTTAAATTAAGAAGGGAGAGATTATTTTAAGAATTTACTAACATATGGATCTTTTGTAATCTGAATAATAAACAAATATTATTATTAATATTCACTTCATTTATTTTAAATCTCATTATAAAATACATTTTTTACTATAGAAAATAAAATATTATAAAACTATTCTACAGTAAAAAATATATCAAAATGGTGAATCACCGGCCGCGAAGCTAGCCTTAAGCGGCCGGTGACTAGGGTTGCAGAGAGAGGAACAATCTGACGATGCGCGCCGAGTAAAGGAGTACCGCCTTTTGAATCTGACCCTTGATCCAACTTCCTAGCGAGATACTCTTGAGATGTTGATCGAGGCTCTTCGCTGTTACGCCGTTAACCGAAACGACTATCGGGACGACGCGACGGTCGCTGAATCAACATCCCACATGCTGACAACCTCGTTGGCCAAGTCAAGATATTTGCTAAGTTTATCTTTCTCAGCTTTAACGAGGTTAACATCATGTGGTATGGTGACATCAGCGAGCACCGCCCTCCGTTCTAACTCTGATCTGTCAGTACAATATCAGGCTTATTCGCAAGAATAGTCCTGTCTGTAATGAGAGACCGGTCCCAATAGAGCGTGGCACGGGCATTTTCGAGAACTGGCGCCGGTGTGTACTTATAGTACGGAACTTCAGGGCCAGTAAGGCCATAACGGAGAGCAAGTTGTTGGTGTATAATTTTGGCTACTTGGTTGTGTCTGTGCAAGTACTGAGAGTTAGCAAGGTGCGAACTACCCGAGAGTATATGACGAAGGGTCTCCCCAGGAAGATGACACGCTCGATAAATATCGATCGTGCCATCTTTCATTATATACTTTCGGTAATTGTTCGTCTTTACCACCTCATCCATAATTGCACAGACAAAACCTTCGGTTTCCCCAAAGAGGTCACCGAAGCGTAGCCAGTTTACGGAGCTCAGGTCCTGTGAGGACCTTGTAGAATCTCCCATGCAGCTCTTTGCTCTCCCATATAGCCTTCCTGTCCTGAATGCTCATCACCTTAAGTTTGCGCCAGCTCTCCTTAGCTAAGGAGAGAGGAGTAAGGTTCTTATCAATTGCAACCAAATCACGATGTATCTGGTATTCGGCTTGATGAAAATGATTTCTGAGATTGTATACCTCACGGTTGTATAGGGTCTTGGCGTTTAAAAAGCCTCGACCACCACATTTCCGCGGGATATACAATCTCATTACCGAAGCTCGGGGGTGTCGCATGCGATGAGTCCTCAAAAATTGACGAACCTTACAGTCCAAGGCGTCTAGTTCAGTCTGAGTCCATCATAGTATGCCAAAGGTATAAATGAGTAATGGCATTACCCAGCCGTTGAAGGCACGCACTGACCCTCTTCCATCTATCGACCGCTACAATGTCGTCCACAGAGTGTACTGGTCTCCAAACACTCCGTTTCGCCGAAAAAGACAGAAGAAGAGAGTTTAGTACCTTCGAAATGATCTTGGTGTAAAACAGAAGGAAGACACCAGCTGGTTCGCCTTAGCTGTTCAGCGTCGGATTGGTAATGGAACCTTGGGAGAATCTCGTTGGACTTTTGAACTGTAGTTCTGGTAAATTGGAGCAGACGCGGACGCAAGCTCCATGCCTTCCGCACACTCGCTTTGACTTAGTTCTTAAATAAACTGGACTTGTCATGGAACATAAGACTGGTCTTAGCGGAAAATGAGCATTTAAAGATCGGTTATTGTTAATGAAGGATTTCACAGAAATGTTACTTGTACGAGAAACCTTGAAATCTCCGTTGCTGAACTCGAAAATAGAAAATTTATCTGTAGATTTTTCTGTGAAACACAGGAATATTCTTTTAATACCTATTTAATAAATAAATTAAATATTCTAAAACGAGACATAAAAGTGCTTCGTCTTCCCAGGTTTTAGCAGATTTCTTGGTCTTCTTTTAATTTAATATGCCATGTTAATGAGACAGATTTAACTCTTATGATTAACTAGCCTATATCGATCTGCGTCATAAAAATATCGGGTGTTATGTTTTGATAACATTTGATTACGTTTACCTATTTATTTCAGTAAACTTCCTATCATCAATACTACCGTGTGTTCTGGGTATTTTCTATGTATAATAAAAATATCTATCTATTGTATTATGTAATCAGTAATCTATTTCCATAAAACAAGCTGTGCTTAGTTGGGGCTAGATGATGCTGTCTGGATTGTCTAGCATGATTTATTTATTTCTGGTACTTGCCCTTCATGCCCCATGGCCGTGAAACACCCCGTATTATTGAACTTTTTTGGCTTTAGGTAGAGTAGGTATACAGGGTGGATTTTTTGGACGAAACAGTAAGGGGTGGTATAACCTTAACCGGTTCAGCTATCGGAAAATGGTCCTAGGAGACTATCTTAAACGTGGGTATTTACACGAAAATTGCCATGTGAGCCGTAAAACGTACGATTGTAAAAATTCATCACAATCTGATAATTTCACTATCTATAATGGTTTCCATGGCAACGGGCGTCAACAATTTAATCCATGTGTCATCAAAATAAATTAGACTTGAATTATAACTACTTAGATGTCGCCAGGGTACACTAAATTTTTTGCACGTGAACATAAATCTTCGCTCCGATCAGTTTTCCTGATCGGAGCCGTAAAGGAGAGGTGATTTCGTTCGTCCGAGACATAGATGAACACTATTTACCGGAATTGGAAGACAGTTTGTAGTTTTTTTAAACACGCCAAATTATTGGTTCACAAGATTTTCGAAGCTGCGATGATTTCCTACAAAAGATATGGGAAAACATTTTTGCGATTTCTGACTTTTTTAGTACTCCACATCTACATCAGTTGGTCCGATAAAAGTTTTTGATCAGTAAGAAACAGGATCGTTTGGCATCAAAAAAGTTTATGTGTAAAATGCTCATTTTTACTGTAACTGTATTTTTTTAAAATTAACATTTCTCTAAATATTATTGATAGTCTCTTAAGACAATATCCTGTAGCTACACCGGTTAAGGTACCTCTCCTTGCTGCCCCGTCCAAAGAAATCACCCTGTATCACAGTCATACAAGGCTATCCACTATAGACAATTGAGACACAAAAGCCGTGGGCATGTTGTAACATCAATTTATTCTCTAGCTCGTTAGGAATAAAAAAGTTAATCCGTTGAATTTGTGGTGAGACCTGTCGCAATATTCATCATAATAGAATTTTTTGAAGGTGACGAAGAAATTAAGTGTGGAAGCTAAATGCAGCGGACATTTGTGGCAGCTACACAGTCCTTGTAATATTTTCTTTGACTTTTCTTTAGAGCCTTATCGCACTCGCGATTTGCGTGCAATTTTAAAGCGAGGCGAGTGCACGTGGATGCCGCTGGCACGCAGCGAACTCGCTGTGCACTCGCCTTAAAATCACTCGCAAATCGCCAGTGTGATAAGCCTCTTAGATTTCAAAATGATACGGCCCCAGCTATCATTGTTATTACCCATCTTTCAGTAATACCGTTGTCGTCCCCACTCAACGCTATCCTTAAAGAGTCTACATCAAAGTGGCCGGCCCGCCGACAATTTATGTCGGCTGCCTACAATATTCATACGCACCAACCAGCGGTTAGTAGAGCCCATTAGTGGTGACAATCTTTAAAATATTTGTCCCACGACCAGGATCTCTGAAAAGCAAAGGAAACGTAAGGAATGTATTAGAAAATAACTTCAAAAAATAAATAACAAGACTGCGTAACTTTAAATAAAAATTGCCTGTGTCACTTGGGTTGGGATGATGTAAGAATTCTTACGACACATCCAAATCTATTCAGCCATTAAAAGCTATGGTGGAATACAGAAACTTAAATACATACGAGTACATGAGCCCTGAAAACATTAAAATCATTTTTTGAACATTAAAGTCATTTGAACTTAAGCTACGCGATAATTACCCGATAATAATCTGGACTGCTTTATAACAAGCATTAACAATTTGTGAGTAACGCAATATCAGATTAAGCCTCCATGCATCACAGAGCGAAGAGTTCATTCATCATAACCCGAGGACAATCAATCTTGCGCATTACAATGACACCTCGTTACGGGCGATATTATCGTGCGCCGTAATTTGCGAGCAATGTGCGCCGTGTCAGGCGAAATTTTCACGGAAATGGAGTGAAGGTTGACGTAGATATACTCGTAAATTCGCCAATGGGTCAGGATCGTCTTGCTTCAAGCTATTTTGATGGTATTCCCTGATAAGTACCTTGTTGAGGCATTAAGGTGCGTAATTTTTTATTTTGTAATGTAAACAAGCAGGCGATGGTTGAATATCTGGATGAAAATCGTCTACAATAGACTTTTGAATATTACTACTTATTTGTTCCTCTCGCTAAAGATACAATTAAAAATTTTTTTATTAGACTTAAAGATTACTTATAGAGCCGCCTATGTATTTTGTGGTGCATGTGAGAGGCAGAAAACCGTTGAGTAGAAACGCTTGGAATAGGGTTATCCAGAAGTGGTTACAGAATTAAAGGCTGCTATGATGATGAATTTCAACGGATAATTCTGCTCATATACCTACTGTCCATACACTGACCGTGCGTTCTTTACTTGTTTTTCACCGTGTAGGGCAGGAGCCTTGAACCGAGGCGGCCTGATCTGTACCGAGTTGATATATGGGCTTTGACCTTTATGGACCACAAATTTCGATGATGAAGTCTGAATACTGGTATGTGTTAAAACTCATAGGCTGGATGAGGTAGGATGCAGTCATTTAATATTTGACGGTTTCGTTTACTAAGCAAGGAATATACGCAAGCTTGCATTTTTCGTCAACTATTTTAATTCATAAAATTTTACCATAATAATTTTCATCGTTATTTTGTTTAGGTTAACATAACTTCAATTCATAATATAATAATATAAATGCTTGTTTGTAACATCGGGGACGTAAAAAACTTAACTAATTTTAAAATAAACTGATCAACAAACACCGATTGGTAATTTAAAAACATTTTGAAGTAATACCTTCAAATCCTAACTGAACCCAACTTATCGGGCAGACATGTCTTGGCGCAAATCGAAAAACTTTAAATGGGGCCGATTCCACCCGCGGGACGTGGACCAATTAAAAGAAACCCCGCGACAACTCTGCGGGCGATCTCTGGACTTTACAACTAATCTGCTTTAAATGAGATTAGGTTACAGCTTAGGTAGGTACCTATCTGTTGTCACAGATATCTTATTTATTTATTTATTCAATTTATTATAAGTACACTATCCATACAGGTACACCTAATGCGATCTATAGTCACAATAATCACTATATTATACCTCTAAATTGTCACCTTTGGTCATAAATAATTGAACATAATTTTTAATTACTTTCTCAATTTTAACATATTACTATAACACAAAATTATTCTAACACAAAACAAAAATATAAATTTAATAATAAGAAAATAAAATAAATTCAATAATAAATCATTCATCAAACATTAAAATCACATACAATAAATAATAAAGCCTTTGCCAACTCGTTTATATTAGGTACATTTGTAACGAAAATTTGGCATTTTTAAGTTTAGGTATATAATGCCTTTTTTTTGTTGGTATATAATCCTTTTTCTCATATCCATGTAGGTCGTTATTTAAAGGTCAATTTGTCACTACCTGTTACGCTCTAGAGCAAGAATTATAACGGATAAAGGTTAACAAAGTGGTTTATTTTGTGGGATACATTTCTGCCGTCGTTGAGGAAAGACGTGCTGTATATTGTACACAATTTGCAAATAATCAATTGCAAAATCGTGACCTCGTTTTGTGCCGGTAGTGACAAATCAATGTGTGTAATGTTTAAACTCTAAAATAAAAATGATAGATTTTTGCTGACAAACAAAACAGTAGTGTAAAATGGACATCCCCAGTCCCTTTGGGCACCGGAGCAGCAGGACGGCGCGCTCGCCGCCTCCTACCCCGACTACGCCCGCACCTGAGTCCACCCCTCGCCCTGATGAGCCCACCGCCCCAGAAGCCGAGTATCAAGTAGTGACCACTCCGGAAATACAAAGCTGGATGACCTGAATCAACCAATGTCTGAATAAGGTATGCACTATCACTACCGAAGCAGGTAAGATGAACTCTGACCAAAAACAAAGAGTCAGCGCTCTCTGCCGAAAAGTGTGTAACGGCACCTCACAGATGGACCTAGTAACCTAGTAAGAACGATTGAAAAGTCTTCAAAACCGGTCGGAGAAGCTTCATTTGCCGACATGGTCAAAAAAGGGACCAACAATTTTATAAAGCCTACAAATATAAGTTCGGTGGCCATCTACCCGAACGACAAAATGAAGACTAGCGAGGACACCAAATCCCTAGTACAAAAAATTATCTGCCCCGAGGATATGAAGTTGCATGTGAGAGGGCTTCGTAAAACCAAGAACGGTGGTGTCATCATCAGCACCGATACCAAGGACGATATTGAAAAGCTCAAAAATACTGTCCAGATTACTAACTCGGGTCTTACAATTGACGAGCCGCCTAAGCGAAAGCCGAGAGTCGTTGTCATCGGAGTGCCAACTTCGATGCCCGATACAGAAGTTTTCTCCTGCATCTACCACCAAAACCTAGCTGACACTTTCAAGAACTGTGACCTGGAAAAGTTTCTGACCTCCATACGCCTAAGCCACAAGTCGGGCAGGAAGAACGCGGAGCACTGTAATTTTATTATTGAGGTCCCAGCCGCCATACGAATAGCACTTATTACCAAGGACCGCATCTTCGTTAACTGGTCCTCGTGTCCAGTGCGACATTTCACTCTTGTCACTCGCTGCTACAAGTGCCAACAGTATGGACACGCGGCGAAGTCATGTCGCGAGGCAGCTCATACCTGCGGTCACTGTGGCGGCCAAGGTCACACCGTCAAAGAGTGCACAAAGAAGGCCGAGGACCCCAAATGTGCAACCTGTTTACACTATAAGAAACCAGACCACCATGCCACCGGCTCCACCGACTGCCCCGCAAAAATAGCGGCCGAGAAAAGGTACATTAATTCTATAGACTATGGAGGCGCCTAAGAGCGCCGTTAATTTATTACTTTTCTGACCTTTCCTTTAATTCATCTTTTTACTTTATAAATAAAATAATGATAAGTAGTGGAATTCATGATTTAGATAATTTTTCCATATCAGAGTCTAAATTTGCTGAAGTAGAACATTGCAAGCGTTATACATATATCCTCTTTTAGTAATTCATTAACTATACTAACACAAAACATTCGCAGTGTGTTCAAAAATTTTGACAACTTTAATGTCTTTCAAAATAGATTAAACATCAACTGTGACATCATTGTACTAACAGAATGCTGGCTTGCCAAACAATATAAAGTACCACTAATGCCGGGATACACCATGTACCAAAGCACCAAAAATTACAACCAAAACGATGGGATAATAGTTTACGCAAGGGACCATCTCAACGTATCTTCAGTGAATTTTCAGGACTGCAACAGGCTACTGGTTAAAATTGGGTCAGATTTTGCAATACTTGCTTTGTATAGACCTCCTTCATTTAGAAATATAAGCAAATATGATTCTCTAAATTACACTTTGCAAAATCTATCTTCATTCAAAAATATAATTATTATTGGGGATATTAACATCAACATTCTCCCTGAAAGTAACGATCCTGCCGCACAGGACTATCTAACTCTATGTTCCTTCCATGGCATGCTTCCCGCACATACGCTTCCAACTCATCAAGCGGGGTCTTGTTTAGATCACATCATACTGAAAACAAATTTTACCTCACTTTCGCTTATTATAAATTCGTCCATAACCGATCACAATGCTGCCCTACTAACCTTAAATTGTAAAGTGCCTAAACTAAATAACATTCGTACTTGTTCTAAGGTAAACTGGAATAAATTTGAAGCTGACTTACGTAACATAGACTTTGCCCTAGTTTACGATTCCGCTGATCCGCAGTTCGCTATGTCATATGTCGTAGAAAATGTACAACTGGCATTAACTAAAAATACGAGGAATATTCGATTGAGTAAAAAGAACTTTAACATAAAACCTTGGATAACACCTGGTCTCATTCGGTGTATGAAGCACAGAGACAAGTTGCATATGAAAGCCAAATCAAATCCCACTAATTCTGTTCTCCAGTTATCGTACAAGCGATACCGTAATTTCTGTAATAACATTCTAAAGAAAGTAAAGATTAGCTACGATAAAACAACACTAGAAAATGCTGGGAAAAATAGCAAAAAGATCTGGAACTGTATAAAAAATGTAACTCATACCTCGAAGCAACGTGAGTCACCTTCATGTTTATTGCAAGCTGGCTCCACACCGCTTGAATCTGCTAACATAGCAAATAATTTTTTCATTAACGTAGGTAAGAGTTTGGCGGATAAAGGTCACCCGCAACTTCCTAGTAGCACACATTTTTCGTGTTATTCCACACTAACCTCATTTGCTCTGCTTAACACTGATGAGACTGAAATACATGGAATAATAATGAGCCTTAAGGACGAATGCGCCGTAGGTTGGGACAATATATCTACCAAATTGATAAAACAAAACAGACACATTCTTACCCCACCACTGGCACATATTTTTAATAAATGCCTGAGCCAAGGGCATTTCCCCAAATGCCTTAAAAAAGCTGTGGTTGTACCGGTCTACAAATTTGGTCCTAAAGATCAAATCACCAATTACAGACCGATATCCCTTCTTCCTGCGTTTTCCAAAATATTAGAAAAAGTTATAAATAAACGGTTAGTCAAGTACCTAGAGGAAAAGTCTGTTCTATCAACAACGCAATTCGGGTTCAGAGCTAAGGTATCTACTGCAGATGCAGTCCATCACCTTACTCACCATCTTGAACAAGAACTGGATCAGGGTAACCACACACTTGGAATATTTTTAGACCTAGCTAAAGCCTTTGACACCGTTTCCGTACCCATACTATTGCACAAGCTTGAAACACTCGGTATCAGAGACACTCAGCTGAAACTTTTCACGAGCTATCTCGAAGAACGTACACAGTGCGTTAGGATAGGTGATGTCCTCAGCAATGATCAGAAAAACACTGAGTTTGGTGTTCCCCAGGGCAGTGTTTTAGGACCTACTTTGTTTTTAATCTACATCAATGATCTTTGCAATTTAAAATTAGATCATGGAAAAATCATATCATATGCTGACGACACTGCCCTCCTTTTTTCAGCTGACTCTGTAGAAGAACTGTATAAGTTCGCGCAATGTGGATTCAATATTGTAAATAAATGGCTTGAGCACAACTTACTAACACTTAATACAGATAAGACAAAGTATATTAGGTTTTCGATGCGCAAACTGCCGTCAACCGAGATTATCCCCAAATTGTATGCGCATTATTGCGGAGGTGCTAATAAAGTATGTAAGTGCCCTACAATAAATAATTCAAATAAAATTACATACCTTGGCATTATATTGGATGAATCACTTTCATTTAAAACTCATTTAGAAGCTTTAGTAAGTAGAGTACGCAAGTTAATTTTTGTCTTTAAAAATCTACGTCATATTGCAGATCGAAAACTTATTATACAAGTTTATCGTGCCCTATGCGAATCCATTTTGACCTACTGCATTACATCATGGGGTGGGGTGGGTAAAACATTATTACTAACTGTCGAAAGAGCACAAAGAGCGATACTTAAAGTATCAACTTTCCGTCCTTTTATTTTTTCTATTAACCTCCTATTTAAATCATGTGGAGTTTTATCAGTTCGACAGTTATTCATAATGAACATAGTACTTAAACAACACGCAGCCCTTCCATATGTCACTGAATGCGCTAACAAAAGGAGGAACAATAACGTTTGCCCTAAACTACTAGGCCGGAGACATACTTTTTCAAATAAATTTTATAGTATCCTTGGTCCTTTATTATATAATAGAATGAATGTGTTAGCCAATATTTATCCCTTAAATTATAATAGTTGTAAGAAAAAACTTATGGATACATTGCAATGTATGTCATATGATGACACAGAAAATTTATTGAGTGTTTTAAAGTAGGCCAATAAATTTTTGCAATCAACTTTTGTTATTAAAACTAGTTTAGTGTAGTTAGCATAAGTAACTATTTTAAAGCATGCACCTTCGCCTTGTATAGTTAATAAGTTCTATTTGATTATTTTATGTGATGTTAGAACTCTTTTTGCCTGAAAAACAGGTTTTTATTTAGTTCAGGCACACACATTATTTAATACCATTAGAATTTTATATGAACTTTGTTATCTTTTAGTCGTAAGTTATTTTGATTAAAATATTAACATTATTTAGAAAACAACAAAAATACAATCCGATCACCGATCCTAACAGCCGTTATTTTATATGAACGCAAGAAAGAGCTCGGCAAAGGAAATAAATTAAATAGCTTACAGTCTCTGAGTCTCCACAAACCACACCAGCACCAGTTACCCGAAATACTAAATGAAGAACGTGACAGACGCCACCTATTAACCCGTTTCTTTTTCTTATTAGAATTTTATATTATGAGCCAAGGAGTTTGGCTTGTAATACGTTATACCTCCTAAAGCACGTGGTCTTATAAAAGATAACTGGACATTTACATTTGTCGTTTACGACAGAAGTTTTCATAAATTTTACGATATAGCTAACCGACGAAGCTGCTCATCGTCCTTATATATATTTTTTTCAGCCTTAATCCACAACTGGCACAGTTCTACGCACCTCCACCGCTACAGCCTATATTGGCCCACCGCTGGACCCAGGCCTCCCCCTGATAAGCGTCTTGTTGGCTTTTATCTCAGGGATAATGCCCATAATCCCCACGCTGGGCATGCGGCTTGGGGTTCTACGCACAGTTTCTGCGTAAATGAAAGATAAAGCTTAGGTACCTTAGAGCAAGTCAATGGATCAGTTAACCTACCTGTAGATTGTTTGCAACAGTCTGCTTTCAATTGTCGATACTAGTTCTAATTTGTCTATATTATTTGATTGAACCTTAATGTAAAATATAATATACGTTAAGCCGGTTCGTGAATGATGGCTCGGATATACTGGGGTAGTCTACCAACCGTAATCTTCGATGGGACTCCTGTTGGGCAAAGTGAAACGGTGAAAATTTAGGTGTCCTCATTTATAGAACTCTGTCGTGGGGACCGCAGCTCTCTGAAATCAGCCGCAGGATGTTTGCTTCAGCTGGTTCCCTTTGAAGATTACGCAATTTTCTTCCTATTGCTACTAAAATTTCTTTTGCACAATCTCTTCTCCTTCCGATTCTTGATTACGCTGATTCTTCCTTTCTAGATTTAACCGAGCAGCAGCTAGACAAATTTGAATGCCTGCAGAACGTCGGTAAGGTTTATATTTGACTTGCGCAAGTATGACCATGTCTCGGAGTTCCGCAGAAAGCTCAGGTGGCTACCCAGGTGGCTTCGGCGAAATTCACACATCCTAACTCTTCTTTATAATATTTTATTTTTATCTTCTGCACCCCCTTATCTCAAAGCACGTTTCACATTTCTTCATCTTTCTCATTCTCGTTCTCTCCGCTCCTCTGAAACCCTTTTGCTTCAAATACATGTCCATTGTACTTCTTTCTACGGCAACTCATTTACTGTCCGGGCTGTCCAGCTATACAACGCATTGCCGGTAACTATAAGGTGTGCGAAGTCACTACCAATTTTCAAAGATTTGGTAAAGGAACACTATTTGTCCTGCTGTCACTGAACAGGCCCTTGTTTTCTTAATATGTATATGTAGGTAAATAAATATATATATATTTATAGGTGTAAATATATTTATATTTATAGGAGGTGTGTATGTTTTTTTTTTGTAATTTATATTGTAGTTTGTTAATATTTATTTTTAAGTAGTACAATATTTATTAGATGCACACAGATCTTACCCCATGTATTTCCGACGATTCTACCCATACCAGGTTTTCTGGCAGAGATCGCTCTTGAGCGATAAGACCGCCAATTGTCACTTTGTTATAAATATTTCTTAGTTATAAGTGTGCAATAAAGTATGTTTTATCTATCTACACATCTATGTATCTATCTATAATGGAAAACAGGTGATCTTAAAATCGAGCTATACATTTCACCCAATGGTCATCTCGCCCAGAGGCCATTTGGGCGAGCTAGATGTCTCCTAACACTAGTGGAAATAATCTCGTAGTTTCTTGATTAGGCTTTGAGTTAAAATATCAAAATTGTGAAGAATTTTGATATATTTTATTTTATTTAATTCTTGACAGGACAATCCCCACATCAGCACCTATTCCCAGGCTAAGCAAAGATTGTGTTATGGGTAGGTACTAGAACATTTTCTATATACATAGAAAATTTATTTTACATAGGTAACACCCAGAACACCCGGAAAAATATTTGCAGATCGTACAAATAATTGTCCCATGGCTGGAATGGAACTGAGTCCCGGGCGGAAGCCAGCTGTGCCACAGAGGTTGTCAACGCATTGAAGAAGCGTAGTACTGGGGGTATATAGCATTTCAAGATTTTCTTCAATGTTTTAAAGAAATAAGACTGCCTAAGAATCTCGTAAACGGACGGTGATTGCACGATGCACCTCTGGGAGCCTCTAGAAGTCTAGATTTATCTGGATTTGGCACGTGCGGCATCCTTAGCTGTTTCAGCTCGGCTGCGAGAATTAGCAATACAGACTTTAGGGAATGAGGATGTTCTTCCCGAGTTGCGGTACGTGTTCCGCATATTATTTTGTGCATTTAACTAAGTACTAGAATATCAATTTTCTATAACTGTTATTTACAAGTAGATTATGCACATATGCATATTTTTTCAATCTTTGGATGCTAAAGCTAAAACTAAATTCAGAAGTTTCTTGCTCCCGGCTTCCCACGCGTTATTCCGAGATTAAAATAATAATATTTCCAGGTCAAGAACTTCGTGCGTGCATAATTTATTTTCAGTACTTCTGGCTTAATCTTGTGCCAATATTCTTTACAAGCTTCACCCGTGTGGTCAAAAATATTCAAAAACAACAAACTGCTACAGCGGGGCAATGCAGCCAGCGTCTTATTGTATTGTATTGTATTTATTTATTTCAGATAATTAAATCCATAGTTAAAATTAAAATAAACATTAAAATTAAATTAAAATTATAATACAAATGCAATTGAAATGAATCTTAGTAGAATTAGTCTTAGGGACGCTTACTGATAATACTGATAATAGATCAGTTAAGCTCTCTGTAGATTATTTACAACAGACTGCAATTAGCTAAATTTTTGCAATTATAAATATTAGTTCCAATTTTAAAAGTTATCTGAGCTTCGGGTTTTTATAAAGTTATCTGTGCGTCTGGTCGAAGCGACGCGACGCGTGACCAAACAGCTGGTGGGTATCTGACGGAGCGCATCAGCATTGCCATACAGCGGGGCAATGCAGCCAGCGTCTTGGGGACGCTTCCGACTGGTATTGATATGGATCAGTTAAGCTATGTACCTGTAGATTGTTTGCAACAGTCTGCAGTTAGCCTAATTTTTTATATTGTCGATCGAAGAAAAAGTACCAATTTGTTTTTATTATTTTATTGTTATTTTCAAACTACTCAAAGTTAAAGTATTCTACAAACTACTCAAATCACAACAATCTGCATGTAAAACGGCGGCATTTCACCAAAAACCAACAAACAGGTAGATTCAGTCCAAGATAAAGTATATTATCATAAAGAAGTTGTCCTTACCGTCGTCGCGAATAACAAAACTAATTCTAAAGTCAATACAGTTAGGGTACGAAGTCGATTGGATATAAAGTTGCCTGTTTATCCGCTGAAAGCGTCGTTTGAATTCACAGGAGCGTGAGGTGTGAAGCCTAGGTGATGAGAGGCAGCGGGGGCGTAAGTGATAGCGATTTTTATACTCAGGAGAGGTTGAAACACATCATCATCAATCTATATTAGTCCACTGCTGGACATATGCATCCCCTAGCGAGCGCCATAGCGCCCTATTTTCTTCTTGCCGCATCCAGCATCTGCCTCTTTCGCAGGTCGTTATCCCACCTAACTGAAGGGCGTCCTACACTACGTTTGCCACATTGTTTAAAACACATAACTACAATTTAATGAGTAACCATTAAATTTTTAACTAAAGTACTCACTTAGGTACGTACTCAAACTGTTTCGTGTTATACTTATTTTAAGTAGTTCATGTTGTATTTTCTATTGTATCTTTAGTGTTAAATCGTATGTATACAGTGTAGCCTCTCAGGTTTAAGCAACCTGTTATTTTATACCTACCTCTAATGTTCAAATAAAATAAATAATAAATAAGAGACTACAAATTCGGGTTTCAATACCAATTATAATAGTATAGTAGATATCTCACAACGGAGGGAAAGAGATCAATTACATAATCTCTTTTCTAAATTTATTAATTCGTTTTCTAATTTTAACTACCTACTGAAAGTGGCTATTAATACTTTGGGTGCCCAACAAGGTGCGCAGAGGTTGGTCAGTGAATGCCATGTGATAATTATAAAAAAAAAAAAAATCGCTAGACTCGTTACCACAAACACAATACACAATATGCATTTAGGTACAGGGTATCTAATACCCATTTTTACATATAATTTCATTTGTATTGGATTCGTTTCCAAAACATTGAAAATGTTTTTTCAGTAACACTATTTGTTCACAATTGGACGTCCGAAGGGTATTTTCAAATGGAATTTCTTTAAGTGGTGATGAAATTTTATCAAGATAAAAATAAACACCTCCAAGCACAGGTTGGGAATAAAGAAAGGGTTTAATGAAAAAATGTTCATGAAAAGACTAGGCCTAACGTCTGAATGTTCGACCGGGCCACAAAAGCAATGTTAATTTACCTTCATAGCTGATATTTGTTTGTTCAGCTTGTAATAGAGGTATAGTAAGTAAAGTAGGTATTTTATTAACTTTCTTATTGCCCAAAGCTACTCACGAAACTTTCAAGGGCTGCCTGATGGAAAGTTTCTTACTCTTGCCGGTATTCTTCCACCAAGTTTTTTTCAGGTTTTTCTTAATGAATATCCACATAACTAGCTTTTAATTCTTACAGAGAGTTATTTTCCAACAAGTTTTTTTTATATTTGTCCAAACACATAAATATTTGAGATCGGTTTGACGAATATAATAGTATAAAAGAGTCATCGTAATGTCTAATTTTTCTATGGTATTTGGTACAGGTACGTAATAGTTATTCTGTAGTACAGCGTCTCTATCGTGCGGAGATGGAAATACGCAAATCCCATGCAAAAATGAGACGTCACGATGACGTCTCATTACTATCGTCAAACCGAACTCAGGGCTCAGATATCGATACGCAACTAGCTCTAAATAGAAAAATATAGGCTAAGTAAGAGATAGAACAAGTAAATGCTAATTTAATAACACCTAACTGGTTGCGATTTGCAAACGAGTGCCGGCCGGCGAGCCCGCGGATTAAATGACTTTGTAGTTTTAACCGATACCGGGGCCGCATGGATAACATAGGTACTTTTTATTATTCCTATTGAGTCGTTTTATACACTTTTACTATACTTTTACGACTCGTTTCGCCTAATGTTGGGCTTAGTGTTTGATATTCAAGTGAAAGAGGCGGGAGTTTGTTTTGGTTAACCAAATGGGTGTTTGTGGACCAAAAGCTGTGTGCTAACGGATAGATAAGAATTAGCACCACCCCAACTCTTCCCGCGGGTGTCGTAAGAGGTAATTAAGGGATATCCACCGGGAGACGGGCAGCAGCATCCCCTGCAGAACAATTCTACCACCACCGAACAGCGATCCCCAACTCGCATAGTCCCCGCGCTGGGCGTGGGGACCGCAGACTGCGCCACAGAGCTCCTCAAGCTGTACTGAATTGTACTCACTACCTGTGTCGCAGGCGGACCGCATGCTGCGTCACAGAGCTCGTCAAACTGTAGTGAATTTTAGAACATTTAAGGAGACTTTCATTATAAACCGACTAAAAAGTACCCAATATCCACCAAAAACACTCCCTTTCTAAAACTTGGACACAGTCATGAGGATATGTCTTAAATTTTCGAGTGTTCGCACGGTTTATTGAGCCGGTTTGGTCTTCTAAAGTAAATTATCTGTATTACGTCTTCAACCAACACTGTTTGACGTGATAAAGGGGGACATGATCAATAATTTTAGGCATGATAGAGTGAGGCAAGTATACCCATAATAAGATGCGGTCGAAGAACCGACCCCTCCGACTCAGTCCGTAGGTGTAGTAAAAACCAAACTACTGAGTCGTCGAGCGCCTCAGAAGTCCGGTCCACTTAATTGTAACCTAACTACTGAGCTAAACAAATCAAGAAATTATTGATTCAATCGTTTTACGTTTCGTCGGTAGACAAAATTGTAGTGCTGGATTGCGCCATAGCTTATTAATTGGGAAAACGCCAGACTAGAATGTCTGCATAGGTATGCAATAATATGCATAATGTCTCTTATGTGCAGTTCTAATGAAACTCAAGTAATATCGCATAGGTCTGTTTGCGGTTAGTTTATTGCGCCCCCTGACAGAATGCTGCGACAAATGTTGGAGGTGCTTTAGATCCTGCGCACGTAACCTCTAATGGGGTCTAAATAACTGCAAAGCATTTGGTTGTGCAGTTCATTGTATGTAAGCACAACATATTTCCCAGTTCCAAAGTATTCATTTTATGAGATGCTCGTTAGTATAATCTCTATTAATACTCTACTGAGCCGTTGCTGATTGTTTATTAGTCATTTTTGATTTATTTTTATGTATTTCTGTTGGTAGACGTATAGGACACCCGCGACACAGGCTAGTCCTAGTGCGGAATCCAAATCTACTGTATACTTTTGCATGAGGTAATAATATAAAATATGTGGAAATAAATAAATTCTGTATTTTTTTTGTGTAAACCATTATACATAGAAATACGCTATGTACTACCTAAGTTCCTATGGACGTTGGGGCAGTAACAAAAAGTTACTGTGTGCGTGTAGTGCGAGTTTGATGTGGTCGCTGGCATCCCAACGAGGCAAGGATCATGACATGTAGTTGCATCCATGGTATAGTATCGTCCTCATCATCCGGCCCCGACTTCACCTGCAGCTGGGCACAGAGCTCCAAACTCTTGTGTCCATCCACACGGTCCTGCGCCAATCTTATCCAGCCTAGCCCACGTTAGAGATATCGCCTGCTCATCATCTAGCCGCTGCTGCGCTGGACGTCCAACGCTTCTGTACTGCATAGTACAACCTAATTTGATAAGATTGATTTGATGATCCTGACATCGTTCTTTACTAGTGGATTTCTTTGTGTTTCAATGGATTTTGATACAAAACCAGCCACCCATTTCAAAGCAATTTTTAAGAACTTTTTAGTGATGGTACTAACTCAATATTGGTCAAAAGCAATACAGCGGGTTATGATACTATACCCCTAAAGTTACTCACTACTATTAAATCAAAAATAAATAAATAATGCTGGACAATTCACACAGCATCATCTAGCCCCAAGCTGAGCAGAGCTCGTGTTATGGGTACTAGATAATTCATAAACCTAATACATTAAACTACATAGATAGATATTTTTAAGGTTTCGAGGGTCGGAGATCGGTTTCTAAAAACTTGTGGCATCGCTTTTTCTGTCCTTTTTCAGTCTTTAATATCTCTGCTATAATACATTAAGTGCGCCTGTACAGATTAAAACAAAAAAAAAAGGAAACGCAAATGAAAATTTTCAGTACAAATTTTAAAAGAGACCTACAATGTCAAGTGGGGTATCAATACACATTTCAGTCCAGTTTTTGAAATTTTTGTAGGTTTCATACTTTTTAAAATATTTTGAAAAAAGTCGAAAAAATATATATAGCGTTTGTAGATATAGATAGATAGATAGATAGATATAGTTTATTGTCAAACAGATTACATGTTTTTGGTTAGTTGTGTCTTAAATCCTATGTTAGGTTTATCTAGACACTAGGGTTCTCTAAAAATAGCAATAAGTATAATTTTGTACACACGGTAGGCAGTTACGCACACAACAATCACAGCGTTGTCACCGTCCGTCCTGTCCGAGTGTAGCTGTAAGGCGCGGTGCGAAGTTGTACCCACGTGATCCACTTGAATCACGTGCATCAGGCCAGTGACAACGCTGCGCTTGAGTTTAGCTATAGGATGCTCCTTTCCATGGCAAAGGTAAAACTATTAAAATATATATAACATTTTAGGGAAAATTACTAACTACCTCTAGTAATGCTCGACAGTTAAATAAAATTAAGTTACGATAAATAATGTTTTGTCAATATGGCTATGAGTGATTTTATTTTTAAGTTCGAATGGCAAATTATTTATAAGGTATGGTATTAAGTATTGAGAGGTTCGCTTGCCATATACGTTATGAAACGAGGGAATATTAAGTTTTTTGTGCGTAATGCTTCTAGTAACCTTGGTGTGACTTTTAGGAACTTGGATCTCTGTACGAAAGTATTGTTCAATTAGTAGATTCAATTCCACTTTTTTATGAACAGGCAATACTCCACAGTAATTAAATAGACCGTCAGGTTCACCCGAGTATTTAGTTTTAACTTTATAAGGTACTATTAACTTCAGTAGTCTCAATTGAATTTTATAAATTTGATCTAGGTAGGTCTTATAAGTACGACCATAACTAGTTAGCCCATATGACAATATACTTTCTACTAGTGAAAATATGAATCTATATTTTACAGGAAAAATATAGAGAAGTCTGTAAGTACTCCGTTTTTGAAAAATGTTCAATAAGGGAGGGGGGGGAAAGGCGAGTCTCACTCGCCCTTGACGGATCTTGTTTTATTATAAAAATAGAAAACACCCTGAACAAATATTTGCATATTGTACAAACATTTATCCCGGGGCGGGAATCGAACCCGCAACCTGCATAATAATCCTTCCGAATTAGCTACTTAGTAAGCATAACAAAGTAATGAATAATGCTAACTATTGCAAATAAACCAGACTAACCGTTTACTGTTTCACAATCTCGTTGATTATCGTTCAGTTGATTAAGACTGGTTAAGCTTAAATTAGTCTAGTTCAATTCAAATAATCCCCTCGTGGTCTGATTTAAACATTAAACAAGTCGGGCTCATGATAAGCCAATTACACGACTATTGATTAGAAATTCTATCAGTAGTTCAAATTTAACTGTATTCTAATTTAGAATATAGCAATTAAATTGGAGTTGGTTTGAGAATAGTGTAACGTATTTAGCGTCCTACGTGGGTTGGATAAAATAAGAACACAGACGTAGGAACGTTAACATGAAAATTTTTATTAATGAAGGTAGGTCGTAGGTTCTATGGCCCGCCTAACTTTCGCTCAACACTTTCTACGGCACTTCCCTGTAGCGGAGGCTTCTAGAAGAACGTAGGGCCGTAGGTCCGGGTCCAGGGTGAGCGCCGGTAGAGGGGTGTGGTTCCAGGAGGATGTCTTTGCCGGTCGCCTCAAAGTCGGTGAAGGGGAGTAAAAGTCCACGTCCGCCGAGTGAGGTGATGCGCAATGCCAGCTTTTATAATCCAAAACTTGAACCCTGGAATCAATTTCCTTGTTATAGCAGATGTTGAGCTTTATGTGTTTTTGTCCATGACCACCACGGCGAGAGTCTGAAGGCGACAGCGAAACGAAGCTACTTCTAGGGAAGCCGCATGAGTATAGTGTGGTGGTGGCCATGAGAACAAGCAGAGCGGAGTTTACATAGGTATTATTGAAGGTAGAAACATTAATGTACACAGAATACTAGCACATGAAAAGATAGGTAGTATTTGGGTAAGATTCTTATACAAGCCAAGCCGCAGGTAAATCATGTACCTGGGTAGGTATTACAATAAATAACCAGCGCGATAGCACAGCTAAGCTAGGTTTTGCGAAGAGGAAGTACAGGCATGAAATGAAACCTAGATGATGCAATACACAAATAAGAAATACAATAGGTAAGTAGGTATTTACATCCTAAGAGCGATATTGTGCACACTTACCCAATTTGGGGGAATTACTACTCTTGTAATACAATTGTGATTTATAATTATGGTTTAAGACCACTTCACGATACTTTTAGGTTACCTAGATAGGTAGGTAAATATCTGTACGAGAACGTGTGTTTCTTGAAGTGCAGAGTGAGGAATGAACGCCGGGGCATCGGTGGGCGGCTATTTAAGCGCGCACCAAGACAAAGGAATTTGTGGGACCTGCGTTAGGTCACGTACGCATCGCGCGTTTTGCTCGCGGACCAATAGCGGCGAGGCAAGCACGCCGATGTCCTTATATGGTAATGTTCAGCGTAAGAACTTGTTTTAGAGTTCCTTGGCGTAAAACTAACCACTGAAAACCCTTATGGAAAATAAATGTAACATTTTACGTTACATATCCCGCCAACGTACCAAGGATTTTATTCCCTTAGGTAATAAAATTCTTCTTTAAAATAATTATATATATATGTGAACTTATAATGTTTTCTGGATTGAACTATTACTGTTAGCTAGTGAACGATGAACGACCGAAAAGCTTTAAATCCTTGATATGCCAGGTTCCAAGATCCTTTCCCGACGTGGCGCGACCAAACGTCCGCAAGTCGGCGGGTGGGAAATAAACGTCCCCACGTCCGCCGATGGAGCTGGTGCGCCTCAAAAAAAAATGTAACAAACCAATCGACCAATGTAACGTATGTAGCGTCCTACGTGGGTTTAGATAAAATAAAAACACAGACGTAGGAACGTTAACATGGCAAATTTATAAGTCCTTTAGTATGTAACGTGTTTAGTGGGTTTGGATAAAAAAAACCCCACGTAGCTAACCACGTACGCACGTAGCTAAACGAGCCTGTTCATAATTTCTACAGACTACCTTAAGGTCATTTATGCTGAGCATTACTTTGCTTATTAACACAATAGGTTGACAAACAAAAAAATAACGTTCCTTTCATTATGATATTGCCTAGGCTAAATTGTACTGATTTACGACGTAGGTCATAATGAGAAGTATACTTTAGGTATATGTGCTTGTCGAATAAGCCATGATTGTGCCTGGTATTTAAGTTCAATCTTTTGAAGAGATGGAATTTCACTGGGTAAGACATTGTAAAGAAATATTAGGTAAGTGCACACAATCGAAGAGTTGTAACGAAAATACTCCGAACTGTTACAAAAGTTTTTAAAAATAACAGTAACGTTTCGTTTAAGTATGCAAAAATTAAAAAAAATTGTATAAATGATTTAAATTACTAAAAGAACTAGTGTGTACTTTGTATTTTTTTTTTTAAGTGTTAAAGTTTAATCAAATACAAAATAACAGGATTTTCACGCTGACTGTACCCAACTTTTGCAAGTTGAGTGGTTCATTCCTCACTTTGCAGAAGTAGGTACGTAAGTTAGGACAAGTACACCCTAGTTATTTATTACAATACGAAAACGAAACGCTATAACACAGTATGTAAAAAATTGCACACACACACAAAATACTAAAATGCGTAGCGAAAATTAGGCCATAGAATACCACGTTTATGGGCGCCAATGTAACGTATTTTGGCATAGGAATTAATGAAGCCCCACGTTGGGCGCCAATGTAACGTATTTAGCGTCCTACGTGGGTTGGATAAAATAAGAACACAGACGTAGGAACGTTAACATGAAAATATTTTATTAATGAAGGTAGGTCGTAGGTTCTATGGCCCGCCTAACTTTCGCTCAACACTTTCTACGGCACTTCCCTGTAGCGGAGGCTTCTAGAAGAACGTAGGGCCGTAGGTCCGGGTCCAGGGTGAGCGCCGGTAGAGGGGTGCGGTTCCAGGAGGATGTCTTTGCCGGTCGCCTCAAAGTCGGTGAAGGGGAGTAAAAGTCCACGTCCGCCGAGTGAGGTGATGCGCAATGCCAGCCTTTATAATCCAAAACTTGAACCCTGGAATCAATTTCCTTGTTATAGCAGATGTTGAGCTTTATGTGTTTTTGTCCATGACCACCACGGCGAGAGTCTGAAGGCGACAGCGAAACGAAGCTACTTCTAGGGAAGCCGCATGAGTATAGTGTGGTGGTGGCCATGAGAACAAGCAGAGCGGAGTTTACATAGGTATTATTGAAGGTAGAAACATTAATGTACACAGAATACTAGCACATGAAAAGATAGGTAGTATTTGGGTAAGATTCTTATACAAGCCAAGCCGCAGGTAAATCATGTACCTGGGTAGGTATTACAATAAATAACCAGCGCGATAGCACAGCTAAGCTAGGTTTTGCGAAGAGGAAGTACAGGCATGAAATGAAACCTAGATGATGCAATACACAAATAAGAAATACAATAGGTAAGTAGGTATTTACATCCTAAGAGCGATATTGTGCACACTTACCCAATTTGGGGGAATTACTACTCTTGTAATACAATTGTGATTTATAATTATGGTTTAAGACCACTTCACGATACTTTTAGGTTACCTAGATAGGTAGGTAAATATCTGTACGAGAACGTGTGTTTCTTGAAGTGCAGAGTGAGGAATGAACGCCGGGGCATCGGTGGGCGGCTATTTAAGCGCGCACCAAGACAAAGGAATTTGTGGGACCTGCGTTAGGTCACGTACGCATCGCGCGTTTTGCTCGCGGACCAATAGCGGCGAGGCAAGCACGCCGATGTCCTTATATGGTAATGTTCAGCGTAAGAACTTGTTTTAGAGTTCCTTGGCGTAAAACTAACCACTGAAAACCCTTATGGAAAATAAATGTAACATTTTACGTTACAATAGGTGAGTTCTGCTTGCTTTCGATCAGCAAGATCGAACCATGCAATGATTGTCAACCACGGAGCAGATACAGAGAGCAACTTTGCACTGTGATTCTCGACTAGGTCCTGACTGGCGTCATCACAGTAGGTGTGGCCTTAGACAGTGAAAAAAAATAATTTTTCCACTTTAATCCTGTCTTGCAAATTACTGGTGTGTGCTGAAGCTCATGCTGAAGCTGTGCTCGCTTGAAGCTTATGGAAACCATTTTGTCACTGTAAAATGTATTTAAAGATAACAAGTTTAAGCCCATATTTAAATGTACGTTTTTGTGCTGCGTGATAGCTGGTAGCGCTATTGGAATAATGAGCGCAGAGCTAGCTGGCAAGAGACCGCACCGAACAGAGATGCCTGTAGAAGTATTTTATCGGAGGCCAACATATACTCGAGGCCGCACAAGAGTAGGTAAGCAAGAGTAAGAAGTAAACTCGATTGGTGCCTACTTTCCAAGAAAGGTGCTACGAGAAGCGGATCCAACCGCTTCTCGTAGCACTTCTATGAAGCTATGTTTCTCCGTTGGACAGTGATACGCTTGAGCTACGTACAATTGCTTCTACTGAATCTATAGCAAAGGGTGCCTGGTAGAGATCGCTTTTAGCGATAAGGCCGCCGATAGTGCGTCTCTAGATATAATTAGTATGTTCTGTTTTTTTTATGTTTCTTACAAAAACAATCACAATATACAATAAATTTTGTAATAACCATAAAAACCTTGTAAAGTTTGTCCCGGTACTCACATTCGTTTAGTCTTTACTTTGTTAAAAATAGGTAGCTAATCTAGGTGTACCGCACTAACATCGGCTTTCATGTTCACTCCCTCTCGCTCGCGCAGGGTAAATTATAAATAATATAATATAAGTTAATTTATCTTATGAGCTTCGATGGTGTTTCGATAAAGCAATTATCTTTTATCTATAGAGGTATAAGTGCTACGGAAATGGAAACAGAAATAGTTATGACGGTTATGACAAACTCCCATTTCTCTTTAATTTGTAATTAAATTAAGTGATTATATTTACTTGTATGAATATAGGTACATTGGTTGTCTCATATATTATTATGTTGTATATTGTTTGTCGTGCAAATGTTTACTTTGAGAGAGAGAGAAACATTTATTAATGAACACAACCCTGATAAAGCACGGAACAGAAATAGTACATAACTTACAAACAACAAATTAAACATACAATACAAAACTAACAAAATGAAAAAAAAAAACTAATCAAGAAGAGAGTAGGCACCCACCCACCTACACAAGGGGCTAAACGAACGGACCTTAAAAAGAAAGAAAGACACAACAGGATAAGAACAAAATAATTGACAACATAATTTGCAAAGGTGCCCATGTATTCACTTTGTAGGTGGGTAGGCACTGTAACACGGAATGCACTACCTAGCAGGTAGGTACATAGAGGTGTCAAATCGATGGTGGTGGTAGTTGGATGAGACCTTATGTACAACCCACCAGGCACAGCACCAATGAGCAGGTACAGCAATATTACTAGGTAGGTACATGGGTAGGTGAGCTACCGGTGTGTGCTCCGCGCTGTCCAACGTTGCGCAGGTCAAAGGGTTCCACCTCAGCTAATGCTACCTTACTTAATGCAAGGTAGCGCTGGTTTTCAGATGGAACCAGTTTGAGGTGACCTCAAGACTGCCCACTGCTAACACAAAAGATAATGTGCCCAGTCCTAGTACTTTACTAACTTTAGGTAGGTACCTAGCCAAACCGAAAATAAAAGCAATTATGTGCAATGGCTACTTTAGACAGAAAATAATAAACAGAGAGAACAGAACAAAACAGATGTAAAGAAAATTTGTAAACACTCTATAAACTAACTACTAACTAAAAACAAAGCATTTGTGAACGCAGCGTAAAAAGAACGCACCCTCTGCCGAACCGCTGCCACGCTGAGCGAATTGTGATTCACATTGACATTATGTACATTCGACAGTCCTTTGGAACTGACAAAAATCAGCTAAACAAAACATAGTTGTACTTATTCAAGCAAAATGTAGGTACAGAGTCAATAACATGTCGGGACTTTGTAGGTACTTTGTAGGTGTATTTAATTTGTCACAAGAGTTACAAAACTAAATAACGATTACCACCATTTTAATCGGTCAGTAGAATAATTAATTCGATAAAAATATAGCTTTATAACAAAGAACGAGCAGATAATTCAGCTATTATTCCGCGCAGTTATCTCACAAATTGCGCCCCCCAAGCTACTGATTCATTCACAACGATCAATTACATAAATCACATTTGCCGACTGTACGCAAATTAACTTCACGGAAAGGAGTCAAAATAAACACAGGAGAGGAGGCCTATGAACATAAATTATGCACTGAGGGCGTGAAGCAGAGTCATACGCATTGGATTCCGAGCGCAACTCAGGATTCTAGAATATCTCGCGAGCGAAGCGAAGGAGTTACTGGAATCCTGAGTGGGTGAGGGATTTAATCACGCTCAAGATGAAGACAGTTTTATTTTATTGACTCATTTGTTTCAGATTCACAATGTATATAACATGTACAAATTAAATGTCACATAAAATCACATAGAGAATGAGATAACTTATAGTTTTTTTTTATAAAATATACTAAAATAATAATTGATTTATGCACCGGGAGAATACCCTAGTTTTCACTTTTTCTGTGAGTAAATAGTAAAAAAAAAGTTAGGTTACATAAAAAAATAAAAACGTGTTTTGTGGCATACTTTTTTAAACCGCTTTCTGAAAACAGGTTAGTCTGAATTTCCAAGAAGAGCTTAATGTACGGATCTCATTGGTAAAAAATATCTCACATATTTTGATGTTTCACACCTTGTCTCATTATTCCTTTGGGATTAATGTTCATTATTCCCAAAGGAGTAATGAGTTTTGAATTCGGTACCTCAAAATATGTATGTAGGTATGGCAATGTTGACCAATGAGGACTCGCTCTAAGAGATCTCATTCGATTTGTTTGATTTTTTAAAACCTTTTTCAGCTAACAGTACTATAATCACTTGCTTTCGGTTAGAGTATATATTACACAGTATACGTCTAAAGTGCATTTTACAAGCATGGCGTGTAAAAAGAGCTCGACAATGTATGACATAAAAGCCTACGATCGTGTGAAAAGAAAAGAAGGTAAGCATTTTCCTCGTAGATAACGTCGTCTGTAGAAACCTGAATTCACCCAATATTGAGCAAGAATCATCATGAAAAAACAAAAACAAAACGAGGTACATAAGTACCTTTGAAATTTGTGTAAAAAATATTCTATCTATGCGTTAAATTCCGTCAAGAAACAAAGACACACACACAAAGGCACACTTGGCGTCTAGTTGCAGAGTAGCAACGAGAGGCAACGGTACGCCTAAACCTTTGTCATACCTAGAAAGTCGGCAGGCATTGGTAACGAATACTACCTAGTTCTGCGCCCTACCCCTTATTCCTACTCCGTCCAGAGCTCACATAAAAAATACAAATGTTTATTAAAGTGCTGAAAACGGATATCAGAGTCAGTAATTTGGGATTTAATGCCGCGCGGGACCTCAGGCAAATACGTACGTAATCAGACGCGGACTTTCTGTATCATTCTGATTATATTCAGACGTGAACGTTTTAATCATTTGGGATTATTTCACATTTTATGGCAAGCTGGAGTCTTATGGATTGGGTCAGTTTTGTTCATGACTAATTTTAAGGTTTCTTTTGACGAGTTAGTTGTCCATTTGACTATCTTTATTACATTCTTCGACTGATGGAAAGCTATCATTCAAACTCTCTTCTTCCTTTACATAAAGTTTCGTAAGGACTTAATTGTAAAGAGATAATAGGTAGGTACCTAGGTACTTCTCTATAATAAAATGTGATTCTACTTTAAATAAAACTGTATTGTTCATTGGTAAACGAGAAGAAAAACAATACCTTTTCCCTTGACCTTTCGAGAACAATGATTGGACAGCAGCAACACCCTTGTGTTTTCTAACAAGCTCCACATTAAACAAGGTTTCATTCATCGAATTCACAAAAACACTTTGTTTCCGTTGATCATCACATCAATTGCTTAAAAGAATTGAAGATAATTTGCGCCTTCTACTGTACGACACCATTGAATTGACGAAACAAATTCGAATATTAGCGAAGGTTTTACGAATAAGGACTATTTGAATTTCAAATGCATTCTCGCCTCGTTCGAGGGTGAGCGGTGTACAAACAGGCTGGGTTCCGTATAGGCTTCTGATTTATTGCAGTCCTTATTCAGAATATAAAAATATTCCCTAATACACTCAGGGAGTCAGGGGATGAATCACTTACAGTGGCAGCCACCTGACGGCAAGAATAAGTGGCCGAGACATAGACGTTTGTTGTTTTAATAATAAATTATTAGTTTAAGTCCGTTTTATGGGTAACCGTTCTAAGTTAATAAAATAGACGGTGGCTGTGCCACCAAACCCGGATAGAAAAGTGGTTGACTTTTCACTTTTCAACCTGCGTACCATACCGTGCCACACTAACGGCTTTTTTGTACATTGGCAAACTTGCAATAAGCAGAGGCACGTACCTACTGTAAAATACATCAATACCCACTACCTATTGGCTGTCATATTTGAAATTCGAATGCAATTGCAGAACTGGACCTAAATGAAATCGGCGATCCAATTAAATCCTGGCGAAAAGCAAGCAACAGAACCCCAAAATGCCTCATATAATATTTGACGAGGCGAGAAACGAGCTTAATATCGAATATGAAATTGACACAGAAATTAGCACAATCCGGAAAATTGAGGGCGCCCGTCCAATTTAATATCGTCGACTGAAGTATCCACCTATCCACTTTTGCCTGGTGCACAATACCATGAATAATAATTCCAGTATCGAATAATAATAATTGGTCTTGCGATTTTCATACTAGCTAGGTTCCTTTCAGTACCTATTTTTAAATGTTTTGCAATTGTCAGAGGATTTAATATCGCAGTTGCCAATGGACTGGACAGCCTACTTTCTAGGATGAAAGGGGCGACCTCTGTGTAGCAATCGGCAAACAACAATACGCTTTTTAATTAATGCTGAACGGATTGTGGGGCCACTAACCTAGCAAGGAATTAATTGAAAAATCAGGATAAAGTTAAATACGTAATACGTATTTTACTAACTTCCCCTGAAGGAACCTGTGCCAAAATGCATTACAGATAGTTATAACATAAACATTTTCGTCCGGAGGAAAGAAATTACTATTTAATTTCTGAACCTCAATTTATCGCAAGGGAGGCGCGACTACACCATTATTATCACCTTAGTTTATGCTTGAAATCTTAAATGCATAGAAAATGACCAGGTCATAAATAACATTCTTATGACCGAAATCGGTCAGTCATTTAAGATGAAAAGTCATTGAAATAAAAATATATATGCCCCAAAATAAGCAGAGCTTACAGGTACTGAAACCTGGCAAAAAATTGGATTCGAGACAGTTTTAAATCTGAGTAGCATTTGAGCATTCGGCGGTAGGTTTACTAACCAGTAGGTTGTGAAAAATCAAACAAAAAACATAACCAAAAAAAGAACGAAATTTTAGAATTTTAAATTGAGAACTGTCGCTGGTATTTAACAAATCAAATAAAAGAAAAAAACAAATACATTACACAACGCAAATTCCAAAAACCTACCTCCACGAGCGTAACCCTACAGCAGGAGTTTGATGGGTTACAAATAATGGACCGCCGCGAGGCGTTCCTTTTTCAATTTCATTACTGGATCAAGTCTTGCGTTTTACTGTATCGACACAGTAAATGGGAAACAGTAGTTTACGCTAACTGTGGTTTGAAAAGAGCAGCTGAAATTAACAAAATTATAGTTAATACATAACTATCCACAAATATCCACTACTCATCATTTAACAGGCCAGAGGCCAGAGGGTGATACACTGGCATCCGATCATTTTTTTTTTCTAGGCTTCTCTATCTTGTGCTATAGGATAAATAAAAACCTACGCGTATGTATCAAAGTGTTAGGTAGTCACACCAACAGACAAAACTGAAAAAAAACTCCAAACAAAGACTATTGCGTAAGTAATTCCAAAAGATTAATAACAGACTGGAAGTCTGTTATTAATCTTTTGAAATTAAAAAAAATATTAGTCATAACTTCCGTTATATATTGTTATATATTTTTTTTATTTTACCTGCTATGACTTTACAAGCTAACACTATGAAAACTTAAACATAACTTATACGTAGGTAGGTACTGCGGAAATAAAAACCGCAGTCTCCTCAAATGACTGCGATCGCAATACTCCTGCTGCGCCAAAGAAATGACCATAAATCTCACTTGCGTTGGTGATAACTATATCAAGTTTACATTCTGTATCACATTTTACTGTAGCGTCGGTTAATTACTTTACGTTTTAACATCCACGTTGTTTACTTCTATTATACGTTACTGTACTTTTACTGCACGTAAAGTTTTACGAATGAATGAATGAAAGGGTCTCCATCAAAGTTATAGCTAGTTTTGCAAATAGTAAAACTTGGGGGTGTGGGTAGTGGGTAGTGGGTATACATACATATAAAACTTGGGGGTGTGGGTAGTGGGTAGTGGGTATACATACATATAAAACTTGGGGGTGTGGGTAGTGGGTAGTGGGTATACATACATACATATAAAACTTGGGGGTGTGGGTAGTGGGTATACATACATACATATAAAACTTGGGGGTGTGGGTAGTGGGTAGTGGGTATACATACATATAACACTTGGGAGTGTGGGTAGTGGGTAGTGGGTATATATACATACATATTTTGCAAGTGACTGTTCTAACAAAATAAAATTTATCAGATGGTCAAGCAGAAACCTTTTATACCACTTGTACCTTCTAGTTATTTATTGTCCTTATGATCTTTGTAAATCGTATTAATTTAACTTTGGTAGGTACAGTCAGCTGTGAAAATATGTATACCACACCCAAGTTTTCAATTTGACTAAATGTTAAGTGTAGTAATTGTGATAATTTACCTCTATATAACGCACTCTGACAAGTACGATGACTACTTTCTACAAAGAATGTGTACGTGTGAACTTTCTTTGAAAAGTTTCAAGTAAAAAAAAGTGTAAAATTGGGAGTGTAGGTATACAGCTGAGCAGCTGACTGTACCTAACTTTGTTGAACAAAATTTGATTTTAAAATTTTATTGGCACCGATTTTCAACCCTTGCCTATCAGTACTCATACGTCCTTTGCTGAATTGAACGAACAAACAAAGATGGTTTTGCATCACCACGCTTGGCAGGCGGGTTGGTGATCGCAGCGGAGGTGTTAAATACACAGAAGAAAGCTGCTGCCTTCCTCTGGTAGTTTCCCTTTGTCGACTTTTATGAGATTGGCGAGTTGGCGAGGCCTGAGTTGGAGGGGTCGATTCTATTTATCCAAATTATGAAATTTAGTGACTGTACTATTGTTTGACATTGTTTATTTAAATATTAAATACATTCTTATTTTATTTTTTGACATGTTCATCTTCAGCTGACATTAATTAATTAACTATTTGATTTTAAATAAATTTCATAATTTGGCATTGATTAGAAGTGATAATATTGGAAATAAATTATAAAATTGCATGCTTTTAAGTCAAATAAAAACGTATTGGATTGTTAGTAAGTTTTCACATGTGTAATGAAATGTTTGTACGCCTACGCGGCAGAATTCAGCGATCTAAAATAAGTCTTATGTACCGACTGTAACATTACCTGATTCACAAACAATAAATGAATTATGAATTCTTACACCGTAACTGCCACGGCTATCCTTGAAAATATATTATTCTTTGTAGAAATGGTTCATAATTGTTATTAAGTGTGGCCCAACACTAATAGACGTTGTTATTGTCTGTGGTAAAATGAGATTGCATCATCCATTCTGAAAAAAAGTTACTATGGCCTAAAAATCTTAAAAAACCCTGATTATAAACTAAATTAATAAACAGTTTCCTGTATGTAATAAAAGGTTGGAGGGGATGGCAACACTGGCTGTCAACGTTTACTTTGTTTTGCTCCATATTTCGCAAATTCATAATTAATCATTCAGGCCAACAGTGTCATGAAAAGTCGTTGAATCCGATAAATAAAAGTGTGTAATAAAATAACCAGTGAAATAAAATAATAAACCAGAAGGAACAAGCCAAAAACAGTGAAATAAATCAAATTACAAGTACAACCAAGAAAAACTACCCCAGTGAAATGGACTTCAAAAAGGCTACCAAGCACTAACGAAACTTGGTAAATACAAGAAAAATCAGTGATTACAGTGAACCAGTGGCATTTATAGAGCGATGCGTGTGCGCAATAAAGGTTTACAAAAGCGCATAAATCGCATAATCATTGCCTTCGTGATGTCACCCGAATACCAACCAAGACAACAAACGTCAAACGTACAAACTTTTTTTTTTTTTGCCACATATTAAAAACTAAGGCCGCCACACACCTTTCGAATAGTCAATCAAATCTTTGGAAGCGCGCACCACTGCACCGGTGAGATAGCCTCCACCATATTATAATTTAACGTCAAAATATTTCGCGACAAATCGATATCACAGTTATAAAGTGAAAGAAAATCTAAACCTACCCACAAGCTATTAATGGTAGAACGAGTCAGAGAGAGTTTTTCGAAAACCTAAAGCTTGTGTACCAATAAGTCATCATTTCCAAATTGTAGTTCCAATGTAACATGACCCGAAGACGTTATTCTACCTCCGATTCCATTAACAATAGTATCATCGTACAATATTTGTACATATTTTGGAATTTCATTCTATTTTATAACTGTTATTGATGCTCCGGTATCTATTAGGAATATATTATTTCCTGTTACCAACATAAAATGTAACAAATTTGCATTGCCACAGGTTAAGACATAATCCGAAAAAACTGATTCAGAGAATTTTTATTTCCTGATGTATTAAAATTTTGGCTCCGGTTGTTCTGAGCATTATTTTTCCTTCTACTGGTTGACCCGAAAATACATATTTAGTATTTCCTTGCCAATAACCACGGCGGCTATAAGCGCCATTATTATACTTACCTAACTTGGCCGTAGCTTTGAAAACCTCGATTCGAAGATCGCGGTTAAAAATTACTTCTGTTACTACGTAAATTGTTGTTATTGCCACGGTGCTGGTATGAGTTGTTATAAAATTTACCACGTTGACCTTGAAACCTGGATCTAGAATTTTGCCTAAAGTTACCTGTGTGAAAACTGGAATATGTCCGACCTGTTATTCGTACTAGACGTTGATGCTGCTGATGTATCCTCATCCTTAGCCACCGGTAAGGCATCCTTGAGGTTGCTGCAATTACGAGCTGTCACGATGGTGCTCAACCTGGAATCTTTTAGTCCATCTGATAGTTTCTTAATACCCATTTATTCATTAAATGGTTTCAAAACCTTATATTTCGCAGAATCACCTTCAACTTTGGAAACAGTTAGTTCAGTAAATATTTTTTCTATTTCACTGTCATACTCATTAATTGTCCTAAAACCCTAAAAACTTAAAAATTGTACGGAATAGTTCTGATTGAATCGCTATACACAATTTCCCAACAATAAGATGTTTTCTTAGGGCCTGCAGGTATGTAACTGTAGCATAACCGCCTGTCATACGCAATTAGGCAGTCTGAGAAAGTCGCCCTTAAGAACAAATTTAATTAATATTTATTGTTTACCCGGCTCATCAATCATTTCCGCGTACATTTCTACAACATCAATCAATCGTTTCGTGGTTTCTTCCTTATCATCTAGAAGTGGAATTAGACTACACGCTGTTTTAATATCGAATTCCATTTTGTCACTTAATTCACTATATTGAGGAATCTAACACAATTGACTTATTTCCTCGAATGTTTATTCTATCGTAAGTGGTAGTTAAAGTAGTTACCACTTCACAATTTTCGTCCTTTGATAACTTTGACAGTAACAATGTAGCTTTATTATATAAATCTTCAGCTTCTCTCAACTTATTTATAGAAATCATACCATTCTATCTATCTCGTCCCTTTTTTATTTAATATTTTCTAATTGTTATCAAATCATCATATTATTATATCGTCATAAAATTTTCAGCCATAATAAAATAATGTGAAGGGCAAAAGTCTACGCATCCCACTAGCTTATAACGTTTCTCAGTAGCAAGTGGGTAGTCGTGCTATAACGACCAGCTACGAGTATGCCATACCGCACCAGCACCACATACATACGTCAAGCGATATCATGTTCTTTGACTGTCTTGATACAATTTTACGAAACTTAAGGTTACAGTTAAGCCATAGTAATATCTGTACCCATCACATAGCAAAAATTCTATTTGTGTCCCGCTCTCCACCTACAGCATTTAAATACATGAAAAGTACAAACATTACCCAACTCCAAAACTACGAAATAGTTGCACCAAACCAGTAAATACAAAACTCGTTCTTATCTCTGTTCATACATCATTTGAGTTCTAGTACAGTGCTGCCAACTTTACTGTTCAGGTGTACAAGTTGATATGTGGCGAAATGTTGACGACAGCCTAACCTGCACACTGCTCGCGGACGCACCCCGCAAATCAGGATTCCCCTACGAGACGCAGCGCCGAACGCACGCGCACGATTCTATACCCGCGATCTCGCGCCGCCCCCATCTTGTTTTAATACCTACTTACATACCTGTAAAGCTGTATTTGTAACTTCAACAAACCCGAATCGAAAAAAACCTGGGTATTTTCAATACAAGACATATTTGCTACCTTCTTTGGGTTTGGCGATGTAGACAAAAACAATTTGTCGCAGCGTCGTCTAACACAAAGAAATTAAAATAATGCTGGCTAGCCATACCCACATTCATAATAGTCTGCTCACTTAAAGCATTGCTATCTATCACTCTGTCTTCTTGTATTGACATTAGTCAGAGAAGTGAGAAATAACGCTGCTTAGCAACTTTACTGTTTTAAGTTAGCGGACCATTATAAATAAGGGGGTAAATGTCCAGCATTATTTTCTCTGACAACTTGATCGCACTGTACAGTCGTAGACAGTAGTTTTGACAGAGTCGCGAAGAAGCTCGGTACAGTCGAGAAAAATAGTAATTTGATGTTTTATAAGACAACTAAGGTTCGCGGAACGGAAGACGTTTTGTGCGCAGATGTGCTGCACAGTACGCGACGGCTTACTTGGCACAATAATTTAATTAGAGCCTAAAATCGGTTTCCTACTTTATAATCTACCTAGTGATGATGGTGATGATCCTCCTTAACGTGCTCGTTGATGGCGAACCTAGCTATCATAATCACTAAACTACTGAATAAATAAGTGACACGTTTTCATATACTTAGCGTTCCTATGAGGAAGCATTGATTGCAGTCAGTTTTAATTTCCATATTTTTTTCGAATTATTTATTCTTATTGAAGCTCAGTGACATATCCGACATATCTCCGGTAGTAGGTATATAAAATTCACAAATTTTCTTTGACTTGGTTAATTTAATTCTAAACATCTATCGAAAATTGTACAAAGCATCACAATCTTGCCACAGTATAAGGTAACACAGAAGCTCTACCCCCTCACCCTCCCTCCGTCCAGTGACGCGCCATAAAGCGGCTAAATCGCTTGTCGTCGCCATTTGCATAAACATCAACGTAGCGAGTGTCGTCGCGCAGCTGAGACAGGCACAGTGCAGGTTCATGGGGCAAAAATATAACTTGATTGTGTAAATGCTGAGGTCATAGGTGTTTAAGTTTGCTCATAAAATAGGTTTTATACAATGCTAGGGCATTGTATTATTATTTGCATCACATTTGATAAATTAAAATCTGGATAAATTAATATTAATTTTTTTTACGAGTAGGTATCTAACTAAATGAATGTTTTCAATAATGTAAAATAACTTAAGAAGTCAGTAGGGGCAAATAAATTCCATAAACAGTACAAAATCAGAATGAAATGACACAAACAAAGTGTTCACATTTTGGGTCCTGTAAAAATGTTCTGGAAATGTTTACATTTTCTGGAAATGTTTACATTTTCTGGAAATGTTTACATTTTCTGGAAATGTTTACATTTTCTTTGAGCTTCTTTATAGCGATTTTATATTTTAGGGAAACAGGTTATCTGAAGTAGGTAGTCTTTCTGAAATTTCTACACTGCGCGCCGATTTACCTGGCACTGTTAGCGATAAGGTAACTGTCAATAAATAAACTGCCAAGTGCGAGGAGTCGCACACGAAGTGTTCCGTCCGTACCGTAAATATAAGCCCACTTATTCAAAGAGCATTAAATTTTAGTTGTTCGGAGACCCCTTTCAATTTTCAACTTTATTTTATTTTTAGTATTTGATATAATTACAGTTGAAGTGTTACTTAATTATAGAAAGTTTCATGTGTCTACCTATTGTAGTTCAAGAGATACAGCCTTGACAAATAAAGAGCAAAAATAGCAAATAAAAATCACGTTTGTTGTAAAAAAAAAAAAATTTCAAAATTAAAGGGGGCTCCCCTTTAATTTTGAAATTTTTTTTTTATTATTTGCTGATATAGCGGCAAGAGAAATACACATTATCTGAAGATTTCAACTGTGTACCTCTTACGGTTCATGAGATATACCCACGTGACAGACGGACGGACGGACGGACGGACAGCGCGGAGGCTTAGTAATAGGCTTCCGTTTTAACCCTTCGGGAAGGGAACCCTAAAAAGTACAAACCAGAAGTAATGTTCTGTAAATGTAGTCACAAACTGTAATGAAACTTTCATCATCAACAACAACCGGTTTTTAAAGTAGATAAATTAAACCTTCATAAAACTTTGACACAATACGGTAATAGGTACCAACTATATTTATTTTTTTACCGCAAGAACATAGAATCCCTAGACCTTTTACTTTTACTTTTAGACCTTTTTAATATTTTTTACTTGCCGGTTTTAACGAGCTGGTAAAGGATTTTTACTCTTTTCTGTTGTGTACAACTGTACAAGTGCCTACCCAGGTGTGCGTGCAGTTGTTCACACCTAGATACGTGTTATCTACACTTGGTACCTAGGTGTTGTGAGTAGGTAGGTAAATAAAAGTATTTTCTTTCTTTATTTCACTGGTAGGTACTACATTGTTTTAGGGAGCAAATAGAACCACACGGTACTCTTTAATATTTAACTACTTAGTTTTTAATATTCAGATTCTTTTGTACATGTACAAAAGAATCTGAATATTAAAAACTAAGTAGTTAAATATTAAAAAAAACGGTGGCACGTTCAAATGATTGAACCAACCCTAAATAAATGATTTAAAAAAAACCTTGCATATGGCGCGGAGATACCGAACGTTAGCACGCACGGTAAACTTTAACGATGCGTTCACAAACTGAAGCACTTCACGAGCTGCTTTGTATAAACAAACTAGGTGTAAAGCGGTTCAGGTTTTCACATAGTCTTGTCTACACGGGAATTTTAAAGAAACAGCTTGAATTTTTTTTTTATTAATTTTATAACTTGTATAGGTAGGTATTCATAATGTTATATATCTGTGTTGTCATAATTATAACAGCACACGTCACGTATACATATTATAATTGGCCGGACCGCCGAGCAGTTAAATTGAAAAATTTCCTGTCAATAGCTTGCCGACCTTTTGCCGTCGCGTAAGAATCTACCCCTCTAAGGCTCGTATTATGAAAGCTTGTTCAGTCACAGATCTATGCTAATGTGACGCTTATGCCATAGAAAAGCGTTACTCAAGCATAGATCGATGTCTGAGCAAGCTTTCATAATACGGGTCTAATTACCCCGTGGATGTCACAAGGGCCGGTTGTGGGACAACCAGAGGAAGGGCAGAGGAAGCATCAGTCTTTCTGTGTATTTGCTATAATCACCAATCCGTGCCAAGTGTGGCGATGACGGCAAAACCTCCTCGTTTGTGGACAGCACGTTCAGCTGTGGACAAGTATGTAAGGTTTTGGTTCGAAAAACCGTATTATACACGAAAAATGTAATTATATCACTAACAATTGAATTCGTCATAAATAATAGCGTATGTAAATAAACGACTTATTCATTTTGTGAGTTCATGGTCCTGATCCGGAACAAGGCGAGTATTAAAGAATAAATAAATCGCGGAATTATGTTAATCCGAATTATCCTAAGGTTCCGGGAAATCGGCAAAAAGAATCCAAAAACTCTGTGTTTACTCGCGTTTTTTTATGCTAATTATTTGAATGGCTACATTCGCTGTTTTGGGGAGGGCCGCGTTTTCCCGCTACAAAAATTTGAATTTCAAATACAGAACAAATCCAGTTCTACGGTTATTCAAATTTGAAAGCCCGTCCTATGATGCTGAAACATGGGTGTCATCTTTCTCTCATAATTTGTATTTGAAGTCAGTTACTTTGAACATTTTGTTTTGACTTTGTCTCAATCGATAAATACCTCTAGGTACAATAGAACCAGGGATATCTATTGAGTAAGTATTTTGTTTTGAGATGCCGTTCGTTGTAGTTATATTAATTAAAGCACATTATTAGTCCGTGTCAGCAAATAATTAAGAAACTAATAGGTACCTACCAAGAATTTCTATTTATTAAGTATGTTATGATGTTTCGAGTAAGTCTATAAAGTTCTTTTTATCAGGGCATTGGAAAAATGAATTACAAGCATAGTGGCTTCAATGCTAGAAACATTCACATATTACCAGACCTCACAGGGCTTCCCGCACATCGGCCGCAATAGAAGCCATGTCCTGTCCAGGCGAAGTAGGTAAATGTTTTCTTAAGTTTTTGGTTTTGAAACAAACTGAAAACTAACATCGAATTCCTTAATTCGTATTGCGGGACAAATACTTATCCCAATAGAGTAAATTTTATGGGACCACCTCGGGATCATTCTCTATACAATAGTGCAATAATTTTTAAAATCGGTTTATAATTGACGGAGAAATCGATGAACATAATTATGTACATTCAGACGTACATAGAACCATCTCCTTTTTTCGAAGTCGGTTAAAAAGGCACAAAGGTGAGAACTTGATTTTAAGCGTGACCAGCTTCATAGATCCAAAGACACAATGTCAATGATAATGCCAGAGTTACTTGATCTAGGTATTTGCAATATTACTTTTACCGCTAAAATCGATCTTGGTGAAAGTGGTTTGTGGTTTACGGTAGTCCAAAACTTCCAAGTCAAGTCTGGGTCTCTTCAGAACAAGAGTGAATTGTCTTCTAGACCTTCGTGACACATGGCCGACCGCATCGTAACAGTCAGAACGCATTAGTTAAGCTTGTGGGCTAACGAAGCTCTATAAAATTCAATAACAAAAAGTTTTTCAGTCATAAGCCCAAGTAACTGTAGCCGAACACCCGGCTATGTGGATTTGTACAAGGATTCACGCCTGTAACACTTCCGTCTTATCTAGCATAGTACCTCCTTGATTTCTGTCTCATAATGACAACTCCACAAAGGTTATACCTAGGCCTGGCTAATGGCCTGCAGGTAAATAATCGCGGCTCGAGTGTAAAGCTCATTAGCGAGGACCGCGCTGCTCCAGTGCACTCCTGCGTATGGAATGGTCTTATGAGGAGCACGAGGTGCTAGCTGGTTCATTTCTCCCAGTAGGTTCAGTTTACACTATAGGACCTCTTTACAGAAGATACCTGTTCTACCTTCTGCGCATCATCTTCAGGCAATCACAAATGTTGTCAGCACGAGGATCGTATCCTTTAAGAGTAAAGTATAATTTATTTAATACTTACGTATGGAATCGTCATACTCCCGACTGACTGAGCTTCCGCACCCCGCCGGCTCTAGTCGAGTTCGGATTGCGTTCCAAATGCACAGGATGTGCGACGCACTCACGTAACGCAGATGGTGTTCGATGTTTTTGTTTGTTTGATCATGGACATACGAAATTTCTTCTGTTTTGAGGTTTAATTTTACTTTTTGTGGGAGGGTAATAAAAAATAAAATGTCTTTTAGTTTTCACTCGCACGATATACATATGTATTCATGAATTTACCCTAGACCTCACACTCACATTTGCGCACGTACGTGCAGAGACGTCACTTTTGAATGGAGAAATGGGCGAGTATCCGGGGTGTGGCAAGAGCCTGGCGAGGGTAACTGTGGTCCAGTAGGTAGCAAGAGCTTTGTAGTTTTTTTTCATAGTTCGGTACAAAACTTTACTTTCTAAACTCTATAATAAGGTTACAAAAAACTAACGAACGTGGACCATAAACACGAATTTCTGCCTTCACTCTGTACCCGTGTGAGTATTCTGTATGACCGAAGTTTGTAACAGTGTCGTGGTGGGAGGGTTAGTTTTGCAATAGAGGGGCATGTAACAAGCGACACGTTGAACCAGCTACGCAGGTAAAGTTTGTATGTGCACTAACGACAGTATGCAGTGTGCAGTGTGCACTGTGCACTGCATACTGTCCCTGCAACCAGGTCTTGTGGGGGAATAGAGATTTGCATATGACTTTTATTACTGGGACTTTAATTACTCTTGTGGCCCAGTGACTCAAAGGGGATTTTGGTCTTCCGGAGAAGTTATTTACACAAGTCTCGAGACATCAAGACTTCTGAAAACAATCTTTCTAGTAGTAAAAGTAAAATTAATGTTTATTTGCAAAACACGTGGTTTTTTACCACGTGTTTTGCAAATAAACAACATCATCAGATCATCATCATCATCATGTCATCTTTTTTAGATGACATATATTTTTTTTGAGTCAACATGCTTGACCAATATACATTGGTGTGCAAAGTAATTGGAGAGTATGGCATGCAGGTCTAAATTTAATTGTACATAACAATGACAGATTTATAAGATTATTAATTTATCATAGCATAATTTAGCATAAAATTAGATTACATCATTTAGGACTTCGTCAATATTATAGCAGCGTTTTTCTCATAAAAGTTTTTTAAATTTAGTCTTAAATAGTTTTACATTTAAGTCTTTGTAGCTCTTATGTATTTTATTATAGATTACAGGTGCCATGCACACTACACTCTTTCTCAACATAGTGACGAGATCTCTTTATGAACTATACGCGTTTAATTCTTCTTTCTCAACATAGTGACGAGATCTCTTTATGAACTATACGCGTTTAATTCTTCTTTCTCAACATAGTGACGAGATCTCTTTATGAACTATACGCGTTTAATTCTTCTTTCTCAATATAGTGATGAGATCTCTTTATGAACAATACGCGTTTAATTCTTCTTTCTCAACATAGTGACGAGATCTCTTTATGAACTATACGCGTTTAATTCTTCTTTCTCAACATAGTGACGAGATCTCTTTATGAACTATACGCGTTTAATTCTTCTTTCTCAACATAGTGACGAGATCTCTTTATGAACTATACGCGTTTAATTCTTCTTTCTCAACATAGTGACGAGATCTCTTTATGAACTATACGCGTTTAATTCTTCTTTCTCAACATAGTGACGAGATCTCTTTATGAACTATACGCGTTTAATTCTTCTTTCTCAACATAGTGACGAGATCTCTTTATGAACTATACGCGTTAAATTCTTCTTTGTCAACATAGTGACGAGATCTCTTTATGAACTTTACGCGTTTAATTCTTCTTTCTCAACATAGTGACGAGATCTCTTTATGAACTATACGCGTTTAATTCTTCTTTCCATCTCAACCCTGTTATTTCATCATATTTTAGAACTACTTTATCATTTTCTGTTCAAAATAACAGAAAACGCCTGTTTATTTCTTCCACACAAGCAAAAGTTGTGTCCCGTAAAATTAAAAACAATGTGACTAACGAGGCGCAGTGCTATCAAGGCGACAGTCGCAAATTAAGATTAAACACCACATTGCACATTTTTCTCCTTAATTACCCCCACCTCGCCCCACGAGGGGGGGTAGGTACGCTCACATTCTCAAGCTTTAAACTACAAATGATTTTATTTCCGATTCGTCCGTAATGCCCGATCGACGAATCGCTAGAAATATTACACTTATTCGTTACGCTATAATTAAACTTTCGAATGCCTGCCGCGCTTGGCTGCTGTGGGGTATGTGGCCTTTTGTTAAACACTTCTTTTACAGTTATAAAAAGTTAATCATCATAAAAGAGTTGTATGAACTGCCAATTCTTTAGTATTAGTAATGCTTATAGTTAAATCAACAAGTGTGTATCAATAATTAATATGTTTTTATTTTGAATTTATTATAATTATAATATAGATTATTGTTATTTAAGAAATATGAACCTACATTGGTACCTACTTGACTTATATATGGTGTTGACAATAAAGTTATTGTATTGTATTGTTTAAACAGTTGTAATATAACGCAAAAAAAATTGAGCGCATGAACTAGACCTTTCTATCACAAACGAAGTTTTCGGAGAACTAAGTAAAAATATAGTCACATTATCAGCCCAAAGATTGACGTCATCATCGAGAGATTTGTTCATAAAGGGGTAAAGCAACTACCCTTTCGAACGCATCTTGTATCTTCACCTAAAAAGGCAGCTACATACCTCCCCGGCTGCAGTGGCGGGAAATTGGAGCAGCTTTCAATAACGGACTGATCAATTATACCGCTCAACTCAGGCCTCGTATGCCGACAGCTATTCAGTTTTCACAGGCCTTTTACAGTTTTAATGCTAAATATATGTTACTATTACGGATATCTGTCCATGGCTATCTAAATAATCGGGCCCACTTTCTATAGATAGTGAACTTCAGTAGGGTCAGTATAGATAAAGTTTGTTTTGTGAACATTTTATTACCAAAGAAAATTACATCTTATTGAAAGAAATTACAACTCTAAAGGTAGTTTTTGGTGCAATGGTTAAGCTAACTCCAGACTGTTGCAAAATATCTAATGATTCAAAGTTTGGATATGTTCGTACCTGTTTATGGCCAAATTAATGGATATTTATGAGTGCTGAGGAGAACAGTAGTTTTGGCGCGAATGATCACGCTAAAAACACTGCGGGCCTACTTGGAAAAGGAATTCCTTTTCCAAGTACCTTTTCATTGTTTGCCTTACCGTTTGCCTTTTCAAGCAAACGCTAATCTCATGCGAGCGTTCTAAGAATTGGTTTTAAACGAAAACGAATCAGAAACTATGATTTCCCTTTTCCGAGTTGGCCCTCTGAGCTGTATTGTTTCGTATCTTAGCCAAGCAGACAGTTTCAGCCATGGAGCAATATAAAAAGGTGAAACAAAAAAAATTAAACGAACTGTACAAATAAGTATTTACAAATGAAACAGTTGAGCTTCTTAAATTCTAAAGTAACTTGAAATAACAAAAACTAAGCCACGGGCAGAAGCCAGTTAAATAATATAGCAGGATTGTAAGTAAAACTAGTAACTATTGCCTGATCAAGTTGAAAATAAAGTAGGTATATTAAAATCCACCTGAAAATGAAAGCTTTCTACGTAGGTGAAAGTTCACACACATACCATCGGTATAATAGTGTTCAAACCTGGTACAATCAAATAAGACCAAAAAAAAACATGAATATCTCAAAATCGGTTGCCAGGCTCACACAGCTGTAGAAGTTATCCCACATTTCTGTGGTTATACCAATAACTTCACGTTGTTGTTTCTGGGTGGAATTTACATCATCTGTGAATTTATGATTACTTTCGACTTTGCCAGTTATACCTACGCAAATAATTATATAAAATATTCCTAAAATCGAGTGATTTTTGTAAAACAGTCGTCATTATCAAATATAACGCGATCATCCACAGTGCTGCAGACCTCGACTTGTCCCTGTCGGTCTCTAGCCTATGCTTGTCGTATCCAAGAACGCTGAAACACAAAAAAACATCTTACAATTAATGTAGGTACTTACCCTTACAATTTCTATTGGCGGTATGTACGCCAGCTTATGAAATTTCTGACTTGTTTAAAGTCCTGTAAGGTTTAAAGGAAATGAAGCATATTGAGTTTTGATGTATCTTAATTGTCGGAATGAGAATGATGGTCAAAAGGAGCGAGTATGTATAAGAATACATACTTACTCGTACTTATCTTGCAATGCACCTATTATCTATGCAGAACGCCAGCGTCAATTGTTTGACGATAGACCAATTCTACAAGATGACAGGAAAAATGAAAAATCGACACAAGACGTTAAAGTCGTAGAAACCATGTAGAAATGGACTCAAGGTCCGTGAAACCAAAGGCCCTTGCCTTGGGTCCACCTGGGGCTATGTTTCAGAGCCCTATTTTCAACTGACATTACCCAATTTGCTCACAAGTGATAAAAATATAGTAACTCCCCTGCTTGGTATATCATAACAGTTTCTGTGCAGTATGAAACAAAGAACAAGCGGCATTAAAACAATGAAAACGTTAACCCATCCATAATTTCAAATTGTTGTATTTCTACATCAAAAATCCCGTTGTAACGTACTCGTAAGTATCACAAAATATTACCATTATTCAATAAACCCAGCAATTACGTACCTATCCATTATTTTTTATCGTTTTATAAAGCATCAGTAAACACGCTGCTGGTTGGACACAAATTAGTCCTGAGAGACCGCGGCGTAGCGACGTAGTTACGGGTCTGGCAAACCAAGTTCTGATAACCTTTTTAAGTATTTAGGATTTTATGAGGTTGATCAGTGACGGGGGACTCGGTCTTGGTTTGTGGTGTTACTTAGAGTGGCCAGAGGATATTATCAATTTTAGTCGTTATTTTAATATTGTCTGTTTGGTTTTAGTTTAGTAACTACTAATCCGACTTTTTAACAGTTACTAACTAGTAACTGTTAAAAAGTCGGATTAGTCAACTACCTAATGTGCTTGCTTGTTTTAACTGTAATAATTACAAAAACTGACGCAAAACATATAATATATTATATTTATTACATCAATTTACGAGCTTGATTTGCTCTTAAGATTTAAGGTTAGAGCGATTATTCAAATAGTCCACCACCTAGACATCCCTCTCTGAGGGACATAGGTAGGTAAGTACTCTATCGATCCCAAAAATTCTACCAAAACCAGCTTTTGCTATTTTCGCTAATTATTGCGTACGAACTTCAATCCCTCAAAATAACCACTACTAAGTGATGGATGACCGCGAGGTAGAGTCGCAAGTGCGTACAAACTCTAAGAAAATTCAGGTACTACTAAAATACCTGAAGAAATATCTTTCTCTGGACATCCGGACCATAATGTTGACAAGATAGACCGTAATCCTGAAATATACTAACAGTAGAAATCAATGAAAGCTACATAAAAACAAAGGTCTGTTGGGACGAACGTCGCCAAAGTAACGGACACCCGGCGGAATACTAAGTGAGGGACGCGCTTAATGTTGTAATATTGAGATATAAAACGAAAGGCAGATGTTGTCAGATAATTCGAAATGGTTTACGATGAGATCTCTTTAGCCGTTCCGTTTCGATTTGTAGACGTTTTAGGGTCGTAGCAGGTGGATCAATCTAAAATACTTAACGAGTCCAATTGCTAAAAAAAAACCTCTCCAATTTAACGATGTGTGAGTATGGCAGCCGACTTGAGATATTCGTGTTTTATTAAGCCTAAGAAAGAGAATGAACAGGTTAATAATACCTGAAATCAGAAAATTGACCTGAGATCTGCGATCTGTCTACGTAATCATTGTTGATGATTACGTAGACAGATCTCAGGCTTGCTTGTAGTTTCAATCAGAAACAAATGAATTTGAATATTATGTTTTTGTTTAACTACAAAAATATGTAAATAGCTCTGAGCTCTTTAATTAAATTATTTAAATAATTTAATTTAACCTAATCGAATATGTATTTTAGAATGGATTTTCGCAAAGTAATGCATTCCAATCTAGTAAATAATTAGTTTTTCACCGACACAAACGAGTACCTAGGGCCAATCTTGTGACTGCCTAGATTCTAGATCCACATATTATGTCTACCTTCAGAGTCTAGGACGTGTGAAGTAAACGCGGTCCTAATGGGGAGCATTTACACCGGAGTGTAACAACCTTCATCAAGGTAAGGACAAGGAATGTATGACTCTCACTTAATCAAAACGGGCTTATGATCAAATATCAACAACGTGCAAGATGCTCTATGGTATCAGGAGCATCGATGCTCCTGATCTGCGCAACCTTCTATGTCGTTTGTACCTGCCCGATAATTACGTCCGCAATAGAAGCAACAGACTTTTCTCTGAGCCTTTCTGTACAACCGCTGCTCGTGCCAACTCTCCACTGGCTGGCAACCTCGCCGCACTCAACAGACTCCTTGACCAGAACCCAGACCGCGATATCTTCGCAGATGAAGAAGAGTCTAATGTTGGTATGCCTGAGGTTTTGCGAAAGTGATGAATAAAAGGATGCATGCTTGTTTTGTTTATAATATTTTATTTTTTATTTACCTATGTGAAAATCTAATTTATTTACACAATCAACTTTTTTTCGCCTCAATTCCGAACTTATTTATTATTTATTTATTTTTAAGTATTTGCGCATGGTATTCTTTTACTTTAGTTACTAAATAAATAAATAGGAGTTAGATAAAGTGGATGGAGGCTAGGGACGCCACGGGAAACAGTACGATTATGTGGGACTCCAACACCACTAACACCCTCAGGGTGATTTCGCCTCTGCCGCTTGTGGTGGGAACGTGGGGACGCTATTCTTCCATGAACCCACTATGGCTGCCCGATATCAGGCCCCTCACTGGGGAGTGTGGAGCACCCCCGTTCGCGACGCACCTGAAACACATAACACGCCGCGACCTCGAGAGCGGCGTACCTCAATACCGGCACTCCTGTCCCGCCGCGGCTCTCTGCGGCCATGCTGCCCATACAGCACAGCCGCTCGCCACAGCTGCGGTGCCTCCTATACGACACCGCAACCTACTACCGCTCCAACTGGTCTTAGAGAGCAAACCCCAGAGGAGAAGTCCCTCCCGGGGCCAACCGTATCGCCGTCTGCGTTGACACGGCCCCATGGGTTCCTCTTAGCTTCATAGCGGGTGACCTGGCCGCGATTACTAAGCCCCCCGCCCCGGCAAGGCGGGAGCCCTTCGGGGGGGGGGGGATGAAGGTCTTTGCCCGGCTGTGAGACAGTAATGGCTATTGTTTAGAATCATTCTGATCACGTAGCATAACATAGCCGTGTGTTGCCGGCTTAGAATTGGCACCACCCCAGCTCGTCTCCCGGCGGTCGGAAGACTAAGGGATGACAACTGGGGAGCGGACAGCATACAAAAAAATTAAGAAAAGAGAAAGGCAATAACACCTTATTTCTTATTTGTATTTATAATAATTATTTATAATAATTTATGGAACATATTTAATATAGACTAAAATTTGACTTGTCTAAGTCTACATGCGTCGACACACTTGCGCCTTCCCATCTTCCGAGGACATCCGTAAGGGCTGGTGCGGCGGCAGATTTGGCCGAGGATCTCAAGAGACGAAAATATGCAGGTCTCGACAGAGCCTACATATTTGCTCCCTTTGGGGTCGAGACCCTAGGTCCGTGGGGTACCGAGGCTCTCCGGGTTTTTAAAAAGTTATCTGAGCGTCTGGTCGACGCGACGCGTGACCCGAGAGCTGGCGGATATCTGGCGCAGCGCATCAGCATTGCCATACAACGGGGCAATGCAGCCAGCGTCTTGGGGACGCTTCCGACTGGTATTGATATGGATCAGTTGAGCTACCTGTAGATTGTTTGCAACAGTCTGCAGTTAGCTTAATTGTTTCAATTGTAAATACTAGTTATAATTTGATTGTAATTTTCTTTGTTAATAAAGGCCATTGCCGTTAAAAAAAAAACTTGTCTAAGTGCTTATTTCATAAACTTTAAGGAATAAAGTTATTGAATCTGAAATCAAAACCTACAGGCTGCCCCCCATGAGGAATAAGCCAATAAGGCGCTTATCAGGGGGAGGCCTGCGTCCATCAGTGGACCTATATAGGCTGTTGAGGTTAGGTTTTCTTTATTTTTAAACATTGTTTAGATAATTAATATACAGCTAACATAAACCGTTATTCGGTTTGCCCGTAAGCCTCAGTCTCTATAGTAATAAATGAGCAAATAGTATGTACCTACCTACGTGAGTAGTTAGGTACAGTCAACTAGTACACTTATAATAAGCTAATATATACACGCACCTAGATTTCACGTCAGAAACTGAATGTACAGTACCTAGATAGTTGAAAATGTACAGCACCTAGTTAATTGTGAATGGCATCTGGAAGCAGCCCCGGATCTTAAATTTTATTTAGGCGGAGCGAAAACTGAAAAATGCCGCCCCCGCCCACTTATATTTATTTTTATCTTTATCATTTTTATAATTTCAGCTATCAGATGTCTACTAATTGATTGACATTTGGACATAGCCTACATAGGCCCTCCAGAAATAATGCATCCATCGCTGTTCTTTCTATGTTAAGCCTATTTATTTACAGGTATATACATAGACATGAACGTATAGGATATATATTTTACACACTGCACAGGACAGGATTTAAAATAAAAATATGTATAATAAATAATAATATAAATCAAATATATTATTGCATTTATGAATTGAAATTATAGTTTTCCTCTTCGAGCTTTTTGTTCAGTAAATAAATCTATGGCCTTGTCGTAATTTAACTCATGTGCAATTCGATTTTCTATCGCTAAGATTGCAAGACTCGATAAGCGTTCCTGGCTCATAGAAGATCGCAAATAATTTTTATTTACTTTTAGTTTGCTAAATTTATACAGCTTGCGGATGTAGTAGGAAGCGTAGAGTAAATTCGCAGGGCAATACAAATATTAGGAAAAGCATCCTGCAAATCATGCGCATAGATCTTTTGCAAGAGATAGAAACCGTTAGCCTTTTCTATATTACCAAATAGAAGCGGAGCTTGCTCTTTAAAAACGTAGAGTTCCTGGCAGAATTTGACGGCACTTAAATCTCGCACGTATTTTCGAGCCCGATCTGCTCCATACTTTTGCAGTTATTCAATTGATATTTTCAAAATATTAGTACCATTAAGAAAAGCAAAATTAAGATTCAGCATGGTAGCACAATCAAACTTCTTTTTAATTTCTGATATGATTCGATCAAATACCATCATTATTTCTTTAGAAAATAGTTGAACAGGTTGGGGTGTTTGTAGTTCGTCTTCACACATCTCATTGAAATGGTTTTACGTTTCGGAATTCGTTTGTTTTTCAAAATAGGGTTAACACTACTTTTTTCAGCAACTTCTCCAGCCTCTTTTATCCAATATTCCATTGGATTTTGTCTCATTTTTTTTTTGCAAAGTTTTGAGCAGCCATCCATTAGTGCCACGGAACGGACAAGGATAATAATCTTCTTTCTGAATTTCTATATTCACTCAATATTAGCAAAGTTTTAATAAAATGGTAAAATACTTACTTAGAAAGATCAAAAAAGATCAAATTTTTTTGTTAATATAATTTTTTTTTTTAAATTCTTACTCTATATAATTTTCATACCTACTGTTCCATCGATGGATGTCCTCCTACTGTATATCTATTTGCCCATTTGAATTTATCTACCGATAGTCCGGCATAGTTAGTGTTCGGTTGTGGTTTTTCATAATTGCTCATCAAAAGGTTAGTGCCGTGTGATACGCATTCTAAGCTAATCGACGTTTCTACCAGTATGTTCAACACCGCGTCTTCTAGTGTTCCGTCAACATTTAATAGTGGAAGTATTCCTATTCCTATGCTTCCCATAAAGTTTCCTCCCGAATTATTCATTAGACCTCCTATCGTGTTATTGTCTATCGTTGCTTCGTTGTATGCTTTTGAATTGGATTTAATGTATACTGTGTCTACTAAACGTCCGGTGCCCGTGTCTAATACCTGTTTACCCGGCAAGTTTCTTAATATTTTGTCAGAGTTTTCGAATCCTACGTTGTTCGAATGGAACAGTCCATCTTTTGGTGAATGTGATTTTTCAAATATCGGTCCTATCGAATTTGTCGCGTTGAATAGTATCGTAGATTCCATGATCAGAGGTGGTAAGTAAAATTTTTTATTGACATTATTTAATTTGAACACGTAACTTACCGTGTTATCTATTATTTTAGCTTGCGCTGTCGAGTGTTCCGGATCTTTGTCGTCGCCTACTGCGTACGTTTCCAAACTTTGTCCGTATAATGTTTCTGCCGTTAGCTCGTTTCCCATTTTTATTGGTGCCAATAGTTCCAAGTTTTCCCATATTCCTATCGTCGTTTGCGAATTTGCATTTGCGTAATTTACCGTGTTTGTTGCCGTTATGAATGTCGTCCTGTTACCCAAATTTGTAATTTTTAAATTTATTCCCGTAACTCGCGCTGTGTGAAATATTCTCGTCATGTCGTTGTACTCTTTCTCTGTCATGTAAAAGTAAATGTATTGCCACGGTAGACTGTGAATATAAGTATTGTAAATTATTTCGGTACCTGTTTTGGTATACAGAGCTTTTGTCGATTTAATTGCGAATGTAAATTTTTTTTAAAATTGAAATGTATTTACATTATGTGCGTTTTGAACTCCCCCTCCTATTACTGATTCAAGATTACCTTGAGCTCCTGCGTCCATTCCTTCCATGGTGCTGTCAAGTTCTGGATTCGGATAGATCACTCCCCTCACTTTTTCCACGAGGTATTTTGTACCTATTCCCCCTGTCGCTAGAAATTTTGCAAATCTATCGTAAGTCGTCTTCGGCGCGATCAACGATACTTCCGTCAAGAAATCTTTGTCTGCTTTTCTAATTTCTTTTTCAAAATTTTGACGATTTTTAGTTTTTTTAAAGTATTCTGTTATTTTATGATATTTTTCGTCGTGCTTTTTCGCCGCGGAATCTAATGCGTTCACTGGCACTCCCCGATTTAGAGAATTACCGGGTCCCAAATATTTATAACCTGGCAAAGTCAACCCGTCTGTATCATTCGGCGGCAGGGAAGCCATACTTGGCGCCCGGCCGCAACAAGCTATTTATATTCTCAATGTTGCATCATATTTTCCTTGAACTTGTTTCATCGTGTTCTTTCTGTGACGTCATCGTCGGGGTCTTTCACCACTAAAGGGGTCGTAGGGTGGGTTTGGTTGGGGTTGGGTGTGGTGAGGTCATATGTGTGAGGTCATATGTATTATATGCTTAATGTTGCATCATATTTTCCTTGAAAGGTCATGTATATATGTATGCATGTATATGTAGTAGTAGTGTGAAAAGGTCATATGTATGCATGTATATGTAGTAGTAGTAGCAAAACAGTGTAACCTAACCTAACCTAACCTAACCTAACCTACACGATGAAACAAGTTTTCTTACTTTCTTATTGTTTTATTATTCTTATTTGTACTTTCTTATTGTCAATGAAGATCGATGAGCTGTGATAGATTTATTGATGCACTAATACAATCAGTATTTTACCTTCGGTTGATCGACAAGTACTAAAATTGATTTAACCATAGCCTGGCACGCGACCGAGTTTCGGTTGATCCGGGTCCAAGTTTTAGCCCGGCGCCAGTCAAAGGTTTTTGCTCTAAACTTTTTTGTTCTTTGGGTTGGTATGGCTTCTAGGTTGTCTTTAATCTATGGTACCTTTCCAATCATTTGCACTGACCGTTTTGTTGGTGTTTTCGATTAAAACAGAGCCTGGCGCCGCCCTTCCCCATTCGCACGCACGGTAACCAGACGCGTGCTGCCGCGATCTGCGATTCCTGCGGGCGAGCGGGGCGTATTTTGAACTATGTCTTCGCGCTTCGCAATATAAATGTTCGTGCAGCACGTCTCATTCCGCGCTCTGGATATCGGTCGAATTGATATGGCCATGAAATTTCTGTACTTGTAGTATTATTTATTCCGTGGTCAAAGTTAAGTAAATGATGAGTTGTCCATTCGTGTGTAAAGTGTGAATTTTGCCGCCCTCTGAACTTGCCGCCCGGGGCATAAGCCCCAGCTTGCGCCTCCCCCCCCTAGATCCGGGGCTGTCTGGAAGCCAAGCAAGTACAAGCGGGGTACAATGATCGTCTGTCCGGTGTACGAGCGTAATTACAATACGCGCGTTCGTTAGCGAATGGAGCGAACTGATAACGTTACAGGGGTTAAAATGAAGTTACGATCGTTAATTTTGAGAAATTGATTTTGTATTAGTTTTCGTTTTACGTTATAGTTTAGTTAGTTCTAATAAAGTTTGCGGGAATAATATTAATTTCAAATTATAAGTTTTGTTGTAAATCGTAGTAGTATTTTTTAATTTCTAATTTATAGTTATGTCGTTAGTATTAGATGAGATTTAAATGGGCATTTCTTTAATTAAGTTAGGTATTATATATCTGTTTGTACGTTTGCCGTAATAGTTGTAAACTCTGTGAGGTGTGGTAAGCATTAACATAATGCCCCATCAGAAGCCTGCCACGCAGTGGGACACTTCACATTAATAAACAGAATCATTTACCAAAGGACAGAAATAAATAAAATTTGCTTAGATCGGTGTGTCATTCGGCCTTTGTGCCTCACAAGAGTCCTCGGCGCAAGTGTTTGTATAACTCGTGAGGGCCGCGCGGGTAACAGGTTCATTTCCCGGCGCTCTTTACAAACATTGGAATGGCTCTCTGAGGTGTGTTGTCGCTTTTTCAGTGATTCTCTGAATATTTACTTTTCTCATTAGGTTTGTGGCCGGATCGGGAGGAGCCCTTTGCCCAGCAGTGAGACCAGAGAAAATAGTAAATCAGTAGAGTTTTGCATCATTCTTTATCAGCTAGTACTGTTATTCTGAACAAAAGCAATGCGCTCTTGTTGCCCAGCTGGGCTGCGTGCTTGTGGCCGATGGCTGTCACGCTGCGCCTCGACGAACGGCTGCATTCCTGGGGGGCTTGAGGACAGCCATTACCATTTGCCTTGACGTTGCTACTGGATTGCATCTCCAGCACGTTTATGTTTTCATCCATATCCTGCACAATAAAAGAATCGAGACTGAATCGCGTTCATACCTGATACTAGGTTTAATTCATACTTGCCTAATAAGTTAAGACACCATTTTTTAAAGGAAAATTACCGAATGGAAAAAGGAAAAGTGGCATAACATTTTCCAAAAGTTATGGCGTAATCATTTTACATGGACGTAACATTATCGTTATAATGATATCGGTATAATGTATTATTGGTAAAAAACGAGATAAATACAATGAGCGTTAGTACAGGAGACATATACATGTTGATTGTCCAACATACGCAATCGTTGTTTTATTTAGTTTTTTTTGTGCAAATTGGTATTCAAATTCGGTGTATTAGAATACACCAATTGGCGAAAACGAAACACGCAATTTCATGTTGTAGTCTTAAAATAGGCCCCCTACATGTCACCTGACGTGGCCTCGTAAAACAGAACTTCAGTAGGTTGGTATGATGGTATTTATCTACTCTTCGCAGCACAAAGAAAAAGAAAGAAGTATGGAAAATGCACACAATATTTATAATTATAATATTCCATTATAATTATTCTACATCTTAACAAGCCAAATGCTTTGAAATAAGCCCGTCTCAGACATTTAGATTCTACATAAACATCTCAGAAGAATAACCACAAAACGCTGATATTCAATTTGCTGCGCCTAAGTGCCGCCCGCGGCTCCGCCCGTCAACTCTGATACATCATTGAGTTATTTATTATGCAAATGTGAGTAAAGAATGAAAGGCGCCAGTGCCAGGGACGGATTCAAAGACAGGCTTATATGGACAGGGCTTACTTAGTCAGATAGGGTTTTCCGGAGAAGTATTATATACTCTCCGCATATCTGAAGGTGCTTTACCTATATAAACTCAATTTAGATAATAACTCTGTGTAACGTAGATATAAAGATAACTCCTATCAGTAATTAGGTAGCTACCTCTTAAAATGCATAGCACTCTAACAGGGCTTTTATTATTACTTTAGCGTGCTTTAGCATAAGTAATTAAAAAAATATAACATAAAAATAAAACATGACATTAATAAGACCTTGTCAAAAACTTTAATAAGATTGCATAAATAAAAACTTCGAGACTCTGATTTCAAGGTTCAAAGTTTGATTTTTCTCTTGAAATTACAGTAACATGAAGCTATTGACGGTTGACGTTGATAAACGCATTTCTAGCATGTGTGCTGCAATGCAATGTTATTCTGTATTGTTTATAACTAATTATTATTGTCATTAGATGGGCCATACTTTGTTTTGACAATTAATACAAAAAAAAAACAATAACAAAATAAACACCCAGTTAAATATTATTTACAACCTACTAGGTACCGAGTGTACCTACTCACAATTTTCTACTGGTGTACAGTTCGATTTACCTCCGGTCAATAAGGTATCTATTGACTAAAGCCTTAGGTATGTAGTCCCTCCTCAACCCGTCCCCGTGGTAGTTTTTATACCAAGACAGTAGTTAGGGTGATAGCATTGCTCGTAATATCGCCAATTTATAATCTGTGAGCCGAAGAGATTCGAACTAGTGAAGTGTGGCCAATTTGTATGCAAATACTGGTGGCACTCAGACCACCCGAGTGCCCAGCTTTTGAGAAGTAGGCGGTAGCGAGTTTATCTTCTTCTGTCTATATAGGCCATAAGGCTTCTAGTAACTCAAGTCAGCGGTCGAACCACATGGCCAGAGTCATTTACAACGGGATATTTACAATGATTTGAGGTTTTAGCTTTCCAATATTTCGGCACAGTTTCATATATTTGTGCCGAAGTAGGTATTGGAAAGCTCAACCTTCAACTCATTGTCATCACTTAAGTGTTAACCACCATGATGGATTTAAAATATTTGTCTAGGAACATACCTACTCTTAAAAACATTTCAAATAGACAGTAAGCATGGAGGAAAAAAAGAAGAAAGGGTGGATTTTAATAATGCAAGAGGCAGGCTGCGAGGATGGCCGATGTCGATACAGAATAAGTTTTGAACCTTTTGTAGCATAGCATTCTTCTTAGTCGGTCACTCTTGGCAGAGTGGTCGTGGTTATGATGGGGTCTTGATGAACCGCTGCTCGTTCAATGCGTCGCCATCGTCCCCTGTTGGCTGCGTTGTGGGAGCAGTCGGTCATGGTGGACTGTGTCAGAGAGTTGATGAGGTCTGACCTTCTGGTTGGAGAGAGACCACGAGACCTCCTGCCTTCCATTCTGCCCTGGACCACAAGACGCTCCATCGAGTATTGTGGTCCAGGGCAGAATGGAGCCACGTGCCCAATGAACTTCAGTATTCGTAGCATAGGCAAGAAACAGTAAATCCTTCTCCTCACCTCACCTCAACAGCCTATATGAAACAGTATATTAATTTTCGTTCATAACAATAAAAGTAAGAATGTGGAGATAAAACTAAACTTGCAGAAAAACGAAACACGAGGAGGTAAGACTTTTAGCCAGACGAGGTGATGATGGCCGCTGAATAAAAATCTTGGGTCGTCGTTACGCAATATGAGTTGACGACATCAAAGTCGCAGGACGTACTTGTATGCAAGAAGCATAGAGCAGCTAGAGGCTGGCTGAAGCGAAAGGTCTTTGTACATTAGTGGGAGAGCCTGGTCTATAATAATGAATGTAATGAATGTAATGAAGTGAATGAAAAATAATGGTTGTATTAAGCTAGTTGTTGAACACAAACAGTATTTTACACATTTTGTAGAGTATTTTACTGTAGAACCGCTATGTTCTGAGCATTGGACCAAGCTAATATGTATATTACAAGATAAACTTTGTTCAGTGGTCATATATTTCAAGTTTGAGTTATAGCCAGTTTTCTGATTAAATTTTTCTGGAAATATTACTTGGGAAAATTATTTATACGTACTTTATAAGATTTAGTAATATGGCTCTTTCCTGATGTGTTTTCAGGAGTTTTAGTACTTTCGTGGTGGTAACATGTAAGTATCTAGGTTTGTGACAAAAGGAGTTTTATTTGATACGATACAGTGTAATATAGCTTACTGTCATCGTCCGTAACACTGGCAGCATACACACTTTAGACCAAACTATTTTCAATAGTACAAGTACATAAAACAGTGACCGTTTTATGACGCAATAATCAAGTTTATTTTCTTGCGTGTCTCTCCAATCGATAGCCTTTGCTTGTGACTCTAGTGAGTTTCAAAGTCATAGTCCGAGGCGAAACGGATCTATTTGACTTTGAAGTAAAAAAAAACGACGTTTTTCAAAGAATCACAGTATTTACTAATTTGGCTATTATCAGTACTTTTTCTTATTATCATTTAATATGTTTAAAATTATTTAAAATAAACATTTTATTTTTTATAAAAAAATGTAACTATGAGAAATATCCGATTCAACCCAAAGTTTAGGGCGAATCGGATCTAACATTCATCGGTCATTGATATATAAAATTCTCACAGACATGTTTTTATAATCATACATAGAACTAGATTAAATCTTAAGTATAATATCAGTCATCACTTCGCGGTCCTTTCGCACCATTTCTGTCAGCGCAGTTTTCGTGACACCATTCGATTCTTCACAGGCACTGCACTGGTCCAGTCCTCTGTTGGCGGGTGAACAAACTTTTCTAAGAAAAAATGGAAAGCCAATCTCTTGATCCAACTGAACTCTTAACTTTAATTGCAGGTGTAGCTTTATTCTTCTTTTAAATGTTGATAATCTCATAATCGTTTCGTTTAAGTGTTCTGTACCCGAAGGGTCAAAACCCAGGGGTCAAAACGGAACCCTATTAGTCACGTGGCGTTATCTCATAAACCGTAAGAGGTAGACAGTTGAAATTTTCAGATAATGTGTATTTATCTTGCCGCTATAACAACAAATAATAAAATAAAATAAATATGAATATTAAAACGGGCCCCCATACATTATTCGCCGCGAATGACTTGATCCGATTCGCCCTATATCAATGGATTCACAAAAATCACTTTATTCAGAACACCGTTTATAATTTACAGAAAAAACATACGGTTTATCAAAATTTGATCCATACTAAATAACATTACTTAAAAACCCACAATTCTTTTTTACCAAAAATACAAGTCATCGTTATTACGTACCTTACAAATCTTACAATTAGCGCGAAAACGGCCGCAATCTCACGTCTGAATGGCTCGCGAGCGTCGCCGGCACTGAAGTAGCATCCGACGCGGGGAGAGGGGAAGCAGTGACGTGTCGCTGGGTCTGCGTTTAGTGTAGCGCGGTATTTTAAATTTTAATTTATTTCTTATTTTGATCCGATTCGCCCTGTGATCCGCATCGCCTCAGTCTACCCTAATTTATTATTATAAGTTCGGACTATGAGCACAACACATGACACATGAGCCTACACCATGTCCTCCACCGTGTTTGTCCTCCAGTGAACATGTGGGAGTGCTAAGAGTGGTGAGCTTGTGTAACTATCGAAAGTGCCTTGTCTTTCTGTTCACGTATTAGACCGTCCACTCCCCGCCTTACTGTCATAATAGTTCGCGTTATCTCTCCTTGAGAGATGGCCCAAAACGGAGGGGCGTACTACGCATTATTTACATTAATAATACTTAGTAGGTTAGGTAGGTGGTAAGTAGGTATATTTTTTTTTTGGGGGTGTTTTGGTTCTTGAAGACATGTAGACTGTAGAGGTAGTCTTTGTTGGCAGGGCTGAAGAAACTCTCACTAGTTACATTCCAGAGCTGCCATTAAGATAATGATAAATTCATTTACCACCACCCATTCATTTACCCAAAAAACACAAGTTCATAAACAATAAAAAAGTGCATACAAAAATATGAAGCAGTAAATCTAAACTTTGTAACTAACAATTATTTTAAATCTTTTAAATCCATCATGGTTATTATCACTAAACATGGTGCATGAACCTGTGCTGAAATATTGGAAAGCTCAATAGTTCAATCATGGTAAATATCCCGTTGTAAGTGACAATTTCTAGTATATTATATAGGGTAAAATGGACCCCTATCTCAGCATTATGCAGTATGACATTTGTCCAATACTGCCCTATTTTTCAGTTAGGGCCCTACGGAGTGATGCCACAGTACCTAATACATTACATTATTATTATTAGTAAACATAACATCATTAGTACATATTGTAATGTATTGCAATATTATTTTATAATTTTTAAATTGTTTACTCATATATTTTGTTACATTCATAAGTTAGTTTGTTTTTTAAGTACCTATTTTGTTTTCATGTCTACAACACGCACCTGGCGATCGCGACGTGCCACGATCCCTCTGGTCTTCACTGAAACCCAGCGCTGGGTGGGCACTAGTGTGCACCCAGCACAATGCTGAGTGAAGGCCATATTTCCCTTAAACACTGCTACGAACAAAATAAATTTATTTTGTAACTTAGCTAGTATAATTAACATAGTTATACGAGTACACAAGGCTAATTATTGTGTATAGTAGTTTTAAGGTACCTAAATAAAAATATTTTCATTAATTCATTCAACACGTAGAGTATACTTAATAATTCAAAACAGATCAAGAAAACATACACAAACTAAAGCGATATATTAATAATTAAAACTAGAATGGTACATATGATTTACTCATTGGACAAAGTATTTTTAAATAGATTATGAGAGAGATTATAATTATGCAGTGAGATTGTAATGAAGCAGATACCATACAGTACAAACATTAAAACAAGCTACGTTTACATTGTTCAATAAATCAACTGATTTGACTTGACTTCTCCCTACGACCACTAGAACTACTCGTAGGTGGAAGTTCATTTCATTTCATTCCACCGTTGGTAATATATTTATACACTTAATGTTGTTGTTTACTAAATAAACAGGACAATTACATTTAAAACACAAATTATTATTACAAATGGAAATATGACATAAGAGGTGTACGCAGAAAGCAAAACCAGATAGACAGTGATTCCTATATGTACAATAGAATATAATATAATAAAGAATAAAGGAAGCCGCAAGCTAACCCTTGTTGAGAGTACATTCTGCAATCATGTTCCCTATCCTAACCTAACCAGCGTCTATTTACATACTTTACTCCGGTCAAACGTAAAGGTCGCAGGTTTTTACATAAACATTCCCGTCCACCCGAACAAGTTTCATCTAGTTTTATATTGGCGGCCATAAATTTCTCATGCCTCCCGCGTATGCCTATGTTGAGTAGGTACCTCTTTACCGTGACGAACCCTATCTAAATCATGGAACCCACCAATTTCTTGACCGAAAAATTTATAACGGTACGCTACACTGATATATGAGCGAGACATTTTGTGGAGGGCCTGAGTCGATGGAAGCGGGTACTGAAACTTTGTTTTTGTGCATTTTATAGAAATCTTGGAGCTAGACTTCTGAAATAAACTTGTGAGTTTGGTTGCATAATGCTGATTGTGGTTGTGGCATAGAAACAACTACAAACTGTTAGAAATAGGTTTCGATAGAGCAGCTTTATGATTTTTTTATCTTTTTTTCTCAATAAAAAGTGTTGAATTAATTTACCCAATTGAGTTTCTGACATAAACATTTCAAGATGTAGGTATACGATCACGTAGCCCCCGACCTCTCAGCTCCGCGAATAGCCCGCATAAAACATATTACCGTGCATTACACATGTAAAATGATACCTCTGTCTGCAGATAAAGAGAAATATTATAATCCTACGTTTCTTGATTCCCCTCACGTTCCTATCTACCCTTTGTGGCGATTCCTAATAGTAAATCGAGATTATCCAGCTATTTTACAAATAGGAATAGAGTAAGAGACAATTTACGAAACTTTTCTTATTATACTCCACCGTGTTCTATATAATAAATAATAATGCTGGCCAATCCACACATCCTCATCTAGCCCCAAACTAAGCAGAGCTTGTGTTATGGGCACCGAGGAATAAGTTTTTTCTTCAACTTGTAGCTTTTCAAATCCGTTATATTAACGGTCTTTCTTACTAAATTTTTTAATACATAGTGCCATTCACAAACATTAAGAATGAATTATTATTATGAATACGAACTGTCTTCTATGTAATCAATCAAATAAAAATGTAGGTATACTTATATTCAAAATAAATTACCAAGAAATAGAGACGTCTTTCAGCAAGGTATTTAAATAAAAATTGGTTAAAGAAAAATAGTAGGTAGGTATCTAACTGATCTATGCCTACTACGTCATCCATCTGGTATTCAATGAGGTAGGGTAACACTCCTTGGCCTCCCCACCTAAAACGTATCCGAAAATTTATCAACGTTCGTGGGGGCAGGTGGAGTGATTCCTTTTCAGTTTGGGACCAGCTAGCACCTGCAGCTGGGATGTTTACAGATACATTGTTTTCTTCTTACTTTAGGATAAAAATCGGGTGTTAACACGCAAAAAAGTTTACTTATTGGGTTACCACAGGTTTACATGGCAGAGAGTAATAATAATAATAATAATAAAAAGTATTTATTTTTTGTAAAAAGACACAGTAAACTTACATTCTAACGTCATATTATATCAAATAATTATACACCAATGAACCCTGTTATACACGTAAGTTTGAATCCTCGCTCTAACTAAGAGAATCTTGTAAGAAGATGCGAGGGATCTCAGCTTCGATTAGTTTCTAGTTATTAGTTTTATCGTACATATATTTATAACACAAAAACTACCTGAATTAGAACAAAAAAATAAAATATATATTATATTATATTAATTATATATTATATTATTAATACCTTAGAGTATAAAATAAATGAGTAGGTATTCAGTTAGTTTACACTTTGGCGTTTTGTTTAATCATAATTTTTACTATCAGTTATTATGTATTCAAATGAAATCAATCTGGTTAGGCTTCGATACATTAAGCAACGCCATTTACAGGTAATGTCCATTTAAACGTGTAACTGGACTTGTGCTATTCACGACGTGACACCCATACATACTCTTAATCCATATTGTTAGAATTGTGCTATTATTTTGTCTAAGATACTTAATTTCGTAGCCTAATTACCACTGATTTAATTTAATGAAAGAATGCTAATATTTTCTAGACCATTTTCTATAGAAATGTAGGGATAAGTATATTTGAATTTGGCGCCCCTGATCAGACATTAGCATTAGCGCGCCGCCCACGTCCAGAGGCGTGCGGCTGTGTCCCCTCCCCACACAGATTGTATAGATTTGTAAAATGAAAGTACGAATAAATCCTGGAATTGTTTACTGTGATACATACTGAGTCTAACATCACCTAATATTCTAATAAATTCGAAAGTAACTCTGTCTGTATATCTTTCTATCTGTCTGTGGTTTTCACGCGTAAACGGCTGAATGGATTTTAATGAAATTTGGCAGAGAAGAAGACGGTGTCCCGGGGAGGGACATAAGCTATTTGAAAAGCGCGTGCAAAGCCGCGAGCGGGAGCTAGTGCCCTTATTATTAGGTATAGGTACGTACGTGCTTAATGAAATTTGGAAAGGAGGTAGACGATATATCGGGGACGGATATAGGCTACGTTTTATCCTGGAAATGAGCGTACGAAGCCGCGGGCACGAGCTATTATCTGAATAAATCAAAAACCACGATGCAGATTCTCTTGCCGTTAGCTCCCTTGGAGTTAGTAATTAAGCAATTGATGGATATGAACAGATAGGCCCTCGGGAGTTTATCACTTTGGTACAAGTTCGGATCTCTGCCTTGAAAGTTTGCGTGTTATTTTAGGCGGTTTCAGGTTTCTGCTTTGGAGTTTCGGTTTGGATTGAGTTGGAGCTATGTTTTACAGTTGGCTGAAGTATTTAATTTTCTAGGATATGACAGGTCAGTGGCGACTATTCCGTTTTGATTACGCACTGCAGCCATATTATTTGTGATGTTTTTGGCGATAGAGTACAATCATAATAAATAACGCAAAAGAAGTTAGGTATCCATATAAATATTTTAAATGCGAAAGTAACTCTGTCTGCCTGTCTGTTAACTTTTAAATGTAATTTTTTGTAAATGGTATCCCGGGAACGGACATAGGCTACTTGAAAAGATGCCCGATACTTGAGAAGCTGCCTTATTATGATAATTACTATTGTACGGAGTACCCCCCCGTAGTAGCCCTTTCGTCTGATGATTGGCCAAAAAAGCAAGTAATACGACTGATACGACCTCCCCCATACCTAGATTTAAAAAAACGCAGTTTTTTTTTTTGGTTGTGAGTCTTGACATGTCAACAAAAGAAAACTAATGACTTTTAGGCATGTCTCCCGTTTGCAATCCTTTAGCTATGGAATTGAATTCAATTCAATTTCAATTCAACTGAAGTCAATAAAAACTCTAAGCGGCTTCTTATTTATGACTGAATCTATTCAATTAAGAAAGAAAATTGCAAAAAAACATTGTACAACCATTTGTCCCGAGGCGGAAATCGAACTTGCAACGTCGCAGGTAGCCTTCGCCCGCCGCGCCACAGATGTCGTCAAATGTCTCTGACAAGCTGTTTCTTGAGAATAGCAATGAATATAAGCGAATATCTCATAACCACACGCCTAAGTGTCAATTCTATCCCACGAGAGCCATCTACAAGGTAATGGGAACAGAACCACTGATAGTGACGCCGCCGTGTAGTAAGCACGTGTTAGTACAATCGACTCCCACAAATGACACTCCATTCATGGCGTCATTTATAAGGACTCATCTCACACTCACTTCACGCAGGTTAAGGTGCGTTTTCGAATACCGCGATATCTTTTATTGTTTGTCTTCGTTGTAATATTGTTATTGCGCATAATGTTGTTGTTGTGTATTCATTTGTCGGACAGAAAGACTATTTTCTGTCCGAAAAAGGGATATGCACTTAGTTCAAATTCAATTCAAGTTCCAATTGCTTTATTTCCTTTAGACCTTACAGGACTCTTGGACACGTCACACAATTCAAATTACATATGTAAGTAAAACTAGGAAATAAAGTGATCACTTTGACTTTTGTTCACTTTAATCCTATTAATGTAAAGTAACGAAGCGAACAAGAAACCTTTACCTTATTAGGTTGATAGTTTTCGAGTTGGAGAAAAACTTGCCCCAAGCTTTTTAATCCTATATATAACCTAATATTTTTTTTATTTTTATTTTATTAATTAAACAAAATCCACAGCACTCTCAAGTAAAAGTAACTAAACCTAAAAATATAACTTACAGCCAATAACAGGATTTACATTTTATAAACTGTAGTAAGTTTTTTACAAAGGATATGTTTGAGAATTTGTATGAATTTATTTATTGATATTTTTTTCAATAAATAATAAAAATAATAATAATGGTTGTAGAAGTGCCATAGTGTGCATTGCCCTTTAAAAGATACATTAATCTTGTGTAGCCTAGTTGTGGGCACAGCGAGTTTATTCTTATTTCTAGTATTTAAATTATGTATATTGCTAATTTTGGGAACCGATTGATATTCCTAGTGTTCAAGGGAACTCAGGGTCTTTCGACCAAGGTGCTGTGGACATATTTTAATATTCAGATTTACAAGAATATTTACGCTGTCCAATGTCCCTAGAAAATAGCATATGAAATTTCGGAGTTGCTCAGTGATGCTTTTTAAAGTTCCAAGTGTAAGGTAGATGCTTGGATGCGAGTAGCACAGTAGGTTCATAGGAGGCTGGCAGAAGCGAAAGGAGGACTATACCCAGCAGTGGCTGACCACAGGCTGGTACGATGATGATGATGATGATGAAGTAGGTATCTGAATTGAAATTGTGATAATGAAAATTCTAAACATTTTATATTTTGTAAGTTTTAAGGAAAAGTTTCGAGTACCGGAACGCCACTTTTACCATAAGCACGAGGGTGGCGCTGCCTTAGACAAACGATGCTTCTGCAACGAGTCATCTAGTCATCATTTGCTCGCTGGGACACACAGACAGCTTCGATGACAAATATGTAAGTATACCAACAGATGTCGTGTAACCTGCGTACTTGTCGGATTTGGGTCGACAGCTTATGTGATGCATTATCAACCCCATTATATAAATAAGCAAGTAATATCTAGCACGCCTATTCCTTCAAAAGCGTTATATTTTGTCTGAGAGGAAAAGTACAGCATTTAATATTACTTTTTTTTTAAATTTGTATTAAATTTTGTTTACATAAATATACTCTACAGCTAACATAAACCGTTAATCGGTTTGTCCGTAAGCCTCAGCCTTCTCTATGGTAAGTATAGTAATGAATGCAACAACTCGTACACTTATCTTAAGCTAATAAATACAATATGCAGGTCAGAAACTTTATGTACCTAGTTATAAATAGTTGTGGATGGCATCTGGAAGCCAAGCAAGTGCAAGCGGGGTACAGTGATCGTCTGTGCGGTGTACGAGCGAAACAATACCCGCGTTAGTCAGCGAATGGAGCGAACTGATAACGTTATACTGTGTGTCTACCATGAGTTGTCACAGTTAGATCGCCTGACGTTACTAGGTACAGTAGTTACGTAAATAATAGTACTGCGCATTTTAGTACCCAACTTTCCGCTAGAGGCGCTGTTCAAGTTTTCATACATTTTTTAACTACAGTCGCTAGCGAGTATAGTTTGTTAAAACTCATGGCAGACACACAGGGCTATTTCTAAAATGAAGTTACGATCTTTAATTATTAGAATATAATTTTGTTTTTGTTTTCGTTTTACGTTATATTTTAGCAAGTTCTAATAAAGTTTGCGAGAATAATATTAATTTCAAATTATAAGTTTTGTTGTAAAACGTAATAGTATTTTTTAATATTTAATTAATAGTTTTCGTCGTTAATATTAGATGAAATTTTAAAGGGTATTTCGTTAATTAAGTTAGGTATTATATATCTATTTGTACGTTTCACGTAATACTTGTAAACTCTGGGTATCAGAAGTTTATGTTGGGTTACTTTTCTTGTGGTAATATTAAGCCTTATTTTTATTTGCAGGTCTTTATTTGGAAACTGTTCTGTCAGAATATTCATTTTAAATACTTACTTTAATTCTCTAAGGTAGCAGCAAAGTGTTCCATGGTTTATTTCATTTTAAATGGATACCTGGTGTTTCGTGAAATCGCAGACATAATATGACGCCATTTATTTTCTTAAGATGACTGTTGCAGGGAAAAGAAGGTACATTAGGTTCCATCAGGTGAGATTAAACGGAGGTCCATCCTACTAATCTATGCTAATATTATAAATTGGAAAGTAACGATGTCTGTCTGTCTGTCTGTTACCTGTTCACGCCTTATCGGCTGAAGAGATCTCTATGAAATTTGGCAGGGAGGTAAATGAGATCCCGGGGACGGACATAGATTTATTAAAAAACGCGTGTGAAGCCGCGGGCAGCAGCTAGTATTATAAAGGCGAAAGTTTGTGCCGTTGTAAAGATGTTTGTGCCGTTGTAAAGATGTTTATGCGAAGACAACGCCAAAACTACTGAATGTAGTTAGCTAAAATTTTGCACAGTAAGGGCCAGACGCCACCAAAGCGGAGACGATACGAGCTGTGAATAGATGATAAATATGTTTTGAACAAGCCATAGAGCATTGCTATTAACACATCTCAACAACGTTCAACTTCAGTGGAGACCACCGAGCAGAGATGTATCATATTTGTATGCGAAGAAACAAGGAAAGATCAAAGCGGCGGATCAAAGTGCCTCGAAAGCTGACAATGTCACGCATCGGAGACGAGAAGACATGTGAGCGGCGTGCTGTGATCGGCGCCGCTAGTGCATTCATCTCAACAAATATCCGACGCTCGCCGCACGCAGCTCAGCCGCTCTAGCCAGCACACATCTCAGCTTTAGACAGTAAGTATCTCCGCACAGCTTCGGTGGAGACACCCTAAACCGTCTCTTCTCGTATCCGCTTCGGACGTCTCCGCAGTCCGTACATCTCGGATTTGGTGGTGTCTGGGTCTAATATTGCACAAACTCCCTTCCCATGTGTCACTCAGTTATCACTTATCAGAGCACAGTCGAGTGCGCGTCGATGACGTCACAATCCGGCGACGATGTGATTCTATTAGCTCCGTGATTGCCTGTTTGCTGGCATTGGCATTGTCTGCTGACAGTTACGAGAAGGTAGGTTTTGCTGTTGTCATCGCAGTTCTCATGAAAAATGATGGTTCATTGATGAAACTTCGGGCACTGGAGGCTTAATATCTATCATAATACGCCTTATATTAACAGGCATGAGTCGAGCCAGTTTATTGTAGCCTCCTTGCGAGTGAGCCCTGCTAACTTATGCTCTCTTATTAGCCGTGATGGCTATACTTTTGCACCATGTGGGCCATGTGTTTCTGCCGATAAGGTAGTAGGTAAGGGTGAGGACATAAAGAGGCGGCTTCCCTGTGCAGACAAACCTGTAGACACCGATCCGTACAGGTAAAATATTCCAAAGTTATCATATGCGCTCACGCATAAAGAAACCGGTTGGGACTTGTCGGTACCGACTACCTGGACAGGGTCATACGGGTTAGAACGTTTGTTAGAGTAGAGTGACAAGTACCTAGTCTTTCTTCGGGTGAAATGGGCTGAGGAGGCCAGTTACACCAGTTCTTAATTAAGAGATGTTCTATTTTATTTAACACGTAGTCGTTAGTTTCTGGTGTCATCCTGGTGTATAGTGTAAGCATAAAAATCGTCTTTATCAAACTTTTAGTCTTTTAGAATTAAATGGTGATTTGAAACATATTTACTTCTTTTACTATTAATATTAGACTCACCAACAGTCCTTCTTTTTCAACATTTTAAGTAAACACTTTCCAGAAGAAAATCGCCGTCCGACGAACTCGAAGCCGTGATAGTCAATAAAGACAAATTTACCTGTTTCTTTATGTAATGTATCCTGCACCGATCCGTACCGACCCGCACCGACAAGCCCGTACCGGAATATCTGCTTCTTTATATTTTCACCCATAGTATCTGTTATCAACTTTCGTAGATCACAAACACCATAAATCAAGCTAGGTAAATATCCCCTATTAAGTAGATATGTTATTCAAAAGTAGGTAACTACCTACTATTTCTGCGTAGGGTTAGTTATTCTTTCTTCCCAAGTCCTTAGGCCGATTTTAATCACGTCCCAGGTTGTGGTCCGGTTGAAACTTTTTAGATTCGCAAATTTAAAATTAGGCAGGTAAATTCAACCTGTAAACTCCCCAGCCCTACCCATTTTACCCGAGATGTAAATAACCAAAAGCCCACTAAGACTGCGCTCCAGTTATTCGCAAACCGAGACGGAGTCGCGGCCGCGGCGACAAATGAGCTGGTTTATTCGCCTGCGCTCCATCTGTCTGCTGGGTTTACAGTGGATTAGCATACCTACATCTAATTAAGGTGAAATTGCCGTGTGGTACCGCGAAGACGGAGATGGGTTCAAATCTCAGCTGCAAACTGATATTTTTTGCTATAATCATCATTAGCAATCACTGCTAAAAGCAATCATTAGCAATCACTGCTACATAAGGTAGGAAGGATAGGATTCATAACGAATACATCCGACAGAGAACCAAAGTTTTCGACATAGCTCAGAGAATTAGCCAGCTGAAGTGGCAGTGGGTTGGCCATATCTCGGGAAAAACCGCTAACTGCTGAGGTAAACGTGTTCTTGAGTAGAGACCACGACTCTGCAAACATGGTGTAGGGCGCCCTCCAGCCAGGTGGGATGACGATCTGCGAAAGACTGCAGGCAAATGCTGGATGCGGCAAGCTGAAGACAGAGCGCTATGGTGCTCATTAGGCCACCATATAGTCCACTGCTTACTTCCAGCAGTGGACTAATATAGGCTGATGATGATGATGATGATGATGAAGAATGACTGCTGGATTATTAATTTTTGCGCTTTCCCAGCCTTATCCTATATTTTTTTCGGCTCATTAAATGATTTAATAGAATTACGACGAAACCTGTTGTATTTTGTTGTTGTTTACACTACTTTTCACAAAAGGTAAACTTGTTTGGTTTAAATCTCTTTGGATGTAAACGTCTCATACAATTATGGACAAACGTCACTTGGTAAGTTTGTTTAACCATCAATTATCAACAGAAAATAAAAAACCCAGACACGGAAAGAAAATCAATAAATAATTGTTCCACGACGGCAACCGAGCCTGCAACCTGAAGGCGGACCTTTGCGTTACTGCACCGCAGAGTTCATCGAAGTTTTCTATGGTGTTGTCGTCTACTAACACAAAACACTATAATAGACAAGGTTTTATTTCTGCATGATAGGGGGCAGGACTTGTTTTCTTTGTCTACCATCCTGCTCTGAAGTACATAATATATGTACCTACAAATTGGTAACTGCTTCGTTGTGTCTTGTTCACTGCGGTTACGTATACCTACGTTTTCAAGATTCAGAAAATTTCTTACACCTATAAAAATCCCCGCCTCACGCGTTTCCTCAACCTTCTCTCTAAACTTTAGATAGATAATTAGAACGATAGAAAATACTTTTATTGCATACTTAAAACTAAGAAACAATTAACACAAGAAACAATTATAACATAAAGTGACAATTGGCGGTCTTTAGCCTCTCAGTATATAGCGGAACGTCTAAATGAAAATGCTCCAAAAAGCCATGCTCTTACGCCTCTGCTCAGCCAGGAATGTCTTTACAATGAATTAGTGAGCGCATAGCTCGCAGGGGAAGGCGGGTACAAAGAGCCTGCCCTGTTATTACGGAATTGGTTCCGGAGCTGAGACATCTGCAGATGGTCGAAGTTTGAGGGCGTCTGGTCTTTCACTGGTTTACGAGTTTCGGAGCTTTGTGTTTATTGAATTGGTGTTAATTGTACATTTGAGTAGCTGTGTTAGTTTGTGGTAAAGAGTAATCATTATACATATAAATGACCTCAGTGGCGTGGCAAGCGTGGTCCGCCTGCGACGTAGGAGGTTGCGGGTTCGATGCCCGCCTCGGGACAAATGTTATGCTTTACAGTTCAGAAGTTCTGACAGTTAGAAAACTATACGTGCTATTTACTAAACTAAAACTACATACAACCCTGGAACTCGATCCCACCAAACTAATACAACGTAGATATAAAATTGTAACTTATGAACCCCAATTTAACTCAGCGTTCGCAAAGCGGCAGCACGCACGCCAATCCGTATACTTGTATAACAAAATTAATCAAGTATTAGGCATGTACCCCCTTAACAGTTACAAATGCAAAGCATCCCTATCCACTTGGCTACAACAATTAAGCTATGACGACACTGAAGCCCTTCTGGAAAGAGTGACATAGCATTATATAGCAAATCTCATTCGCATAGACACATACACACAAATACACTGTTCTCCTGTTGCCCAGACTCCTATGAGACTGGTGCCTCAGGAGAGCAAACCATTCACATACACACACACACCCTCACCCTCACACGCACACTCATATACATGCACACACACTGAAATACACACGTCGCAAAGCCACTGCGATGAAGTTCTCACTTTACTGTTTATTTTGTACTACCTATTTGTTTCATATTAATATTTTTAATTTATTTTATCAGCTTCACTCACCTTTTTGTTAAATTTGTTTACTTTCTCTTTGTGATTCTTTATTTAACGTTGTTATTTTAACATAATATTTTTGTACTGTTTTATGTAAAATGTACCGCTGTTGGATTACTTACTAATAAATTAAATTAAATTTACCGAAAGGAAACATTCTTTAATTTTTTAAATAAGTAAAACTGCATTATCAGTATTTTGAAAAACTACTGCCCTTATCCGGTAATCGCATTCGATAAGACAGCAATCGCCTTGGTGTACGTACTCGCCTGCAAGCGGCGGGCTGCAGTAGTCTACCGTATCCTGCCACCTGCAAGCACGTACCTACACCAAGGCGATTGCTGTCTTGACAAATCGTCAAAATTGAACTACAGGCCGCCAAAACCTAGGTAGGCCTAAATAACCTAGGTAGGTTTAATTAAAATAGGTTGATGGTGGATACCACGGTCATCCACTACCAACCTATTCATATTTCTTATTAACTATTCTTATTTATTAGCGGCAGAATGGAGTACCTACACAAACAGTGTTGTAGCAAGCCACCCATAGCGCTCCGCCATGTCCCAGATCTGGCCGGATTTCATGGTGTTGCTTTAATTTAATACGGAATATTTATTTGTCAGATGTGATTCTTATGATTGACTCTACCGATCGGTGACATAAAATACAGGTTGTTATTTTTTAAGATCTTGGTGGGTTCGATTACCGGATAAGGCCAATAGTTTTTCAAAATACTATGAATGCACTTTACTTATTTAAAAAAAAAGGCATGTTTTCCGTCGGTAAAATTCTTGAGATTATTTCGGGTAGCTGGCCTCCAGGTAACGATCGTTTGTGTGGTACAAACGATCGTCGGTGGGTTCGGTAAACACAACATGTATTTTTTTCCACTCCCCTCTATTAGCTGTCATCACCGTTAGGCCCATTATCACACTTATCACATTACAATAATAATAATATAATAATAATATTTTTTATTCAGTAATAAAATATACATAGTCTTAATCATATATGAAAACACCTTTTATGTATTCTGGAAATACTTGTGATAGGTGATTTCGCTCTTCCACGTTTTAAATTATGTACTCGTTTTGAAGGCGTTATACATTTTAGAAAACATTGCAAAACAATTCAATAATAATGACTCGAAGTAAGTTAAAGTACAAACCGGTTGAGGGTAGGACACAATAATTCTCAAGATGTCTCTAACAATACTTTTAACTTTTAGCGCTTTCTGCGGCACAGGAGACCATTTTGTATATAATGTGAGGATGTGTGTGTGTGTATGTGAATGTGTTGTGTTGTTTAGTGCTCCTGAGGCACTATTCTCGTAAGAGTCTGGGCAACAGGAGACACCCGGTGCAGCGGTGTGGGGAGGCGAATGTGATGTATGTTCGATTGCAAAAGGGATGAATAGAATTGAGGAGCTCCTGAGGCACCAGTATCGGGAGGTGAAAGTTGTGTATGTTCGCATTTAAAATTTGGTATCTTAAATATTTCGGGTAGCTGCCCTCCAGGAAACATTCGTTTGTATCATCCTATAAAGCAAACCTGAAAAAAGTTTTGTAACGGACATGGCGGCCATAGCCCTGCTATGATAATGGGTAAAATAAGAAAATAAATCGGATGTAATAATGTGACTGAAGACAAAGGTCTTATGTAGGTACTTGCACTATTTAATTATATTATATTGTGAGAGAAGAAGATCGTGGTGCAAGGACGGACCAGGGGGCAGCCTTTGATAAACAGTGGAACGCATAACTGTTATTTCCAAAAGTAAGTTAAATTGAAATAATAATAATAATAATGTTTATTTTCAGATTACAAATAGCCATCAGTTAGTTTGGGGCTAGATGATGCTGTGTGCATTGTCCAGCATTATTTATTTAGTTAGTAAATTCTTAGAGTATGTTAGTTTTAACCATTTATAATTAATACGGAGATGGAGTTTCTATACATCACTCCATCTAATTTATCAGCTATCAGCTCAGAAATGAAACATAAAAAGCGCCGTAAAACAAAAGAAAAGAAAAATTTGTCCTTTACATAATTTAATTGGAAAAGCAAAGGCACTGAAGGAAAACTTTCAATAGCAAAGTTCCGACTCCCAAAAGGAAACAAGAACAATAGATCGCAACAGAAAGGCATGTTTTCCTCTGTTTATAACGAGGTACCGATAAAAAAGTAAATTTAATTTTCCAGTGACCGCTTTGTGATGAGAACAATAGTGAGGAGGTCCTTAGCGGCACACGAGAGAATGGCGGACAGAAATGAAGGTCTGGAACCCTGTGCTGCTAAACAATCACTTCATGACAGTTGTAACTTCGCAAAACTGCCACTAAAGGCACTTTTTGGCGTTACGTGGCGATTCTGCAATGCTATTTTGTCAATAGTGAAGTGATTTATTTAAAAGTATTGCTGAAGGTATTGCGCACTTCTTCTCTTTTTATCTTTTGCTGAGTTATTGGTGAATTGGTAGAGCAGGTAAAGTGATATAAATAATACCCTGACTAATATAATTAAATGGCTAAACTCAATGAACCTAAAAATAAATATAACTAAAACGAATGTGATGATTTTTAGAAATAAGCTACCAGAATAATTGACATTGATATACATTATTTAGGAACTAAACTAAACCATATGGTTTAGTTATTTTGTACTGTCAATATTGATTGTACAAAATTCTTAGGATTAAACATTGACTGGAACTTTAGTTGGAGTTCTCAGGTAGATTACCTAAATACAAAACTAAGTCAAGAATCGTTTGCGCTCTACATGCTCTCTAAAGTTGCAAATATTCCCACCATTATAACGGCCTATCACAGATATGCTGCATCCATCCTAAGGTATGGGTTTTGTTCTGGGGCAATTCAACTGGCAAAAAGTCTGTATTTAAAGCTCAAAAGAAATGCGTTCGATCAATCTGCGGCATCAAACAAACAGAGAGTTGTAAACCGTTCTTTACTCAGTTGAAAATCCCAACTTTGCCATCCATGTACATCTTTGAGACTGCAGTGTTCGTAAAAAGTAATCTGAATTTCTTTGACAAACACAAAAGTAAGCACCTTGACAAGCCATTCATTGCCCTCCAAATAATTCCTTGTAGGTAGGTGATTATAGATACGAGGTGCCATACAAAACATGCTCTTATTAAAAAGTTGAGCATTAAAGAAAGCAGGTCGAGATCCTTGGTCCGTGGGGTACCGAGGCTCTCCGAATTTTTAAAAAGTTATCTGACCGTCTGGTCGACGTGACGCGTGACACAAGAGCTGGTGGGTATCTGGCGCAGCTCATCAGCATTGCCATACAGCGCGGGGGGAATGCAGCCACTGCAGCGTCCTGGGGACGCTTCCGATTGGTATTAATATGGATCAATTGAGCTACCTGTAGATTGTTTGCAACAGTCTGCAGTTAGCTTAATTGTTTCAATTGTAAATACTAGTTCTAATTTGTTTTTAATATTGAATTGTAATTTTATTTGTCAATAAAGTTAAAAAGTAAAAAAAGAAAGCTGTACTATTCATATTTTCAGACTCAAATTAAAACAATTGTTTGTTGATAAGGCCTATTACAATGTTAATGAATATCTGATGGATACATTCTAGAATAAGACAATTCATTGAATAATAATTAATTGACATTGTATTTATTTATGTACATTTATCGTGACTTTGCATGCTGTGAAGCTGATCATGGTTGGTCTCATTCTAATTTAATCTAACATCCCTGTAACTCATGTTTCGCAAAATATATGAATTTGAATTTAGGTAAACGATAGGATTAGAAAATTTTGAAGACTTTGGAGTGTTTCTTGAACGGAGTAATTTAAACTACGACATAATCATTTTAACGGAATGTTGGCTGTTAAACTCTCGTGCTGTTCCGAGCATATACAATTATCGTACTCTACACACATGTAAACACTTAAATCAAAATAGTGGTGTAATTGTATACGTTCGGGATAGTATCAGTAACGTTATTTTTTATGAACCGGATATTTCTGACGCGGACTGTATGGTTTTTCAGATTGGGAATAGTCATGTATTTATTTGTGTCTATAGATCACCGTCCTTCAATTCACTTGCTAACTTTTTAACTAGTCTTGATAATCTGCTTAATAACTTAAAATCTATACCGAATATTTACGTGGTTGGTGATCTCAACATAGATATCAGCAAAGACAGTTCTGATCTAAGGGCTGACGAGTATCTCGACTTACTTGCAACACACGGGCTTCTTGCCAGCCATTCATTACCTACTCGGGAGTCTAAATGTCTTGATCATGTTCTTGTAAAATCTAAAATCAAGATTGTAACTGCTATCTGTGACTCATCCGTGACTGACCACAATTGTGTGTACCTTGCAATTTCTTTAGCTCATAATTTAAGTACAGTTACAAAAACTATTAATAAAATAGATTACGCAAAAGCATGTTATTGAACGTAAATTGGCATAATATTTTGACAATAAATGATCCCAATCAAGTTACAGAGGCATTTATATCGTCAGTATCACACATTATTAAGGAATGTACTATTACTTGCACTATACCTAGCAGAAAGCGCACTATTAAGCAGTGGATCACTCCCGGTCTGTTTCGATGTATGCGTTTTAGGGATACACTACATCGGCGACACAAAAAATCACCCAAAGATAAAGATCTCGAAATCACATATAAGCGGTATAGAACTCATTGCAATAACATATTACATAATCTCAAAAATGAGTATGATAGAAATGAACTGAAAAATAGTAAAAATGATATTAAAAAAACCTGGCAAGTTATAAAACGTGTCTGCTGTTTAAATAATAAAAATACAGAAAAATACGAAAACGAACTACTACAATTTAAGGATAACCCCAAGGATTCATTGAACCATATAAATTATTTTTTTGTAAATATTGGCAATAATCTCTCAAATAATATCTTGTTAAATTTAAATTCCACCCATGAGTCCCTTGCCCAATCATATAAGTCTAACAATACCCAACTAAATTCTTTTGCTCTTTTAGAAACTGACATTTATGAAGTCAATAAAATAATTCTTTCTTTTAAAAATACTTCTTCGTCTGGCTGGGATTGTATATCTTCAATATTTTTTAAGAAGAACATTAAAGTATTAGTAACACCTATCGTACATATTTGTAATATCTGCCTGATAAATGGGGTTTTTCCGAAGGTATTAAAGGACTCTATTGTTATCCCGGTCTATAAGGCGGGGAACAGAGACAGTCTCACCAATTACCGGCCTATATCACTCCTACCAACTTTGTCTAAGATCCTCGAAAAGCTGATTAATTCACGTCTCTTATGTTATCTAGAAAAAAACAATTTCATCTCAAATAATCAATTTGGCTTTAGGAAAAACATTTCAACAGTGAATGCTATTGAGCAACTGGTATCGCATGTTGCAAAAAATCTTGATCAGAAGCGAAAATGCATTGGAGTTTTCTTAGATTTGGCCAAGGCCTTTGATACGGTCTCTGTTCCCTTACTTATACGTAAACTTGAAGATATTGGCATCCGGGGTACCCCATTACATCTTTTTGAAGATTATTTGAGCGATAGGACTCAAACTCTAAGGATCAGTGGCAGATATAGTGACAAGAGGTCCATCACAGTCGGAGTCCCGCAAGGATCAGTCCTCGGACCTACATTGTTCCTTATTTACATTAATAATCTTTGTAATACTAAACTGCCAAATGCAAATATTACCACTTTTGCGGACGATACGGCCATAATTTTTAGTGGGTCTACCTGGGAAGAAGTGCGTGCCGTCTCTGAAAATGGCATGCGTACAGTTAAAAACTTGATAAAAGCTTGATAGTAATCTCTTAACCCTTAATCTAAGTAAAACAAATTGTATACCATTTGCAAGCTTACCTGGTCCAGACTATCAAGTTAAGGTTCACAATCTAAACTGTCCTGGCAATAAAAATTTAAATTGTAATTGTTATGCTATGAATACTGCTGATAGCATTAAGTATTTAGGAATAATAATCGATAATAACCTCAATTGGAAACAGCAAATTAAGACCAGCAGATTAAAAACCTTAAATCAAGAACCCGGAAACTTATTCCCATATTTAAAAAACTCAGACACCTAAAAGATGAAAAGACTAATAAAATAGTCTATCTTACTCTGTGTCAATCTATTATATCTTATGGGATTACTGCATGGGGTGGAGCGAAAAAAACTTCTTTAATAAAACTTGAACGAACGCAGCGATCAATTTTGAAAGTCCTAAACTTTAAACCTATTAGATACCCTACATATGATCTTTACTTAGAAACAAAAGTATTAACTGTTCGACAGCTTTTTGTTAAGCTTTGTGCGCTGAGACAACATACCTACCAAGGTCACACTGATAACACTGATAAAAGGAGATCTCATCAGGCCTACAAGGTTCCTAATTGTAGAACTGTTTTTGCGCAAGGTTTCACATCTTTCCTAGGTCCTTCACTTTATAACAGACTCAATAAAAAAATTAACATCATTGGTTTAAGTAAATATAAATGTGGTCAGGCTCTGGAGGGTTTTTTGCTTAATCTAAACTATGATAATACTGAAAATCTATTACAAATCATAAAATAATCTAACTTAGGTTCTAATACAATGTACCATAATACTTATGTAATTTTAGTTCTACTTTTTGTAATAACTCTAATGATATATATCTATATATCATTAGAGTTATTATAGAACTAAAACTCTAATCTGGTTTGTTTGAGTTTCTATTTATTATTATTTTATTTTTTTTATTTTGTATCCAGTTTCACACATATGTATAGTGTATTAAAAATATATGTAATTCCATCATATATAGCTAAATAAAAACAGTTGGATAGGTATGTTACAAAATTATTATAGATCCTATGTGCTTATTTTATTATGTTAATTTTATACAACTACTTAAAGAACTTATTATATTTATTTATTCTTAAAGGAAAACCTGCAGCACATTGGAATGCATATATTTAGATTATATATTTAATTTATCACCATGTATCTAAAGTATAATCTATATAGTACGTGAAATAGCACACTACCTACACAGGTTTTAGCATAACTTTTAGTGATTTGTCTGTATTGTCATCTTATACTACTTGTTTACAACTTGGTAGATCCAAGCGATAACGAGTCAGCGACAGAATGGGTGTTCTTAAATGACCCTTATTGCAAGGGACGAGAATCGCTACCACGCCGTAACACAGTGTTACACTAGCGCGGGTGGTAATGACTCTTTAACTTGCTTGCTTAAAAAATCTAAACTACCGTAAAATTAAAGGTACCTGCAACAAATTGTTAAACCTTTTTGTAAAAGTTTTGTTTTTCTAATGTATGTAACCTTAGGATATTATAGTATATATATTGTAGATTATTATTATAGTTTTTTTAAGTATGCATGGTTTTTTATAAGTATGCTTAAATAAAGAATTTCTATTTCTATTTCTATTTCTAATAGCTTCGTAAACTAACTATGTATCTTTGCGCACCGAGGCCAAAGTGGTTCTTGGTCTCTAATCAAACATTATGATCGCCCATGACTTCAGCCCCGCGCTGTAAAATGAACTGATATTTTGAAACCATCCACCAATAGGCTCCGAGCTACACTTCTGTCTGCTGCGCCTGTGCTCCGCGGAGTGTGGTTGTGGTTGTGGTTGCGCTTTCCCGATTCTTTGTTGTATTGTTGCTTGCTTTGTTTTTGTAGCTGGATATTATTCCCATCAGATGCCTATTATCATGAAGAAATTGCCGTTTTTTATTATTTGTTTATCAAAATGCTAGGTCCTAAAATGGCTGCTGTTTGACAAGGACACGGAAGCGTCGATACAATGGAATGATCTACATACCAGTAGATAAATCAAAGAACATTTGTCCCGTTAATAACAAACTTGGCAAAGCTTCAATTCTCGCATTTTAAACCACAATAACATAATTAATTGCCAACTGTCGATTTTGAGAGTACAAAATAGCAAACAAGTAGATGGCACCACTCGACTCGTCCAATTTACTCGACTGCGAGACTCAAAAGCGGTAATTACGTCATCGGCATTAATTTAACGCTGCAGCAAGCCGCTTTGACGTTTAGATGTGAACTTAATTATTCATCATGTTCAGCGCTTATATTAATTGCACGGTTAATTGAACTAGAAACAGGTTTTATTCTAAGTAATGTTTACATAATTATAGTGCATGATTTTGCTGTAACGCATCACTAATTAAACGTATTAAAATAATAAATATTTAAAGGAATTGAACCCGCACCTTCATGCGTCGTAGGAGGACATTTGAGGGCGCCCGCCGCGCCACATCGGTCGTCCGTATTAAGCTCTGCGAGCATTAATTCATAACCGCTTCCGCACAGCACAAAATATGCATTTAAATCTCTAGATACATTTACCTGTCACAAAATAACTTGCCACACGCATGCCCCACGAGCTGTATGTCATCTGATACCGTCATTAGTTAATGCATCTAAACATTATGAGTTAAAGCCCATATTTGAATGCACATTTTGTTCTGTACGGCAGTAATGCTTTTCAGGTGTGCGACAAGCTTTAGGGTAAGGTGAGTTTTGACGCCCAGGAATACGTAACCCAGCGCAAATAGAGTTGACATTAATGGGAAACGGTCTTCGGGGTCTGTAGTTACAATGGGTGTACCACAGGGTTCTATCCTTGGTCCTTTCCTATTTTTAGTTTATATTAACGACCTGCCTCATCTTGTAAAGGATAACCACGAGATCGTATTGTTTGCTGATGATACTTCATTAATTTTTAAAATGAAACGACAAAGCACTAATTTCGACGATGTGAATAATGCAATCTCAAAAATAGTCCATTGGTTTAATGTCAATAACCTTTTGCTTAATGAAACCAAAACGAAATGCATTAGATTTATTCTACCTACTATGTAAAACAAGTTAAGGCTGATGTAACCGTCAAAGGAGAAACGTTAGAAATTGTTAATAGTACCATATTCTTAGGAATAACCTTAGATAGTAAACTTCAATGGGGCCCACACATAGACAAGCTATCGAAGAGACTTAGTTCTGCAGCGTATGCAGTCAAAAAAATCCGTCACCTTACAGACGTTGATACTTCTAGACTAGTTTATTTCAGCTACTTCCATAGTGTTATGTCTTATGGCATACTGCTATGGGGGAACGCTGCAGATATTAACACCGTATTTGTGCTGCAGAAGAGGGCTGTTCGTGCAATCTATAATGTGGGTCCCAGAGAAAGCCTACGTGAAAAATTCAAGGAAATAAACATAATGACAGTACCATGTCAATATATTTATGAAAACCTATTGTACACTCATAGAAATATCAATCGCTTCCCTAAAAATAGCGATGTACATAATTTGAATACAAGAAATAAATATAAACTCGCTGTGCCCACAACTAGACTACACAAAATCAATGTATCTTTTAAAGGGCAATGTATACGCTCCTACAACAAAACTCCTAGTGAGTTGCAAAAATTATCAGTAAATAAATTCAAACAAATTGTCAAAACCTTCTTGTGTAAAAAGGCCTACTATAAAATATCAGATTATCTAGAGGATAAAAAAGCTTGGGACGGGATTAGCTCCAACTCGAAAAATAACAACTAACAGGCTAAAGGTTTCTTCGTCGCTTCTTTACTTTAGTCAACATACCGAAGCGACTGAAAACAAAAATATCACTTTATTTCCGTGTCAGTGTTTAATTATTAAGAATTTGACCTTTTTTAAGTGTACATTTATTGTATTTATGGAAATAAAGAGTTTTTGACTTTGACTTTGAAAATAATCCCAACTTCTGGAACACACAAGTTTTAAAAGGTTAAATATGTAACCTGAAATATAAGATAAACATTTAGCCTATCAGTACTTGGTTGTGATATTCAGAAGTAAGATGTTTTGGCTGTGGCACGTGTCACAGTCACCAGTCACCAGTCACCAGTCGTCGTCACTGAGGCGACTTTACTTTCATCAATCTATCCATATATGTATTATTTAAGGGTCTCGGATGTAATAATATGATTTTGATTTCTATACAGTCCATAAACAATTTGCAAGCTAAGCTATACTTACCAAAATAAGTTCCCTTAGCCACCCGAAGCTGCTGGCAGCTAGCAACTCGCTGGCAGCTCGCAAGTCGCGTTAATAAGGCCGCTGCCATTGTGCGAGTAACGAGCAGCATTGTGCCGGATCTCATTAGACGTATCGTTAGCCAGGGGATGCATGGGGATGAAACCGGAGGCCACGCCAGTGGGGTAATGAAGTGGGCCACGGGCTACCTGTCGAAGTGTTGAACTTAATTCGGTTTCATTGTTTTAGTTTTTGAGGTTTATCGGGGCGATGAAGACTCTTTTTCTCTTCATGTGTTCGGTACATGAACTTTGACTTTGAGTCCAATACAGAACCAAAATTTACATCACATCAGCCTGTACCAGTCAGTCAGGCTGATTTGATGTGGCAGTAGCCAGACGTAGCCCCCCCCCCCTTCCTCTGATAGAAGAAGAGAGAAGGTTATATATTTTTTTCTGAATGAAAACTTACCCACTCATTCAGAAATAGGACTAACGAATTACCCCAATGTAAGAAAAAAATACTTACAAAAAGTACTGAGAGATAACCAGATCTTACAATAATCATATCAGCGGTGGAAAGTCTGGCGTGGAAAGACATGCAAATTTGTAGCATGATTTACAATACAATACGCTTTATATATAAATATGCTTTATTGCACACAAAAAAGACAACATTACAAAGAGACATTACATAAGATAAGTGTAATCTTGTCTGCGGAATTTTATGCTTAGCCGTCAGCAAACATGCACTGGTCAGTCCAGGCATTTTCTATACTTTTACCTGTAATTAATTTTATACCTAGCTGTAAGTTTTTACAAAATTTTGTAAATAAATACAAAAATAATGGGCGGCCTTATCGCTTAGAAGCGATCTCTACCAGGTAACCTTTGGATGGAAAGAATTGTGAATTTAAGAATGACAGGGGGTGTACCAAATATGATCTAAAAGAAATATTAACATAGCTTTTTAATAGGTACCTAAAACAATGGATATATAATCAATATAGGTACCTTATTTATATATTATAATATAAACGTACAAAAATATACAACTTAAGCACATAAATAAATAAATAATAAGTAAAGTACAAATATTCACTTTTCTAAAAGGCAAAATTCCTTGACTCGAGCTTTGTAAACTGGTAAGGATAGTACTTTTTTAAAGGATTCTGGTCATCACATGATTTATATCTAAGGTACAACTTGAAGCAAGCTGTATTGGGTATTACAACGTTACAACATCTATAAAACAACTTAGAATGCCCAGCATCATTCATATTCAAGCAAAAAGCAAGTCAAGTCGTTAGCCACTATCAAATAACCAACCTGTAACCCAAGCCTGCATACAAAATGCTCGCGCACGGAACTATTGAATTGAGTCGAGTGGAGTAGGTAAAGTTGAATAGAATATGTTATGTAATGCGACCACCCTGTATAATTAACCTAGATCCGCTTCGAAAGCACGAGTTGCTCATATCGTAATTATTTAAAGGTTAAAAGACATGAATTATTTGGTAGCTGTAGTAGGATTGGCACTGCCTCGACGCAATATTATTCGTGTTAAGCCAATCATTTAAATTGTTGCGTTAGGTCGAGTCTCACGAAGCCTGAAAGCGAAAGAAGCGAAAAGCGAAGAGAGAAGCGAGAGTTTCATTTTGAGTTGTTTAGACAAGATACAATAATTTGCGTGTTTTAAAAAATTATAAACCAACTTTAAATTCTGGTCTATTGTAATATTCTTTGGAGCAAACAATTGGGTTTGGTAGTCGTTTTAAGCCCGTATTGTATTGTATTATTTTATTGTATTGTATAATTTGAGTCTAATTTATTTTGAACATTGTGAAACTATTTACGCCCGTTGCCATGGAAACCATTACTTACCAGAGTAGTATATTATATGCTTAACAAATATATTACAGTGTTTTGTAAACATTAACGCACCCTGTCGGATTAGGTATGGCAACAAATATTAAGATGATATCTTAATATTGTATTTTGTATTTTATACAAGAATACAGAATTCTCTCTGCCTTCTGGTGACGGCTTAGATTTTTAGGAAATAGATTTATCTGTAAATACTACCTGATTGTTTTATTTGAGACTTTGACTCTCATGTCACTTGCATAAGATACCGTGTACACCAGTTTACACGAAAACGAATCATAAACTTTAGATTTTCTTTTCTGTTTGAGCGAACTATTTCGACTAATTACTTTTTTAAAGAAAGCGATTATTTGAGCTTTTTATTTGTAAAAGGTAACAGATGGATTATTTTCTTTTTTAGGGTTTCGTACCTCAAAAGGAAAAAAGGAACCCTTATAGGATCACGTTGTTGTCTGTCCGTCCGTCTGTCGACCCTCTTTTCTCAGGACGCGGAGGTATCGAGTCGAAATTACATCAACTACTCAAGTCCGTAACCTCTTGGAGTCGTGATATAAATGAAACTACAAAGTCAACGCAATCAAAAGTTTAAGTACGTATATTTTGAAATTTCCAAGAGATTCCCATCATGCACACAAAACCTATAGGGTGCTTCTCGTAGACCTAGGATCACGAAATTTGGCAAGAAGCAAGGTCTCATAGCAAAAGTAAACGGAAAAATCCAAAAACAGTAAATTTGCGGTAAAAGAAAAATCGTCATCATCATATCTTAGTCCACTGCTGGACATAGGCCTCTCATAATGAGCGCCATAGCACCCTGTTTTCAGCTTGTTGCGTCCAGCATCGGCCTGCAGTCTTTCGCAGATCGTCATCCCTGGCCGGAGGGCATCTACACTACGTTGCCGAGTCGCGGTCTCTACTCGAGAACACGCTGTGTTGATAAATAACCCCGTCCGTGTTTATTATTATGTTCATTATAACATCAAGGTAAGCATTAAGTAAGCATATCAAGGTAACTTAAGCTTGGCCCATACTTATAAAGTAATTTGGAGTGTAAAATCGCCATAATCACTTCAGCAAATTTCACCTTTATTACTCACTCAAAAACGCAAAATTGCACCTCAGTTACACACTGTGACGAGCGCCGCAGCCATTTTTAGGGTTCCTATTTGGGTGACCTGTTTTTTTATTTGCTTATTTCTCTAACGCAGAGAGGCTCTCTCTCTCTTTTTCTGCTAACTTTAGCACAGAGATTTTTTGACATATGCGCGAGTGAACAGTTGCGCGATAAAAATCACAAAATTTGTAATATCTCTCGAACTAGACGTCGCGTCGTCGTGTCGTACAGAGTTGCGGTTTCACCATAGTGTTGATGATTTATCCCTATTTATTTTGATATATCTATTTTTGGCGTCCCCATTTATGGGGACATATATTATGTTTTTATTTGTGGTGAACATTGAAGGGCCATGTTCACCACAAATAAAAACATAATATTTTGTCGTAGATCTTCGTAGCGAGTGCTACGATGCTACGATGCTACGCAGGACCATGTAGCAAACAAAAAACTTCAACGCGCACCTTGTTTTCTAGTACGAGTATTCGTTGAGTAGAGTATTCGTCATATTTCAGAAACTAGGTAGGCCTGTTGCGTTACGTTTTCACAAAGATAAAGCAAAATATTTTTCTTTAATTTAAATTTCAAATTATTGTCTAGATCTATCCTCACTTTCCCAGTAGATTAAATATTATAATGTTGTAGAACTTCGCAGCGCATGCTACGATGCTACGCCGGAGCGGCGACATAGCAAACAAGATTTCACTCGTATGTTTGTTACTGTGCTGTGTGCTATGTATGACTAGTATGTTTTATTCACTACCAATATAGCAAATATGATTGACTTCAAATACCTAATCAGTAAGGTCTCGGTAGAGAGGATCTACTTTACTTATTTTTCTAACTAAATAAATAAATAAATAATGCTGGACAATCCACACAACATCATCTAGCCCCAAGCTAAGCTGAGCTTGTGTTATGGGTACTAGATGACTGATAAACTTAATACAATACATAACATAGATAGATATTTTTTATTATATATAGAAAATACCCAGAACACCCGGAACAAATATTTGCAGATCGTACAAACATTTGTCCCAAGGCGGGAATCGAACCCGCAACCTTCTGCGTCGGAGGCGGACCTTCGCCCGCCGCGCCACATCGGTCGTAACTAGGTAGTTACACTAAGCTGCCTAAAAATATGCAGTACCTATCCCTTGCATCATAGAAATATGCAGTACCTATCGCTGCGTCAAATGAATATGCAGTACCTATCGCTTGCGCCATAAGAATATGCAGTTCCTATCGCTTGCATCATAGGAATATACAGTACCTATCGCTTGTATCATAGGAATATGCACCTATCGCTTGCATCATATGAATATGCAGTACCTATCGCTTGCATCATAGGAATATACAGTACCTATCGCTTGTATCATAGGAATATGCACCTATCGCTTGCATCATATGAATATGCAGTACCTATCGCTTGCATCATAGGAATATACAGTACCTATCGCTTGTATCATAGGAATATGCACCTATCGCTTGCATCATAGGAATATACAGTACCTATCGCTTGTATCATAGGAATATGCACCTATCGCTTGCATCATAGGAATATACAGTACCTATCGCTTGTATCATAGGAATATGCACCTATCGCTTGCATCATAGGAATATACAGTACCTATCGCTTGTATCATAGGAATATGCACCTATCGCTTGCATCATAGGAATATACAGTACCTATCGCTTGTATCATAGGAATATGCACCTATCGCTTGCATCATATGAATATGCAGTACCTATCGCTTGTATCATAGGAATATGCACCTATCGCTTGCATCATAGGAATATGCAGTACCTATCGCTTGTATCATAGGAATATGCACCTATCGCTTGTATCATAGGAATATGCACCTATCGCTTGCATCATAGGAATATACAGTACCTATCGCTTGTATCATAGGAATATGCACCTATCGCTTGCATCATAGGAATATACAGTACCTATCGCTTGTATCATAGGAATATGCACCTATCGCTTGCATCATATGAATATGCAGTACCTATCGCTTGCATCATAGGAATTTTCTTCTACTGAAAAGCCTAAAGTCAAGTTAGGCTGCCTACAGCCAAAACATACTGTAATATAATGGGTACATACAGTGACCATAATTTCAACTCACCTAGTCACTAAGATCTGATTGAATGACTGCAATAAACAAAATACTTAAATACAAGTTCTGTCTGAAAATCTCCCACTCGACAAAACCCAACCTTATTACGGAACCCTTTGCGTCCGTCGCAATATTTAACCCTCTCAGTGCCGGCGGCCGCCATCTAAATTTGCATACAGAGCGCGGGAATGACTCAAAAATGGCGCCGTAATCGCCGACGAATGGCACTGCCCGGCGGTGAGGAGCCGAGAAATACTGATGTGGTAAGGGGAAATTTGATGATTGTTGTGTGACTAGAGTGGCAAAAAAATCAAACATTGGTGCCCATGGGTTAAATAAGAACCTATCTTTATTTAGATAATTCGCGATGGAGATATAAAATAAATAAACCAAAAATGCTAGTCAATTCACACAGCATTATCTAGCTTCAAGCTAAGCAGAGTTTGTGTTATGAGTACTAGATAACTACTTATTTATACTGTTACGTATTATTAGAAAGGTTTACCAACCACATACATTGTATATCAATCATTTAAAACAAACTTCTAATTAAGTCCTGTTCTGATAAACACCACATTTATTGTAAATACCTTCACAAATCCACTAATTATTTGTACTACACAAAAGGAAAAAAAACTTTCTAAGAATAAGCTATATGAAATAAAAACACAATGTTATTTATTTATTCGTATGACAAGCAGAGGCTTATATAATAATCTTAGGTTATACAAATTTTCTAAAACCAGGTTCACATAAATCAAAAATACTGCAAGACTCTGCGGGTAGTCATTGGCTTTACTTATGCGTTTAATATTTAATTGCAAGACACGGATAGGTTATTAACTTTAATGTTATTAACATTAAGACTAACTATATGCTATTGTAATCTAATTGTTACTACCAAAAAATATAATAATTTACATTATTAAATATAAAATTCTTGTAATTGTACTTTTTTGTTTCGATAACTAGCTGCGCCCCGAGGTGATCCCACGGGAACACTGCACTTTTCCAGGGTGAAAAGTAAAAAGCCTATGAGTTAATCTAGGAGCTGTCCCGGTACCAAATCACATCCAAATCAATAAGATAAAGATAAAGAATTTATTGCTGTAAAACTAGGTGTTAACATCACAATAATATATAATATTAGGTCTTATGTCAAATATATTTCTATGTATCTCTAGTCTGCCGGTTAGGCTTACAGCATCAATCCGTCCCGCTTGAGCGTGAAGGAGTAACACACACACCTACATACAAGCTTTTGCCTTTATAACATTGGTGTGAAAGGATACAATCTCTACAAAACTCTGATGAATACCTTTTACTTTACGCAAAGTTATAATAGGCATCCATAGCTTCCTAGCTCCATGTTCAATCTCGCCGCAGTACACGGATATAAGTCAATTTACCCGGGTAATACACCTCAGTCGCGTATTATCCGGAACACCTCTGTAAAGGACTGTGCACACTGCGACAGGGCGGGGAAAGAAAGGAACTGTACCTACTGGGTACCTAGCAGGAAAGTACGATGTAGCATTACCTAATCTGTGTAACATTAAGAATGCTTATCTCAAGCACGCAATAATAAGCTGCCCAGTTATTAGATTTTACTTCTTTTCCGTCTCTTATTCAATCACAAACTTTTACAATAATTCATTAAATTTCACAAATTGTAACCCATCGAAAAACCTACCTGCTTAGTTTTCGATGCATGCTACAGAATCGTCACAAGTAATCTTTAATAAAAAACATTTTTAAATATATCATAGTTTGGGGCTAGATGATGTTGTGTGAATTGTCCAGCATTATTTATTTATTTATTTTATATTTAAGGTTACAAACCTCTTTTCCAGTTCAGTATACCCATACCTTTACCCGGGTAACACAGGATACCTTTATTGCACAAACGGACCGAAACAGCTGTATAGGATTAGGAGTAATGGAATTTACATTTAGAGTTTTATTAGGGTGTAACCGTTGGGACTATTGGGACCAATATCGCCCAATGGGGTGCTAGGTACCCGGGTGTATTGGCAAATGGCTACTACGAGTGGATTCCACTGTATTTGTTACCGGAAACGGATGATAAAAGGGATGAAAGGGGTATTTGAAATACATACGCTTTTATTGCTTGAGCGATGGACAAATTTATTTTCGTGGAAGGAAAGACAAATGCCATGTTTTTGAGTGTGAATACTTTGTTAGCTGAACCTCTTGGAACAAATATTTTCTACGATACCAACGGTATTATTTTATTGTTTCCGATACGTAAAGCAGCTAGCTAATAATTGTGTACCTCAGCTGAAAGCGATGACCGTATCTACTGAAAAGCAATATTCTCTAACTTATACTAAGGTACGTTTGTATCCTCCAAGGATGTCACAAATAACATTTCATATAAAAATTTCACGAGCAACCTCACGCCAGCTGAAAAGGCCTTAATTTCGTTGACAATTATCCTGAAGAAGGGCGGAAAATTTAAGAAGCACTGCTGCTTATGTTTTGTTGGTCCAATTCTTTAACCGAAGCGATTTGACGACCGATGTGGCGCGGCGGGCGGAGGTCCGCCTGCGGCGCAGAAGGTTGCGGGTTCGATTCCTGCCTTGGGACAAATGTTTGTACGATCTGCAAATATTTGTTCCGGGTGTTCTGGGTATTTTCTATATGTATGTATAATAAAAAATATCTATCTCTGTTATGTATTGTATTAAGTTTATCAGTCATCTAGTACCCATAACACAAGCTCTGCTTACTTTGGGGCTAGATGATGTGTGGATTGTCCAGCATTATTTATTTATTTAGTTTAAGCGCAGATAAATAAAGGTTGTGGTTGATACGGTCTGTTGCAAGGTGGAGAGAGCCGCAACGGCCATTGTGGATCCAACTGTTTGACATGGTGCCTGCGGCTCCCTTCTACAATCGCACCGCTCGCTATCGGCAGTGATCATATACCTTTACCTTAGTTAGAGCCTTTATGTTCGCAGACTGAAAGGCTCATGAGAAGTTTCCTCACGAGAACACCCAGGTGGAATGATCTTCCGGTCGAGGTTTTCCCTCAACAGTACAACATGGGGTTCTTCAAAAAGGGTCTTCTAAGACATTTAAAGCAGCTATGCTTTGACCGCTGTCCATCACGCGGACCGCGGGGCAGTTAGCCGCCTTAGTGTTGTAATAAAACGTAGGCATACATACGTATGTACCACCTTGTATCCACCTCGCGGTGGACTATAACATTTCTCAACTCAGCTCAGATGAATAGTGGCCTTATGTGACAGCAGAAGGGAAGTGACAACGTTTTATGAATGCTAAAACTGTAAGCTTAATAATATTTCCACGCATTTGCTAAAAAATATTGTAATGTCAAGAGTTCTCCTGAAACTTGTACCCAACCTCATTTTGTATCACTAATTTAATTATCTAAACTCATGAGCACATCTCGAGCAAAGCACCGCCATGCTCGTAATGGAGTAATTTGTTTAAAAATAACAAGAAAGCAGATTTATCTTGCACTTCTCTCTTTTCCCGTGTATACAGACGAGTGGCCATTTTGTTTTCCTTCTTTCGTATAATTAGGTTGGTAAGGCTTGTTGAGGTTTTTCTCGCAATTTTCTTGAGTGACATTTGAAAATTTGTTTATCATTTATTTAAGTACGAAAAGCTCAACAACGTAATGTTTACGTCGTCAATTGTTTTTCTGAGAAGATAGGATGCCTTACACATTTACTTATGAGTTATGAGCAAGTGAGGGTCACCAATATCTACTACTACGTTCAAGTTGGTACGCAAAGTTTATCGGTAAGTAAGTACCCACTTGGTACTGATGCCTATGATAAGTTAGTCTTAGTAGGTACACCTACCTACCCTAGACAGAATTTGAATCACTTGTACAAACGGGCTACTAAGCCTTCAAAATCTCAAAACACTAGTCGACTGAATAAGTAACTGAATTTATGATACTACACTGTTTATTCTCTACGTCTGTGTATCTTTTAATTATACATATGTAACATAAAGGTAATTATGCTTCCCAAAAATGTGACCCCATAAACTTCTTTTTTGGAGTTGGTACAAAACAGGATTTTTTCTACAAATATGTAGGTAGGTAGGTACCTATGTAGATAGGTAAGTAACCTACTTGATATTTTATTCGGTCTTAACATGAGCTCTGTGTGCAAAGTTTCGCTTATTACGCGGGTCAAATAGAATCCTGAATAATTTATCAGCCCACTCTATTTTCACGCTAGTACCTACCCAAAAGTTTCGATACATGCCAAGCTCAAAAAGTAGGCAAAGCAAAAAGGCTACATATTCAATTCATAGGCATAAACCAGCCCCCAAGTTATTCAACCGATAGTACCCGACATTTTTCAGGTAACCCCGATTCAATCTACCCAAATCCGTGGAAATTGGTACATTTTTTATCCTATTTTTGAGCAACAGACCATGTTTCAGCCTGGTTAGATTTATTCGGCCAGAGAAAACAAAAGTTTGTAAAAGCGCCATCTGTGTCAAATGCGTTAAAGCTCGTTGTGCAAAGGTTCGTGACTTGCGTTGTTGGGCAGCTTTTGAATAACGTAGGGCGGCGGACGAAAGCCGATGAAACTATGAAATAAGGTTGATGGTTGTCAAGGAAAGAGATTAGCAATTATCCCGAAATTTAGGTTAAGTGTTCATTGAAAAGTATTATGGAACGATTCCTCTGATAATATAAAAAATCCGGTCATGGCCTGATTGCAATTTAACAATCTTCTTTTTATGTGTCCAAACATACTATATCATTGAGCGTAGATTTGATTGTTTCTACGTAGGTAGATAATGTTTAATAGAAGAAGTAGCGGATAAAACGTTCAACTTCTGAACACCAATAAAAGCAATATTAAAATGAAACCTCCTTACAACAAAGGCGTCGGCACACGTATAAACACCTTGGAGCTCGACCCAGTAACACTCACTCAAAATTCAGGAGGCGCGAAAGTTTTTCTACTTCTCATTCAGAAAACACTTACTTTGCGTGTTCTTTGTGATCCAACAGGCCGTACCGCCGCTTGAGGAGTAAACAGGCACCTTTGTTATGTAAATGGTCTTATACCTGTACAAAGACTGAAAGATGCAATATCAGCTATTTGAGCTATAAAGGATGAAAGCGTCCCTAGTGAACTGGACTATGCGTCGCACAGTCTTCAAGGTCAAGTCACCTATTTTCGAGCAACTCAATGTACAATGCTTAAACATCTTGAATTTTTGTGTTGCGAGTTGTTTTCAAACATTTTTTATTGAGCATGGCAGGAGTATAGTTTAATCAAGGCGAAGATTAGTTAAAAGCACTGCTTAGAGTTTTACACCCAACACAGCACAATTGCTTTGCTCACAGCTCTTTGAAAAGTTTTCGTGAACTTTGTTTCTGTGTGCTCACACACAGAATCCAAGCCCAAGAAACGTTAGATACGACCTATTATTATTTTTACCATGTAGCTTCCGACCGCAGGTTCACGAGACATTTTTCTGGATAAAAAGTAGCCCTAGCTATTTTTTTCTATAAATGCATTTAGTAGGTACATGGTTAGGGGATGAAGAAGTTATAAACATCAATCCGTTCAGACTTTCCCATTTATAAATGAATGTGATAAATCTGTATTTCGTTGTTTTAAGGCCTGAACACATTAATCCAACACTATTTCCGCACAGCATAAAAATATGTATTCAAATATGTGCATAAACTCATTATCTTGTTGTATTAGTGACAAAATGGCTTGCCACAAGCTTCAAACAATTGGCCCACGAGATGTCTGCCATCTGCTGCCGTCAATATAAAATCTAAATTTAAATTTCACGAGTTAAAGCCCATATTCTAATCCATATTTTTATGCTGTGCGGTAGCGGTGCGGTAGCGGTGCGGTCCTGATCTGCGACAACCTTTATTATGCGTAACTATCCGACACAAACGAACGTGTAGCGGCAATCAATATTAGTCTAAATCAGAACAAAACCGAGATTTCCCTCGGGGAACATTATGCTTTTAAAAATAATTGAATGTAGGCAGAAGCGTTGCCCCAATCTGATGAGTGCGGGTAGTATCTCGTTTCATTTTGTAGATGTAATACCTCTCACACCTTTTGTGAAAATGTGTTGTTGTTTCTTGATGAGATAGATCTATGTTTCTTGTGTTGACATGCTACGGGGCATTTTCCCGGCCAGCTACCTAAACTTTAAGTTGCGAGAACTATTTAAGCCGAATATTAAAATAATTGTCAGGTCAATCATGGCAAGATCCACATCAACAATCAGCTGTTTCTCCAATCTCATCTTCTTAGAGACTATCTTCTGCATCAACCGAACTTACCTTTTTTCTAACGCACAAACCAGGGCTTTGTGGAACATCGTCTCCGTCATTATCTTTTCTTCTATCATCATCGTCACCGTTTACTGCGTTTTGAATGACACAATCACTTTGCGAGACGAAATCTTCCAGGCATTTTTGGCAAGCGAGTTTCTTTTTATGGTTGTTCTTGCAAGGATCAGTGACGAAACATTTACTGCTTTCACAAGACTGGACAAGCTTTGTGGTGTCCATGAAAGGTTAATCCGTAGATTGGGGAAAGAGGTTAAAAAGCAATGTATCATTGTAGTGGCCTCTATCGTCATTGACGCTATTGGCATGTACATTCTTAACAACAGAATAGCTGATATCTTCAAGTACGTGATACTGTTCGCCGCCCATGAAGCAGAGACGATATTGTTTGCTCTGATCATAGAAGGCATGAATCTGAGGCTGATGGATTTGAGCTCTATGTCACCGGTCGTAGGGTCGAGAGTCTACCGACATGTTCTGATAGCTTCGAATCAGATGAATGAGGAGTATACTCTGAAGGTGAGCCACGTTGACGTAGTATTAGACACTTCTAACGTTATTAAAGTTTATAATCTAACTGGCTTCAGAACAAGTTATGCTTCGGTTCAAAGCGAATACCCACCACACGAACATTAATCTCAACAATTATGAAATAAAACACTTATTGATAAATCAGACGATAAAGAACATACCACCAGTACATAATAGTATTTCATGAGCCATTTATTGGAGCCTATTGTTAATATTAGAATAAGCATATGAAAAAAAAGTATTATAAGAGCAATAGTTATTTTCATCAGTAAATATCTCATAAACCTGACGCCTTAAGACATTACGTTGTAGGATATTTTGATAGGTATTTTGCGATCGGTTTAGGGTAGCTACGAGTAAGACGGAATGTTAATATCTTCCTTTTCAGGGAAGATATTAACATTCCGCCTGTTAATATCTTCCCCTTTATCTTGAAACTGTCAGCACAATACGTTTTGCTCGTTAGGTGGTGATCTACACCTTAACCTCGTATAATTAAAATCAAACAACACAGGTGATACGAGTACGTCTAAAACTTTAAATGTCAAATTGTTACCAACAGTAACTTCAGCCCCTTTGTAATCCACTGCTAGGTATAGACCTCCTTCAATTCTTGCCAGTCTGTTCTGACTTTATAGATAACGAATAAGGATCTAGCCTGTTATAATTCAAATTCTGTGGGACATCGGTAATCTAGCCTGTTATCGATCTCCCTGTCTAACTTGGCCCTGACCAGCCGTGATGAACTTTTAGTTTTTCTGTAATATTATGGTTGTATTTCAGATTTTGATAATGCTAGGAGTCACGCTGGTCACTAGTACGTGCTACGCATGCGCGGTTATGCTGATGTATTCCGAAAAGGTTAGTTCCAATCTAAGTTTGAAAGGATCAGAATATTTAATGATAATGCTAGAAGGGTCAACACGAAATGTACCTATTTGATTCTGTATCTGAGACTCAAAAATCGGAATCTCGTCGAGATATCCCAAGGTTTAATTTGAACTGGTTAGAGTTGGTAAATAAAACGTAGCACTACATGTGTCTGGGCGCATGTGGCTGGTTCAGTTCCCACCACGCCACGCACTGCTTAGACAAATACATAAATCAAAACTTTATTTGTTAGTACAGACACATTATGTTACTGATCTTTTTGGACCTCATTTAATTCTCAATTCCCAAAAATACCGGTTGTTTCATTAAACTATTAGAAATACCTATAGGTAAATATAGCCAGAGAAAAAACGTATCATATAAACATTGTAAATTTTCAAAAATATTAAAAAATCTTTTGGAAGTTTGACCGTGTTTCAAGAAATTTTCTAGTTAACCATCAAGCAAAATCAGGATAAGTAAGACTTTGATTAGCTATCAAAAAAAATTAACTATAGAAAAAAAATTAGAACTACTATCATAGCTCAAAAAATTAGCAAGCTGAAGTGGCAGTGGGCCGGCCATATCTCGCGAAGAACCAACAACCGTTGGGGTAAACGTGTTCTTGAGTGGAAACCGTGACTTGGCAAACGTAGTGTAGGACGCCCTCCAGCCAGGTGGTATGACGACCTGCGAAAGACTGCAGGCAGATGCTGGATGCGGCATGCTGAAAGCAGCGTGCCATATAGCGCTCGGGGGGCCTATGTCCAGCCTAGACCAATACAGGTTGATGATGATGATGATTAACCACATCTATATACTTCTAAACTATATCCATGGTATTAACAACCAGCCCTAATGACTTATTCAGGTTTTTTCTCCTTGTTCCAGGGTGTGCAGCTAGCAGTTTACCTGTTCTGGCGTGAGTTGAAGTCTATATACTGCGTCTGGAAGCTGTGCCAGGCCTCTCACAGCAACGAGAAGATCTGCCAGCAGCTGGTGTTCCAGCTGGCGAGGAAGCTGGCTCTCGATCCGGCGTATGATAAAGGTTGGTGAGGCAATGCCTTTATCCTATGAATGTAAAGATTAATTGCGCTCACCGGGCATCCGTTGAATACTCAGTTTTCTTAGCTAAGCGTGCCTTGAGAGTTTAGTGAGTCTTAGAGGTCCAAAGTCCTTCACAGTCCTAAACCGGGTCAGATTGATGCACCAGGACTGTAAGGATTCGCGCCCCATTAAAAAATCCATTTGCCAAAAATCACAGTAACGTTTAAATAATTTTATAACCATAAAACCCGGAAAATAAGGTTAATTTGAACTAACCAATATTTGATTGCAATTTTCAGAAGTTAAGATTTGTGGCACGTTTGTATACCGCCCATTACAACACAACTAAGACACGTCGGTAACACGTCGGTAACATGTAGGTAGCTAAGGTGATAAGCAGATTTACAAAAAACTTGTGTCTAAGAAGAATTTCAGAAAGATAATTTAAGAAGGTTTGACAACAAAATCATGTGTCTGTTTACACACAATTTAGTTTCCAAAAATTCCTAAAAGTTCCTAACTCAACCTTTTGTTACTTGAAAATTATTGTCATATTTTATTCACTAGCAACTTCGTAAACTATTAAATCCTACTCTATACATTATTAACACTTTCATTGCATATGACGCATGTGACCTTCAAGAGCTCCATGTAGCGGCACCACGCTCGGGTTGCACTCCCGAGGTTGGGCAGTAAATGAAGGGCAATACACCATTTGTATATTTTATAATTTAATTTTAAGGCAAGCACCCTGCAGCCTACCACACTGCACACCGCTGGTACTCCGTGGCGCGCAGGCAGCCGCCGCGCTACGTGCGAGGCTCCGTCTTCTCGGTCGGCCACAGCGTTCCGCTGCATCTGCTGGACATGACCATCAACTATATGCTTATTATCATCCAGGTCTGTTGTTATATCCCATGGGAACTGATATATGCGATAAAAGTAGCATAAGTATGTGTTATTCCAGTTCTAGACTATGTACCATCTAGGCAACATTTCAGACCGATCCGTTCCGTGGGTCTGGCGTAAAGAAGTTGCAAACATCATCCATCCGATCCATCCACACTTTCGCATTTATAATTTAGTGTGATTGTGAAGCGCCATGCAGTCCATGTACCACACAAACTCAAACCAACACAAAATCATACGTCTCAGAAACTTGATTGAACATTGCATTTTCGTTCGTTAAGTGATTCAGTACAAAGCTTTGATCGTTCATGTGCAACTACTGTCCGTGGCGGTCGTGACGTAAGGATTGACCTCTCCAATTATCGTCCGTGGACGTCGTCAGATCCGATTCAGGTAACCTACCAGAGGAAGGGCAGCAGTTTCCTTCTGTGTATTTTAACCCCTGCGATCACCAATCCACCTGCCAAGCGTGGTGATTATGGCAAAACCCCGCCTTTTTTGGGGAGGGGGGCACGTTCAGCACGTATGTGTGCTGAGGAGGTGCATTTAATGAAAATATTCTAAAACGATTTAAAATAACATTTTATTTTTCTGAATCTGATACAGGGATTAAGGCCCGTATTATGAAAGCTTGCTCAGTCATCAATCTATGATTGTGTTACGTTTATGAAAGCGCTACTCAAGCATAGATCAATGATTGAGCAAGCTTTTATATTACGGGTTTAAGTGTTCTAGTGGACAGGTTTAACTATCGTGCATGAAGTTTATCAGTATACCTAGTTAGTTTATCAGTAAATCAAGTTTGTTTATCAGTAAACCAAGTTAGCCATAAATGAGACCGACAAGGGTGTGTCAGACCTCTTATCGCCCGCGGCTTTGCGAGACCTATGATGTTCTTTGTTTGATAAGATCATTACTTAAATTTAGGCCAGCCCAGGTCGATTCAGATATATCCGTGAGTGTATCACACACACTATTTTCGCAACTTATGGAATCATTTACTGTTGTAACACTCACGAATACATCTGGGTCAACCAGTTAGATTGCCAAATAAACTGAAGTGAAGGGTGAGGTAACGTAAAATAAAGTAGATTCCGTAATAATATAAGAGTAAGTAAAAGTTGTATTATTTTGTTCCAGATCTATGTGGCGTATAAATAATAGAGCAAGGGAACCGGCTTTGTAACGATTAAATATTTAGGAAAATCCAATATGGCTGCTCCTCACTAAACTTTCATAGCCCCGTTTGAAGTTTGAGTAGGTTGGTATTTTCTAGTTTTATTATTAAAACCATATTTTAACCTGCTTCTGGTGTTTTTTGTGTTTGCAAGTTACTAGTAGGTATTTAGTTGTTTGTCTTTGTTAATAAATTGTATTCGTTATATCTGTCATCTAGTACTCACAACACAAAGTCCTGCTTAGTTATTAATTAGATGTTGTCGAGTTCCCTGTTGTTATTTCATCAGAAACAAGGCAAAGCTTAAACACGGAAGCTCAAGGATTTAAAAAGCATAATGAAGGTCCTTATTTTCGCTTAGATTTTTTACCGAAAAACAGAGTAATAGAGTACCTTCTTTTTACGGATTATTCCCAATAAAGAAACATTTTAACGGCTTTGTGGCAAAAGAAAACGCCTCATTACAGATTAACCACTTTAATTTGGTACTCTCTCCGTAAAAATAAACGCATTTTTATATGTTTGTAGCTAGATAAGCTTAAGATTTTGTCACAAGGGAACAAAATAAAGTATTTAGGGCAAGAGCGATTTTTTGAATCCAGAGCGAAGCGAAGTATTCTATAGTAGAGTTCCGAGTGTAGCAAGGGATCCTAGAGTAGGAACCTAAGCGTAGCGAGGGATTCAAGGTACGAGGTTCAAAGCTCGAGGTTAAATGTTTTTGATACCATGTGGCACACTGCTTTTCATCCTAAACTATAAAAAAAATTCATTATACGAGAAAAAAAATAAGAGATGCTTTTAGTAGTGTCGAATATTTATATTTATATTTATAACCAAATTATAAATTTATTTCTGGTGTTAATATTTCACTTTCACTGCTAGAACTTCGAACTTTGAAATCTTTTATTCAATTTGTGTGAATCAAATTTAAATGGTCTGTAATATTTTAATAAAAAGTAATAGCAAAACGAATTAAAAGTTCCGTATTCTATTCTTAAATTTGGATAGCCAATGCCGCATCGGCACGCGCGCTTTTTTTATTACCGGTCAAATTCAAAAGTCATTTCGTCACTGTTATTAAGTGCGCTGGAATGACCCACTTTGTTCGCACTTATCGAGGAACCCTTTGCCACTTTTCGAATAGATGGGATGAAAAATACATTAAAGTTCCTTGTTCCTTTTCCTTGAAACGTACGTAAAAAAATAATTTTCCTCAAGTCAAAAGCTGAGCTTTCTTATAAATGGATAAAAATAATGAACACCTTCCACTATACTGCTCCGTTCAGGCACGACCATAGCGTGCAAAGAAGAGCCAAGTCACGACAACATTGTTTAACTACCTGCGCTTCGAATAGCACGCGACGTTGCCTACCGTGCCGTATTTATTATTTATTTATTTACGACCGATAGGAACGGCTTCGCGCACCTGTAGCCGGTAAAATACTGGCACGGAATGCATTGCGGTATTAATAGTTGTTAATAGGTCTAGTGGGCATAGTACTTTACAATGCTTTCTTTTATGCTATTTGAAAAGAAAATCATTAAGAAATTAATGTTTTGCAGCACCTCAGCGATTTTTAAAATAATTAAGAAGAACGTCTTAAGTCGAGAATTATATCTCAACTTTGAAAAATGTTGGGGAAGCATTTCATGGCAACCAAATATTAAGATTAGATTTAATAATTCCTTGGGGATTCTGGCGGGAGTTTCCATCCCCTATTCACTGAGGGATGGGCCCTTTCAGATAGCATTAAAGGCTTACTTTCGAGTTTTTCTTCATTTTCTGTAATATATTTCGTGACGTCAGAGACCTGCCATTTGTCATCGGGTACTTCATAGGTTTTCAGCACAAAAGAAGATTTATATGTAGAACCATTAGGTTTATGTTGTTGTCGGGGACGGACGGACCTTGGACCGTGGGAACAAAAATAAATAAAACTAATACCTATAGAATAAGTTTGTTGGGTGGTTAGCGAAAGGCGGCTTGGTGAGGCCTACGATGTTCCTTTGTTTGTTAATCATTCACCTACGTGCAAATAGGTCAAGAGTAACACTAAATACACTTTTCACTTCTCTTGCTCAAAAAGTGTGTCATTAATATTTATATAATTATATGTACATATAAATATTATCTGCTATATTGTAGCTTAGCGGGACTAAAGTGTAAGTAAAATACTTTTTAACTTTAGGGATTAACCCAAAAGTTAAAAAGTAATTTTCTCTAAAATTATCAGCCAGTACAAGACATTGCCCTCTTACATGAAGACTCACCTTATTGGTGTTCCATGAAAACAAGGAACATATGTAGGTACAGTTTAATTGAATTTTTTTTTAAAACTGATAATCTTGGTGATTGTTGGATGTTTATAAGAAGGGTGATTCTTCCTCCATGGTAGAATGCGTAGGTAGATACTTTGCGTTGAGCGTATAGATAGATAGCTTCGAACTAGTTGTCCTCTGGCGAACCACGTGACAATGATGTGCAGAACGCACTTCTTTCTTAGGCTAAATTGGTGGGCAGTCGCGTCGAATATTTACAGTACAAATACAATAAATTATTTACTGAAAAACAAATTACATAATCAGGCATACTTAAATATTACACAAAAAGGAAACTTAAAGCTAATTAAAAGGTATGGTAAGATTGGCTAAGGCTCCACAGGCTCTTGGCCAAGACGTGGGCACCAGGGCACGATACGATTTACAGCATGTTTTTGCTTTGTGTGTAGTTTTGTGCGGTAGAACTCGAACCTAATCATAAAAATGCCTCAATTCAATTGAATTGAATTTATTTTTTTTACTTTAAGTTATACGGTAACATACACCACTTACATTTATTTAAGCACATGGTTATACACAACTATGATTAATTCATTAATAGTAACTATACAACATCGCCTCGCGAATCCAAAACTTGTACCTACTACTAGATATATCGTGTTTATTTAATAAAATCTATCGAATCGGTATTATCGTAGTCTCTAGTCAACAATAACATAAAGAATAGTTTTATAGGCCGTAATAATTATGTATCTTAAAATAATCATACAAGAAATAGGTGATTTTTTAAATGCATTTTTCCGGGATCAAATAGGCTTAATTTGTTAAGTATGGCAATCTAGGTCTAGAACAGAGGTTCCCAAACTATTTTTTCTCGTAAAGTACTTTCAAAATTTTACTGGTTTCGGTGGACTCCCTACTGCTACATTTCTACTATATTCATAAATCTCATGATCTTTGGTTAGTTCAGTGTAACGTTTCGTCGTCCATCAGGCAGGGGTCATGGTAGTGGTTCAGCCAAGTCGAGTAGATGGCTGCCACCGGGGGAATTCTTTTCTCGAACCATTTCGAGACACTTTTCAGCTATCGAAATGTTTGCTACATATAAAACACGTAAACATACCTAAGATCAATTTAGTTAAGGAAATACCTGAAAATTCATTTATGTTCGCTATCTAACCTAGCTAAATTTTTAGTTTATGAAATACTTAAACCCAAAGTATCTATTCGGTATCAAGTACCTATACCCTGACTCTTGGAAGTATGCTATACATAGGTAGGTATGCTATAAGGCAACCTCGTGATCAAATCAATATATTGACAAACCTATTCATGTAATTATTTTCATTGAATAGCATAGAAAAAAGATGTCGCAAAAAACAAACTCATCTTTCAGCTTTACAATGGTTTGACTCAACACATTTTTAAAGCCAATTTATTGGGACAAGAATGATACCAATTTACAGTTGAAACCAATTTTATTCTTTGATGTCATTTGGAGAAAAAACCTTAGTTGCTGATTGGGAGCTTTGGGGCTATATTGAAATAAGGGTTCGAACAAATTATTTTTTTGCTTCGAATAGCTAACTGGCAATAATACATAATTCGTTTAAGAAAATTATTGGCTCATTGGTTTTTTGTTAGTTTTTAGGGTTCCGTACCCAAAGGGTGAAAACGGAACCTTAATACTAAGCCTCCGCTGTCCGTCCGTCCGTCCGTACGTCTGTCACATGGCTCTATCTCCGTATCTATGAACCGTAAGAGGTCGACGATTGAAATTTTCACAGAATGTGTATTTGTCTTGCCGCTATAACAATAAATAAAGTAAATATCCAAATTAAAGGGGGCTTCCATACAAAAAACGTGATGTTTTTTGGTTATTTTTGCTCTTCGTTTGTCAAGGCTGTACCTCTTGAACCACTATAGGTAGACCCATGAAACTTTCTATAAATAAGTTACACACTAGCTGTAATACAAAAAATATAATAAAGATGAAAATTTAGAGGGGTCTCCAATAGGGTGGTCCAAATTTTTTTTTTTCGCATCGGCTCCCTTTTAGTTAATAACACGTACGTACCTAGAACAATAACATAGTGAAATTTCAGAAGCCTAGCTTTAGCGTAACAGGGTGCTCAAACGAGTGTTGTTAATGAAATTCTCGTAAAAAACGCTTTATTTTTATTTTGACTCTAGCTCCTCCCAGCGGCTGGGCTCACGTGATACTTACATAAGACATAGCATGTATCACTCAAGAATAATGTAAATAACTATTAATGAAGTAATTTTTAGAATTGGTTTTATTATGTATTGTTATAGCGGCAAGAGAAATACACATTCTCTGAAAATTTCAACTGTCTACCTCTTACCTCTTACGGTTCATGAGATAGAGCCCTGTGACAGACGGACGGACGGACGATGGACAGACGGGCGGACGGACGGCAGCGGAGGCTTAGTATTAGGGTTCCGTTTTCACCCCTCGGGTACGGCCCCTAAAAATCAACACGCCCTCTATTGGAGCCCTAGATTAAAAGCTTGAACGTCAAGATATTAATCAAATAGGTACCTATGGATCTGCTTGAAATTCATTAGATTTTACATAATTTTAAAATAATTTCTATAGGTAAGCATAATGTTGTTTATTAAGGATTCGGAATAAAAGGCTCTTTAGTTCTATATTATTTATTTAACACTATCTAAGCCATTATTATATAAAACACACAGTCCTGCCGAAGAGATTATTCACTATAACAACTTAGGTAGATACCTACAAGCTTTCTACAACGGAAATCATAAACAACTGAATCAATTTAACCTAACTTGCGCCGAAGAATACAGCTCTACGTAAACTCAGCAAATCTCTAACAAGCGCCGGATGTACCAACAATTAAATCCAATGATTTTATGGCGAAAAGTGACGTAAAAATAACTGGGACAATCGTCCGCGGGACGAATCTGCATTTTCAAGGGGAAATAGCTCGTTATCAGGACTCTGCGAGGCGACGAACGGGTTAAATTAACCCTTGATTGCTTCGGTGGGAAAAATAAACGCGGGCAATATTGTGGACGCGCTTGTTTTTAACGCTTTTCTATGACGTTGATCTATGACTGAGCAAGCTTTCATAATACGGACCAAGTGTGTATTTCTTTTATTAGAATTTTAATTTATAAGTTCACCTTTGATTATTAAAATTATAGACCCAACGTCAAATTGGTATAATAATAGTAAAACTTGTCTTATCCACACTAAGATTCCTTTGCCTTTGAGCACATTTCATGGGATTTCAATTCTCTATTTTTTTTTTATTACCTTTTTTCCATTCGTCTATCAATGCTTTTTAAAAACACCCATAGGATCATTGTGTACCCGTAGGTGTAGTGTTTTGCATTATGTAGGAACCTATATCAGTTATCTAGTACCCATAACACAAGCTCTGCTAAGCTTGGGGCTAGATGATGTTGTGTGAATTGGCCAGCATTATTTATTTATTTATTTATTGGTAAAAAAAGTATTGTGTCTGAATCCTCTGAACGAATATTTCCAAATAAATAATACTGCAAGATATTAACAACATGTTACATGAGTTGATTTAAATAAACAACGATTAATTTCAAAGCTTTTATTTAATAATCATTAACTAAAATTAGATCCTTATTAATAGTTTAACTAAGCGATGTCAGTCGGGTTCGCCTAATTATTAGGTTTTTGTCATTAAAACTTTGTAACAACCAACAGTAATTTTACGAATAATTATGTAACCTCTCGCTATAACAATTAATTTATACGTAATTAGCACATTTATGTCTATCAAGTACCAATAAAAATAGCAAATAATGTGAAATTCCTTAATTGGAAATCATAAAATTATTGAGGATAAATTACCTTTTGGTACATAACAAATAGTAATCAGTTTTAATTTGTAAAATTTATTTAATTTGAGGTATTTTTAAATTTACACATATTTCACAAAATCAGAACAATGTTTTAGTTACATAAACTAACCTACAACCAGGTCCAACAATTAAAGGTTCTATTCAAATGATACTTGCTTTGAACTTTCACAATAAAAAGTCTTACCTAATTTGCGCTGGGTGCACGACTGCTCCAACAGCTACCTACAGCTCAATACAATGAGAGACCAAACACAACAGTCAAGAGACTTACCACGTATAAAGTTGTTCCTTAAAGCTATGGCTATGGAACAACTTTATACGTGGATATTTTTAATTAGTTTAAGTATTCATCCCGATTATGGACTCTTTAATTTATGATGTGTGCATAAAATTATTGTTGTCTGAAATAAACGTATAGAATTGACATAATAATAAATCACTTTCATGTTATTGACTTTTTGTGTTGTGAGTTGTTTACAAACATGATTTCTTGAGAATGGCTTGAGTATAGATAAATTATATCGAATAATTTGAAGGTAATTATGAACATTTACAGACAAGTTTTCGTGAAACCTATCAATACGATTGACTCTTTGACACAGATGGCATTAACAACCTATTTTAACTTATCAACTACTTTTATTATAACACCAACCAAATTATTATTATCTATATAATAAACAAATTACACCTTAATCACTTTTATAAGTCGACTACGACTTGATTGACATTTAATATTGGTTTAAAATATCTTACCTTAATTATCGATTAATTTTGTACTTACAATTATTTACAAAATGGTGAATCGAGGTAGGTGGAGAACCCTGAATTTTAGGGTTCGGTACCCAAAGGGCGCCAACGGGACCTTATCGCTTAGCCTACGCTATCTGACTGTCTGTCGTCCATCACAGGCATCTGACTGTCTGTCGTCCATCACAGTCATTTTTATTAGGTAACCGTACCTAATTTAATAACTAACTTATCAAGAGTACGTTGTTGACCAGTTCGTACTCGTAGGTATAACATCGTCAAAAGTGCAAAATAGATTTTTATGAAATATTTTTTTTTAATTCACAACTCTTCTCTTATTACGAGTATTAATTTGTTCATTGTAAATGCAGGAATGCTTTGCGCTTTTATGAAGCACTGGATATGATTACTGTTTTAATTTAAGATGTTTTAATTAATTTATTTAAATATGGCTGAATATGTATCTTTTAAGCTGAAATAAACGTATTAAATTAAATACCGTAGCATTTATAAAGTATCGCAGTTCATGTACGCTAAAAGCATATTAAATATTAATAAAATTAATATGGGAAATGATTTGACGATTTCGGAGAATCAAATCATTTCAGCACAGTTGCAGAAGCCACAGAATAACTTGATCATCAAAGCAAGGTTATCATCCCGGTATTATTCTACTATGCAGGCGAAAGTTTGTGTCGTTGTGAAGATGTTTGGAAAAAGACAACGCCATAACTACTGAATGGATCGAGGTGAAGTTTTGGAGACGTAAAGATCTGGACCTTGAATAACATACTAGCTATTTAAAAAAACTACGAATGAAGCCGCTGGTAGAAGCTAGTGTGGTATACGGCAACATTGCACGAACATTTAGTAAATATAAAACAATACCAATAACCACAGCTTATTCCAACATGGCCGATTACTGACGATTGGTTCCGGGTATTTTCATACCGCTGCCTCTGGTTGCCTCACAGTGGTTTGGCTTTGGAGCCATAAAGGATACAGAGCTCTGCCGACGTATTTGTTACCAATATTCGAAATACATTCACTAGTATTCGGAATACATAGGAGAGTAATATTCGGAAAGCGAATCGATCCATAACCGAGTTTAATTAAAATAAGTTCAGCTAAAAACTAACACAAATTGTTTTAGACTTTAAAGGTGTTCTACCAAATAGTAGCTGCGAAGTGAGGTAGTAAGATATTCCGTAGAACACATTTTAATTGTAAGTTATGCCCGTATTATTAACACATTGAAACTGTACTTGTTTTACCGTTCTATAGTTTTTCGGTCAGGAACTTGCATCACCACCACCACCAGGCACCTAATTGCACAGAGAGAGACCAACGCTTAGCACAAGATGTATGGAGGAAGGGAAGAGAAGTCTTTGCCTAGTAGTGGGATAGGCTCTTTTGATTAGATTTGTTGTTTAAAATGCTGTCAGGAGACTCACAACAATGGCAAAAACAAGATAGTCGGATAATTTAAATCTACATAGTTTCATATTCTTCACACTCAACGAGCCTCGTCAAGACCTCATGGACAGACAGCGTAGGTACTGAAAGCAGTAGCTTGGTCCTCTAAGTCAAAGGCAATTAGATCTAGTACGAAAATACATATCTACGTGACACGTACATAGCAACCTTGCCATGTATGCGTCATGTAGGTATATATTTTTCTTAAGTTAGCAGCCATTTCACCAGCCTGAGGCTTCGATTAGCATTCAACACGTCTCGCAGAGAAATAATAAACACGAAAAACAGGAGTTACGGATAGTATTATGTGTTACAGCGGCTCATCATTACGCCTTATTGGTATCTGTTAAATGAAACGAGTGGGGAATAATAACGAAGGCGAGGTACTTTACAACTTCTGGTAGAGGAGTCGTTTAAACGGGCGACAGTATCGCTGGCGATAGTCTAGTAAATTCTGCAACAAAATAAGTTCAGACTGTGCAACAACGGTTGGTTGGGCTTACAGCCGGTTGATCGTGCTCTGATTAACTTATCAATGACAGAATAACTTTACTACGTATCAATCTCTCGTCAAATAGTATTACTACTACCCGTCCATCGGACACATGTTATCGACTAATGTTTAAAGGTTACCTATATGCAACTCTCCTTGACTTTCCTCGCGGTGGTGACGACGTCCCGCCGCGCACCCACGATGTCTTCGCTGCGCGCCAGCACGCCGCGGTTCACCACGCTTATACTTACTGATGACTGTGAGGAAATATAATAATAACTATTATACATATTATTCATGTCCCATGAGTCATCTTTTAGAGTGCGTGTTCGGTGGATCACGGGAGTCGAAGCAAAGGCGAACTTTTGACAGTTTTTAATTATGTAAATACGGAGTGTGTGGTTTTCAATGCAGGAAGAAAAACGTCTTCGTTTTTAAGGTAGGTACTTTTTTGTACAAAGCAAATTATCATGTTTTTTTACGTTGCATGATTCGCTTTATAAACGCTCAAATATTGGCCCGCTTCCGCCCCTGCGCTTCACCAGAAACGCAGCCTTTCTTCCTGTTTTAAGGCTACCTGCGAGTAATTCCGAAACGATTACTGTCGTGCTAGTAATTGCAGTAATTCAGACATTACCTGAAACGTCTGACAAAGGCGAAAAAGGCCGTCATGACATGAGAAACTGCAATCGCTCTCATTTTATACGTCTACTTTAATATATTATTGTCGTAATAGCAGTGCAACAACCAAGGGCGCGACGCGACGCGCTGATTATGATGTTGAAAAACGTCAAATGCGTCATGGGCACTCAATGTGTTATATTGACAACAATCGTAACCAGCAAGTGCGACAGCAATCGTTACAAATTCTACTCGTCGTAGGTTTTACTGACATTAAATGAATTGTCATAATTATGTATTTAACTTTATGAAAACATGAAAAAGCTTAGTCCAATCCAACCGCAAAAAAGCGAAATAACAAACACTACCTTATTACAAATAAAAAACTACAAAAGTTCAGTCGGTAAATAGAAAAATATCACAGATTCAGAGCTGGAATGCAAGCATTTATGTCGAGATATTCTCTTTCAAAATAACTTTATAAAAGTTAGACAATACTCACGGCGCTGGCGGGGAAGCTCGCATGCCTTTCATTGTACGGTGCGCCCCCCGTGGGCCCCGCAGGCCCCGCCGGGGGTTTTGTGTACCCTATCGGCTTCTTATCTAGAACAGTGACGGTTCAAATTGAAAACCATTGCTGGAAAATGTGAGAACTAGGGCTTTTGCAAGGTTCTTGTTGCAAAGCAATTGAGGTAACAGATTATAATCGGTATTCAATAAACCTTCACGAAAAGTATTTGAAGAATCAAAAAATGGAGAATAGTTAGAATTGTACAAAACCATAGTAGACCACTCCTGCACGATCCATACTAATATTATAAAAGAGAAGGTAACTCTACCTCTCTCTCTGCCTGTCAGTCTGTTACCTTATCTATCACGCTTAAACGACTGAATGGATGTTTATGAATTTTGGTAGGGGAGGTAAACAATATCCCGGGGACGGACAGGCTTGAAAAGCACGCGCGAAGCCGCGGGGGACCACACGCTAGGAGTGCGTCCCCGATCTACTGCCCCGGTCAACCTAAGGAATACCTGATGATGAAACTACAGGGGATTAAGACTAGGCGCTATTATTATCATTTTGGGGAGGCCTACTGTTAGAAGTGGACTAGTGCAGCCGTGGCGATCGCGACGTATGTATGTCCACTCCTCCGACTCAGTCCGTTGATGTCGTAAGAGTCGACTAAGGGAACCTACCAGGCGATGGGTAGCAGCTTCTTGTGCGTGTTTAACACCAACACTGCGATGACCAATCCGCCTGCCAAGCGTGGTGACAATAGCAAAACCCACCCTTGTTATGGGGAGGCTCGTTCAGCAGTGGACGGTATGTACGGAGAGCAGCATTATTAGTTACCACTTTAACGATTACACTTCTAACGCTAGAAGGTTAACAGTTAATGATGCTGTCTGTAAATAATGTGCTGAGGAAGTTTAGGATGATGATGTTGATGCAGAGTTTAAATCTCACCGTAACGGCACGGTATAATATCAGGGTCCATGTCTTCCCCGTCCATCGCCAGCTCGTAGGGACTGTATTCTGGCCGAGGAGCTCCGCAGTACGTGCTCTGGTGGTCTGGCTTGCTCAGGGAGTCCACACTCTGTTCCGCGTACAGGGAACTGCTGGGATGGGAATAAACAATTGATGGGAAGATAATTGAGAATTGTTGGCAAGTTAACAAAGAACTGGTGGCTTGAAAGATATCAGATGTTCCAAATACAATACAAATACGTGGTGCTCACTCAACACTCCGAAACTGATTGTCTGTCTGTTACGTTTTGATGCCTAAACGGCTCTTAATGAAGTATTTATCCTAGTGAAGTTTTTTTTTTAATTGTCAACATTGTGGGTTTGAACACAATGTGAATTAATGAGTCACACATGCGTGCAAACCCGCGTGCTGACTGATTGTCTTTCGTATATGTAGTGCATTATCCCCCCTCCCTGCCTAAGCAGACCCTAAGCAGTCAAACTCTTGGAGTGGAAGGAGTTTTGGCATTTGATGGCTGATAAGCATCGTCAGACCTATCTTTAGGTGACTTGTCACATAGTCACTTGTCTAGTCCATCCAGCTCAGCTGTAAAAATGCTGTACTCACACATGAGGAGGCTTGTCGGCGTCCATCCGGCGGGTGGCGTGTCGGCGGTACAGGGACGCTAGCGCGGCGCTGGCGGCCGCACACAGCGCGCCCGCCGCAGCCACCAGTGCTGCCAGCCACGGCGACAGTGGCAGGGATGTGCTTACTCCTAGAGAGGAGATGTACTTTACATAGCGGGACAACAATTTTGAATGAATAACATTTGACATTTGAGAAAGGAAGACATGCTCAGATGGAAAAAAAACCGGCCAAGTGCGACTCGCCTCGCACACGAAGGGTTCGGTACTATTGTACAAAACTTTCCCAAAAGAACCCTAAACAGATATTTTCATGGATCAATAAAATAGTTCTGACTGCACCTGACGTTGCTTTACTTCGGTGATTGTTACTCTTAGAGCATTTAATGCTCTAAGTTGTTACTCAACGTGGTATGGACGTTTATAATTTTTTGTTATAGCGGCAATAGTTATAATCACCCTGTGAAAAAATCTACTATTTGTTGTTTTTTACTATTTTTATTAGATTTTATACCTATTTTGGTTTAAGAGATACAGCCTTGACAAACATAGAGCAAAAATAGCCAATAAATTGTAGTTTTTTGTATGAGAGCCCCTTTAATTTGTATATTGGGTGTCTCAAAAGAAAGGACATACTCGTATATGTAAACGCAAAACTTCGGAGGGGTGGGGTAGATATGTCAATCGGTAGCCTGACTTGGGAATTTAGTCACTACGGATCATTTTTCGGGAGCAGATCGCGCATTGTGCGTTCACAAAAATGATAATTCTGCGACTATAGCGCGTTTCAGGTTCCAAAAGTGACCGTATTGGCTGCAATGCCAGATTGGAAAGGGTGCATTAGAGTCTATCATGATCCTGTAAACATAACCTTTTGGATATCGTTTTGACCTTTGAGAGAAAAATTATTAAATGATTTATTATTGATTTATTATATTATTATATTATTGTTACTATTATATTATTATTGATGTCATTGCGAGGAATTATCGGCTCTTTCTTTTTGAAGATGAAAAGGGACTTACAGTGAATTCAGAGCGTTATGTGAGACTGTTAGATGAGTTTCTGTTGCCTGAACTGCAGAATTTTCCAGGTTATAACTAAAGAACATGGTTCCAGCAGGATGGAGCAACTTCACACACATCCAATAAAATATGGGAGCCATCACGGAGCGTACTTGCGAAGCCGTCATCAGAAATTTTAGTGTAAGATTGAATAAGTGTCGCAAACGCGAAAGTTAACATTTGATGGCGTTATTTTTAAGAAATAAATTTCCAAACACTTTTAATAATTAACTTAAAAAAAATCGATAAACGGCTTAATTTTTATAAATAATTTTTATACGTGTCCTTTCTTCTGAGACACCCTGTATCTATTTTAGTTATATTATTTGTAGCGGCACGAGAAATATACATTCTGTGAAAATTTCAACGGTCTAACTTTTACGCTCACTAATGGACAGACAGACGGACAGACAGCGGAGGCTTAGTAATAGATAGGGTCCCGTTTTCACCCTTTTTGTACGGAACCCTAAAAATAGAGGATTTTCCACAGTGGGAGGGATGTGTTCACTCCGTGGAACGGGATTTCCTCTGTTGGAACACCAGTTTTTCTATATTTGAGGATGTAAGAATTTAATTCTCAGACCGCTAAAATAAGATCCATGAAACAGGGATTACTTATCAAAACAGGAAGTTACTACGATTTAGTCAGCTCCTTACGTAACAGGGTGATAGTTAGAGACGTCTTTGTCCCTGATGCTCCTTACGTAACAGGGTGATAGTTAGAGACGTCTTTGTCCCTGATGCTCCTTACGTAACAGGGTGATAGTTAGAGACGTCTTTGTCCCTGATGCTCCTTACGTAACAGGGTGATAGTTAGAGACGTCTTTGTCCCTGATGCTCCTTACGTAACAGGGTGATAGTTAGAGACGTCTTTGTCCCTGATGCTCTTTACGTAACAGGGTGATAGTTAGAGACGTCTTTGTCCCTGATGCTCCTTACGTAACAGGGTGATAGTTAGAGACGTCTTTGTCCCTGATGAAACATGATGACATACCGTGGTTTCCTGACATAAACACATTCTTACCAGTATACTTATCCGGCGATCGTATGCCTACGGTATACAGCGGCACCTCCTCACTCCGTCCCTTGGCGTTGGCGGCGTACAGCAGGAGGGAGTAGCTGCAGTGACTGTCCAGGTGCTGGACTTCAAAGCTGGGGGTGCTGGAGGAGACGTTAGCTCTCAGCTGGTGGAGAGAGAGCAGTCAAAATTATTATTTTGACACCACTATACTCAATGACAAGGTTTTGCCATAATAACCAGGTTCAGCAGGCGGATTCCTGGTCTCAGGAGGACTTTAGTAACCTGGAGTACTCGACTGCGATCACGAATCCTCCTGCTGAGCCTGGTGATTGTTGCAGAACCCCCCTTGTTTGGAGGACTCACGTTCAGCAGTGAGTACATATGAGTGCTGATGATGATGATATTATGGTAAAATCTTACCAGCAAAGAGGGCAGTTCCAGCACCTCCATGTAGAAGAGTTGGGGCAGGCCTCCGTCGAAGCCTTCCAGACACTCCACGTGGAGGGCTGACGAGCTCTGGTTCACCACGGAGCAGTTCGTAAGGGACATCGGGTGACCTACAATAGAAACAAACTGTTGCACCTACCACCAAGAAATTTTATTGTAATGGGGGGAGGGTTGAAAGGCTCGCAACGGAACAGGGATAGTTCTAGACTATCATAAGAAATAGAATATCATTGAATAACCGAGAGCTGGTGGGTATCTGGCGCAGCGCATCAGCATTGCCATACAGCGGGGCAATGCAGCCAGCGTCTTGGGGACGCTTCCGACTGGTATTGATATGAATCAGTCGAGCTACCTGTAGATTGTTTGCAACAGTCTACAGTTAGCTTAATTTTTTTAACTGTAAATGCTTGTTCTAATTTGTTTTTATTATTTTCTTTGTTAATTAATGTTTTATTTGACCTAAAAAAAGCATTTAGTTCCTTCTCTCTGCAATCCTTCCAACGTTAGTTGTTCGAATCTAGATCCAAGATATTTGTTGTAAACAAAGACGTTTAAATAAAATTAACATAAACAAACAATAACAGAAAACAACTAGATAACATCAAGGTAAAACATTAAAACATACTTACATGTAAAAAAAGTTCAACGACGCATAATTTCACATGCGCAACAATAGGTGGAAATAGTTCCTAGTTCAAAATGGACGAGAAACAAGTGAAATGATGAATGAAAAAATAAATGATTTCGAATTTCTGAGATTTGTTCGATATTTTCCACCAATATTTATGTGATTGGTAAACTCATTGGTTACATTAAATATCTAGGATTCTAAAATCGAGTAAACTTATATTGTACAGCCACGCTCATGACGAGCGTGTGATGTGGCGCGGCGGGCGCACGTCTGCTTGCGACGCAGGAGGTTGCGGGTTCGATTCCCGCTTTGCGACAAATGTTTGTACGATCTGCAAATATTTATTTCCGGGTGTTCTGGGTATTTTTTATAAAAAATATCTATCTTTGTAGTATACTTACGCCCGAATACTCAAACGCAACTCAGATTTAAGCGCGTCTAAAGTGACGAATTTTTGACGGATTGTCATTGAAAACTGTCAAAAAACTGTACAAAAAACTCGCGACTTGGGACGAGCTACATTCTATGAGTTTTCTTTGTTTTGCACAAATGGGTCAGAAAGGTACGAATTAATTAATTAATTTAATAATAAAAAAAAATTCACCCACAGTGGGTCAAATGGGTACTTGAAAGTGGGTCATAAGGGGACTTTTATTAAGCGGGTCAGAACATGTGTGGTCAGAAGGGTCCGAGATCTCTTCTAGTACCCATAACACAAGTTATTTATTTATTTATTTATTCAAAAATATTGTTAGTACACTATCCTTACAGGTACACCTAATGCGATAGTGTACTATCTATAGTCACAATAATCCCTAACATCTAAGTCACCTTTGGTCATCAATATTTTAACACAATTACTAATTACAATTAATAATATCATTTTCAATTTTAACATAATTATTACCATTACACCAAATAATTCTAATACAAAACAAAAAATTAAATTTAATAATAACAAAATAAAATAAAATTAATCCAATAATAAATCATTCATCAAACCATTAAAATGACATACAATAAATAATAACGCCCTTGCCAACTCGTTCAGGGAGCAGTAAAACACGTCCATCCGCTCTGCCAGTGCATTGAGTGTGCGGATGCATCGCGTCAAGGGAGCCTTTTGCAGAAGGTTAGTTCTCGCTCGAGGTAGAGCAAATAGGGTGGGCCGCCTCCTCCGGTGCACGAATTCCTTCGGCACATTCAGCTTCAGCTCCTCCAAAATGCTCGGATTATAAATAACCCCCCGAAGAATCTTCACCACATAAACAGCCAGTGCTGCGTCCCGCCTTACTTCCAGCTTGTTGTATCCAACCATGCCTAAAACAAACAGGGTTGGATACAACAGCGGGTAGAACGGGTAGACGCCGTAGAGCTTTAGGTACAGGTAACGGGTGAACTTATTCTGAATGCGCTCTACCATTCCGCTATATTTGGCCTCGTGTGGAGCCCATATCACGGCGTTGAACTCTAGATGGCTTCTAACCAAAGCGTCATATAGAGCTCTTATTGCTCTCAAATTGGTGAAGGTGTTTGTTTGCCGAAGAACAAACCCAAGAGTTTTGAACGCCTTTTTGCAAACGTTGGTAATGTGTACTCGGAAGTTCAGGTCTACATCTAGGTGAACCCCTAGATCCCTTACCGAGTTCACTCTCTCCAAGTTGGAACCGTTCAGTTGGTAAGTGTAGTGGAGTGGCGTCTTTGCTCTACTGAACGTGATTACTGAGCATTTACTGGCGTTAAACTGTAGTTCGTTCCTACGACTTCACTCCCCCACTCTGTCCACGTCGCGTTGAAGGCGCTCGCAGTCTGTTTGCTCCTTGATCGGCAAGAGTTCTGCTTAGCTTGGGGCTAGATGATGCTGTGTTAGACTGTCCAGCTAAAAAAACTATATTGGGTTACGTACGGGTTATTTACCATGATTTGTGATATGTTGAGTTTCTCAATATTTCGGCACAGTTGCATGCGCCATGATCACGGAAAAACTAAAGTCAGTGAGTATGAGTTTTTATTGCCAGATTTAACGATCTACCATAAAACAGCTGTCTCACCGCTGCGCACGCTGTGCACGGCCACGCGGTGCGTATTATCTGCGTGGATTCGTTTGTTTAACAACGTGGGTCTACGTTTCCACAGCAGCACACAATACACATGAAACCTACACTAAAAACAGTTTCGACATCCCATTTCCCATATAGTGCCATAATCGAGCAAGCCACGCGTGCAGCAATGACGTCATTGATCTCGTATCCGTGCGTAGCGTGTTCGTGGGTAGCAGTGAACGTTATCACATACATTTTCTTGCAAAACGAAGCTAGACACACGTTCGTAACTCCTCCGTACGCAGTGGTGGGCAGCGGCTTCATTTTTTGTTATAAAAATTATCACTACTACCGGATTTATTATCGGCCGCAACTCGATCGCGACACAAACACTACACTGCGGACGCGTAGCTTAATAATGATGACTGATGATGGATTGTCACCTGCAGCAACAAGTTTGTACAGACACGGCACCTCCATCTTTCCGACTGAGTTGCGAGCCGAGCAGAGAACCGTCCCAAACTCAACGTCTGAGGTCGGCGTGTAGCGGAGAGTGGACGCGTAGCCTGAGCTGGTGAACAGACTGCGGAGGAAATAATGAGGCCGGTACTTTATTTTGTTTGTGTCATTTAGTCAGCCTTGTTTTGACTTGTACTGAGCCCACGTAGATGGGCTATAAACTACATATAGAATTATTAATCTATTTCTCGATTCTCTTTTATAAAAGAGATGTAGCAAATAACAATTGATTTGATTCTTAGTCCTGTTGAAATTCTTTACGAACGTAGTGTAAAGAAGACAGAAGACACATCATAATATTAGCAACCAGTCTCCGATCATTTTATTACAATATTTTACAGTGGTAGGTAAAGTCTCCTATATCAGGGTATCATACCTTTCCTCCAGGTCGGTCTGCTCCCCAGAGCTGTTGAAGATCCAGCTGAAGCTGGTGGGCGGAGGGCTGGAGTCAACTGCGCAGCGCAGCACAAGGGTCTCCTGCCTTAGGGTTCCGTACACCTGGCCTTCGGACTGGCTCTTGCAGAGGGGGGCGTCTGTTGCAGACAATGTTACATTTAAGAGCTGATCCTGTTCAAAAATCTGAAGGACTCGAATCACTTGTTGGCCAAGTCATTGCGACTCTTGTCTTGACTCACTTGGGCACAGACTGTCATATCACAAACGTCGTCAGTGATGTCTCTGCCAACATTGTAACTGAACAGTCTATAGTTAGCTCAACTGTTTTAAATGTAAATACTAGTTGTAATTATTAGTAGCTATCCAGTAAGTATATGAAATTTTGTTTCTAATGTACCTAGTGATTTTAATTCATGATATGAAATGCATTCGAAATGAGACGTCGCACATTTTGACCATGCCGAGTGGGATCAATTGTTAGAATTCATTTGATTCCTTCGCCTCCTTTTTCATTTTTAATCCTAAGTCGAAACTGGCCGCGCAACGGATATACTCATTCTGACCAAATTTCTTAAAATATAATGCAATAATACAACAATACTTCGGCACTCCGCGATTTTTTTTTATATTTGTTTATAAGGAAAATTAAATTCTTTTAATCTGGATATAAAAGACCAATTTACGTCGTGCAATGTAGAGATGGATATGAATGCACTACTTTTATAATGGAGGTTCGTATTTGTCGAGATCTTTTGTATTTGTTAGCGATAACTCCTTCCAACGTTGTTCAATTTCAACAGATTTCAATTAACTATGCTTTTTATTAAAAAGGGGATATACACAGATGATCAAAATATGAATAATCTACTTTCTAAGAGTAGATACGTCTTAGTATTGTAATCAAGGGAGTTTTCGAACATGATTTCGAAAGTTTTATAGTCCGTCGTAACTACTTTAAAAAAATGCGCTTTGCCACTACCTTATCAAATTCCTTGAAATATTCCAGTCAAGTATAATAGCAATCCAATCAGATGTCTCAAGAGTTTTGTGATCACAACCTTGTTTTTCAAACATGCGCCCATAGGTGCCTACCTAATACAGGCAAACTTACACCTAACGAGTAGCGACACAGAGTTGCTAGTCGCACTGCCCTCGCTGTTGTGAGCGAGACAGCTGTAGTCGCCGGCGGCTGTCCTGCTCACACTCTGCAGCACAAGGCTCTGGTCGCTGAGGATCACTCCGGAGCTGGCATTGTGCTGGATCTCCTTGCTCTAAAACAAATGTTACAATTGTACCCCCAAGAGCTCAGATACATTATTCAATGATGATCTATGAAAACCAGCAATTTGTACTTTTCGTTGAGTGCAAGATGAAACTTTCATAAACCTATTCAATGAAAACTGTCATCCTTTTTTACAAGGTGCTTTAGTAGAAACATAATCTGCGCACGAGTATCTAAATTATACGCCGTCTTGACATGATACATCAGTCACGGCATAGGGCACTCCCTGGGCTTGCTTGAGCCGAAAGGTAATTTTGCAGAAGTAAAAATTAAGTAAATACCTACCTCACAGTCAACACACACCTAGTTTATTTTGTAATATGCCATCAAACATCATCTTACCCCTTTATACCAGGTAAGTTTGTGCGCTTTAGGATTAGCCTTGACGCTGCACTCGAAGTAGACGTCATCTGCCTCCTTAATGTGTCCAGGGTTGAGGCTGGCTCCGAGCTTCAGGGTCACGATGGGGACGTCTGCCAGAACAACAGTATTAGTAACTTGCTTGTTCCCGCGGCTTCACACGATGTCTCTCGGGATCGAAACCGTTATGGCCCAAACCGTTCAGTACTGACACAAGGGAATGCTCTAACACACATTTAAAACTTTTGCCTTTATCATATTAGTAGGATAGTCTTGATTTATAAAATAGTAAACTAGAGTTGCTGTAAAGGAGTCTTAACTATCTAATGATTGTTAGTATGCACGGCAAAGATAGTTCGGTAGACCGGACTAACAAATTAACTACAAGTAGATACCTATCTACTGCTTCTACAAGGGGACATCCATGCCACCAAAATGTTTAATTATATATTATTGGTGGAAACCGTCATTGATTTGTTATCTAGTAGATTTTCACTAAATAATTTAATTATAGGTTGGATAATATAGTAGCATAGATACGTACAATAAAACTATACTTCCAAACATAAGTAACACCAAGTAATATCGCAACGTTATATTGGATTCTGCATAGGTACGAGTATTATTTATTGAAAAGCAATAGCAGTGGAGCAACCGCTTCCCGGCGGTGTCTAATCGAATACCATATTGTAGTTCATTGTACACCGAGCCTCGCTTTGAGAGACCAATCCACGGTAGTTTGTATTAAGAGAAGTTAGATTGAAACTTGCCTGAACATGGGAATAAACTGAACTGAAAGTTTCGAATGAAATTACAATGTGAGATTCGAGAGACATAATTGGGTTTAATGTACTTACATTTTGTTAATGTTTAGTTTAAACTAGCTAGATCTACGTGTTGTGTTGTATCTATGAACACAATCATCATTATGTAGCATCATGAATCTATTATGTACATTGTTCAAGTAGGTACACAACCCTTCTCGTGCAATCGTGAGGGTTAATTTTGTTATTCGATATTTTAGCTTCCTTGGCTGATTCACGACCGATTGCTGTCGATATTATTGAAATTAAATAAAATAAAAATAAATAAATAATGCTGGACAATCCACACAGCATCATCTAGCCCCAAAGTAAGCAGAGCTTGTGTTATGGGTACTAGATGAAATTTAATACAATATATAACATAGATAGATATTTTTTATTATAATATAGAAAATACCCAGAACACCCGGAACAAATATTTGCAGATCGTACAAACATTTGTCCCAATTACTGTAATTTTATACGACAACTGCATTTTTTTGATCAAAAATGGACTAATCACCATCATTAGCAAAAGCTAGTTCCCGGCGCGGCTGGACACGGATATCCTCCGTCCAAGAGTATCAAAGCCGTCATCTAGCATATGCCAGTAATCTTTCCTTCTGTCATCGTTCCTATAAAGGCATGGGCGTTCTACACCACGATAGTACGCAAAAAACGGACTCAATAATAATAAAATATTAACAATATTTTTTTTAACTTTTCAACTCAACACGCTGATGCAGAATATAACTCACAATGTACATTGAGTTTCCACTGGTCCTCGATGCTGGAGTCAGGCAGGCTGGGGTTCTCCGCGCGGCACGTCAGGGTCTGGCCGTGGTCTTCGGCCATCGGCACGAACGATAGCACGCTTAGCGTCGAGTTGCTTTCCGAGAACTGGAACAAGGAAGATGCATCCATCAAGATGCCTACCACTTATGTAGGTACTATAAAGATCTATTCTAAAACGTTCCTTTAGTTTATTATTAACCCCTAAGTAATTATTATTCGAGGAATGATAGCAAGGGTAGATTGGCTTAACCTTCCGCAAGTTCTTTTTGGCAACACACCAATCCAAATTATTAAGAGCGTTTAAAATCTGGGTATTCTCATGGATAGGCAATTCTCGTGGGAAACACAATTGACAGAGGTAAAGCGTAAGATTTTTACTCGGTTGCCTCCCATAAGCGGTTACGTAACTTCCCGCCGACGTCTACCAATGAAATCAAAAATATCACTTTATTTCCGTGTCAGAGTTTTATTATTAAGAATTTGACCTTTTCTAAGTGTACATTTATTGTATTTATGGAAATAAAGAGTTTTTGACTTTGACTTTGACTTTGACTTTGAATGGTTGCCAATCCGCCTTCGCGGGACGCACACTTTCTCTCCCTCTTATTTATACTCCATCCTTTTCATCCCTAAAGTAGAATCGTTCCTTAAGGTAACGTGGAGTACCACGTTAGCTTAAGGAACGATTTGAGTACATCCACCAAACCCATTCCCGTTCACTTCGTTTTACCAACACCCTCACACCCGCTCCTGCCACGCCCATAGCTCTTCCTTCTCTGTGCGTGCCACAATGCTGTGGAATGCGCTACCTACTACTATAAGACACGCAAAGTATCTCCCTTTTATGAACACTATCTTTCTTCAGTCATAAATTGTTAGTTTTGTTTTTTCTGTTTTGTCTCTTTTCCTCTATCTTTTTTTTTGTATTTTTTTTGTGGTGTTTAATAAAGTGCTGTTTTGTAAAAAAGAGTATTGTATTGTATTGTATTATAGTTTTTCATAGGCTGCCCGTATTTATCTTTTACGTGCCCCATTCTCTTGGCTTGCATTCCGCAGGAGGTCTCACGAGGACAGTTCTACTACTATTCCGTTTCTATTGCAAGGCAAATGCCTATTTTTCGATCTACCACTCATCGCGATGTACCTTACGCTTCTATCAACTGGCAGGGAGAGTTCAGCTCGTCCCGTCATCTCAATTTAGGAGTTCATTAAGCGTCTCTATAGTCCGTATTATGGAAGCTTGCTAAGTCATCAACCAATGCTTGAATAACGCTATTTTATGGCATAAACCTCACTCAAGCATAGACCGATGACTGAGCAAGCTTTCATAATACGAGCCTAAGTCCTCTATGTTCTACCTACACAAACTTTATGTTACGTCATTTGATATGGGTACATGTTTGTTGGGACCTGTTTCTAAAACGATGGGCTTTTACCAAAGGCTAGGTAAGGAAGCTTCCTATCGCGTTCAAATTCTTTAGCTAACAACTAATCAAAAGTTTTTAAACTCTACCCAGGTACCTATTGCATTCATATCCGTTTAAAAGCACTCGCATGGTTACACGGGCTTTCACAACCATGTTAGTTTCATAAGTTATTTTAATATTTCCAAATACTTACGCAATATTTTCATGACACGTATTCAGCAATTTCACGCTACCCAGGCAGTTAAAATTATATAAAATCATAACATCCCCAACGTCAACATGAAAAGTTGCATTTTAATTGCGTCTCCCTGTATTCTGTAACCAGGCCTTTGACCAACTCATTACGGCGTTCTAATTAACGCAGAGCAACAGCTCTTGTGGACCTGTGACACGAAGGGAATTCTTGGCCTATGTTTATGTACCAGAATTTCCCTACTAGACATTTGTTAGCTACGCTATGCTGAGTTGTGGAGCCATGTAACTTATGTGTTTCGCCTTTTAGGCCTAACAGATTAGGTTAAGATGATTTATACCTACAGCTTCTGTTGGTAATGCTTTATGGGACGCTGTAGTGCTGGGCCTGGGCTGCCATGTATCATCATAATATTAATGGAGTGCGTGGTGAGAAACTGCTACAATGTACTACTAGACTAGAGCAATGGTTTGTGGGTTTGGCACCTATGTTTATAAAGAGGCTTCTCTCCGTTTCAGTGGAAACTTTACTTAGATCGAAATAAAACGGGCTAGAGTTTAATTTACGTGTAATAATTACTGAAATCGAGAATTTGATAAGAAACCGGAGTATATGTCACAAGACCTAAGCTATGATATAATACACTAAAGATATTTCAACAAAGTTATTTGAAAGTTTGAGTCAAATATTTCGCGATCAAAATGGCGCCAAACTTCGCGAAGTGAGGCAATAAATACGGTATCGTACTGCGCGATACTTATCGCAGGTTTATTCACAAGTAACCTATTTCTACGTAACTCATGCATTTAAATTGATAGAGGTTGCCTTTTGCCTTTGAAGTTAAATTCCAGAGTTTGTCTATTTTTTTCTACCCGCAAGGCGCGGTTTATGATTTTCGATTGTTTCTATTTGGTGGGCGGACACTCATTAGAGATATATCATTACCATGCTCATTATACCTACCTCGAAGCATCAAATAACTCGACCAGCCTACCTACCTATAGTCATACCTTTAGATTTACCTTTAGTAGTAGATATTATGTTCTTCTATGTTCTGCTACGTCCTGTTATGTTCTAGAACCAAAATAAATAATAAGTAATGCTGGACAATCCACACAGCATCATCTAGCCTCAAGCTAAGCAAAGCTTGTCTTCTGGTTAAAATGGTCCTAAATAGACGCCATGATAATGATAGCGAAGGCTTCCAAAAAATCGTTTTCCTTTATTTATAATTTACTCTCAGTGCCATAATTAATTCAATTAATTTCTTGGTGACCTCAGATCCAGTAAACAATACGTCAAGTTAACTACAAAAACAAAACGTCCAAGTTTTCTGTTTGATTACTAAATGATGGAGGACAACATTTACACATTTCTTAATTAGGATTGTTTATTTGGCTTTTAGCTTGTTTTAAACTGTAATGGATTTTTGTTTGCGTTGTAACAGGTGTGAAAAATTTGGATTTTATTTTTGACTTCGCTCGTATTTAGCTCGTCCTACTGAAATTTTAGTTGTTTAATTTTTCATAGGTGTTGCGTTTGTTCATTTATTGTATTGATTGAAAGAAAAACCAGCATATTGGTGCTTTATTTACGCTTTTATAATTATTATTAATTTATACATTTATGTACATTAAATAATATAAATAAAAATGAGTAAATGAAACACCAATGCGTTCGCTTGTGAAAATAATTCGTATTGTGGATTACGTTCTGTTTGCCGATTCAGTTCAATGTGCGATTTCAGCGGCTAACAATTTTTTATAGCTGTCACAATCCGCTATATTTTCTGCTCCCGTGTTGTCCACAGAAATAAATCCCATGTCAACGAAAACAAAAAGAATTGAAAAGATCTTCAATTATTAAAGTAAAAACAGATTAAAATTAAGACTATAACTCCTTTTGTCTTGTCATTACCCGATTGTCACACCAAACAATTAACAACTACGAGTAGGTAGGTAGTAAGTAATTTCTATAAATAAATAAAATCTAAATTCTGATTTCCTACACTCGCTAACGAACTTGTAATTACAAAATATCATAAGTACTACTTTGGGATCACAATGACAAAGCGATAATCCGAAATGCCCTGACATTTACGTTCAATGACAAAAGAAATACTTAGCATGAATTTATCAAGAGAAGTACGAAACAACGGGACGTAATGGGCACTATCATTTTTATTGCTCTGGGAAGCGAAAGGACCATTATGTTAAGAGGACGCATTGCGCGCCATTTTATGAAAAGGATAGGCATAGGATTTTGCAATCATAGAAACAGGACAGAACATACGTTTTTGGAACGTCGCGCGTCGTAAGCGCAAAAATAATTTTTTTGCTTGTTTTTGCAAGAAAACTACACAACTTAGGAAGAAACTGGTTCGAGGAACCAAATAGTTAGTAATAACCTACGAATCAAAATATAAATTATTTCAATAGACCGTAGGGTTCCTGATATCTCGGGCAAATTATGTGCGAGACAGCGCACTTTTATGTTTTTTTTGTCCGGGGTGTGCCGCTAGTTAAAAAATACATACACTTGGGCGATTGGATCCCGCAAGCAGACGACTTCATTTGATCTTTTAAATAGAAAACCCTGTATGATTTATATAATAGTTAAACAAAACTTAGGTTACAAGACCAAACTTCTCACAAAATCCACGACGAATTAGCATTGAAATTAAATGAGCATTGCCATTTAACGTGGCAAGCCTGCCAGCATTCTGCGCATTCTACCTCCTGATGCAACTAACGTCATCAGGAGGCAGAGTGCGTACAGACTTAGAGCTATTTCCTAAAAATATACTAATATATTTTTAGGAAATAGATCTAAGTCTGTAAATACTTGTTGTAATTTGTCTCATTTATACAACACGAAATTTATCGTCGCTGCCAAACACCCCATTCCAGGGATCCTTTCGATCTGCTCCAGCTGATCACTTCAATCAGAACCTCCTCACGCGGGTGCTCGCACGGAATCAGGATAATTGGACAAAGCGTCCTCGAGTAAGTGACGCGATACATAAATTAATTGTGAGAAGGAACTTTGATTTATTTCCGTTGTACGCGAGAAACAGGGTTGTGTTGTAAGACATGTTGGCGTGGAATCTGTTTCACGCATTTATACACAATACACACAGGTGTATGTTTACTTTGAATCAGACACGGAATCTTAGTAAAGTAAAAATATTGTACGGAAACCCGAGTCAGCTGGAGGTATCACCGAGTTTTTTATGAGTAGGTAGGAAAGTTCCTATTTACTGATTATACTTACTGCGTCCGCGGTAGAGCGTCCTACCCTATGAGCTACGGAGCTGAGACGGTTTGGACTTACCCTCACGTGTAAGTCCAAAGTCGCTCAGCGAGCTATGGAAAGAGCTATGCTCGGAGTTTCTCTGAAGGATAGGATTCGTAACGAATACATCCGACAGAGAACCAAAGTTATCAACAAGCTCAGAGAAGTAGTAAGCTGAAGTGGCATTGGGCTGGCCATATCTCGCGAAGAACCGACAACCACTGGGGTAAACATGTTCTCGAGTAGAGACTGCGACTCGGCAAAAGTAGTATAGGACGCCCTCCGGCCAGGTGGGATGACTATCTGCGAAAGACTGCAGGCAGATGCTGGATGCGGCAAGCTGAAGACAGGGCGCTATAGCGCTCATTGGGAGAGGCTGAATGTCCAGCTGTGGACTAAGATAGGTTGATGATGATGATGACTTAGGTACCACCGAGGTACAATTAGGTATCACAGAATTTGTTACCAATCTTTAAAAAGGAACGATTTGTTATACAAAATTGTACAAAAACGTTTATTTTTAACAATAGGATTAACACTTACCTAACATGTAAAATATACATTGTATGTTTTACATGTTAGGTATGTGTTAACTCAATAAACATTTTATATGTCATATAAAATGTTTATTGAGTTTTTGGACACTAAGCTAAAAATGGCTTGATAATAATTGTTTTTTCTTTTTTATGTTAATACATGTTACTAATGGATAGTTTACTTTAGTTACAAAGAAAGCTGATAAAATTTGCTATAAAACGTTTTTTATTTAAAATCTCTAACTTTAACAGTATAGAAAAAAAAAGGTAATACTTAGTTTTGCAGGCCAGTGTAGTTTAAAATTTGACTACGTATTTTGGTTAACGAAATTAGCACATAGAGGCTAAATTCGTTAACCAAAATAAATAGGTAAACGTTTTTCTGATTCTGAATTAAAAACGTAAATGCATAAAAATGATTGCCTCCGAGGAATCCGTGTATGTTAGATAGAACCTAGTTCGCAATAGTGAAACTGGTTTCAGTGTGGCTGTGGTCTTGGATACCCTGTTCAAATTGTTCAGAACAAGAAGATGGAAGGGGAAATCTAGTGATTACTTCACCTATGTAGAACATATTAAACTTCCTCAACAAGAGTTTCAAAGTCAAAGTGAAACTCTTGTATTTAATCAAAGTGCTCAGGGTAGGTAGCTATTTTTATTGCTAGCTTTGCATACCTCACATAGATCTGCGATGGATGGAGACAGCTCAGGCAGGATATCTATTTGTGGCGTCTTATGGTTGAGGTCCAGCAGTGTCCACTGCTCAACCTCAACCATAACGGCGTGTGTGGGCTGATATGAAAAAATACGATGATGATGAGATATCTGCGAGCGGGTCACTTCTTTTTTTGGTGTTTATTTTGTTGCTTTCTTAATTTTTAGGTTTGTGACTTTCTTCATTAAAAACACAGAAAATTTCTGCATAAGTGGTCTTTCAACATGCATGGTCGATTTGATGACTTTAAGAAAACTTAAGATACAAAGAAAATACTTTATTATACCGCAGAGAAAACAATACGCACAGAAATGCTTAGTGGAAGTATAATGGGCGGCCTTAAGTTTAAGAATAAGAATAAAGATATTGCTAAGCAATTTATTGACTTCAAGTAGTCTTAAGCGTTAGTTTAATGACTTTTAGTAGGTACCTATCTACCAACATCTGACACTTCGGGAACTCCGCCATGACACCGATAAAATATTTCTGTGCCTGTTGTACTCACATTCTTAGCGCTGCGCTTGAGCTGCCTGGCTCCCTTCCACCAGGTGAGCACCGCCTCAGGTCTCGAACCCACACCGCGGCACTCGATGTCGTACGTGCGGTCCGCCGACAGCTGCGTCCGCTTGTTCAGGATTGACACGCTGAGTGGCTTCACTGAAACAAATACAGTTGTTTAAAGTATAAAATAATTCTTTGTCTTCCCCTTCCTCACCTTCCTTCTTCCTTTTCTTCAATGAGTTACTTATTAAGTTGTCATGTTGTATAAAGATGTCGAATTATTCTCCCTCTTCTGTTTGGAATTGCATCATTGCACCGACAAGAGCTCTTTAATTTCTAATGTTAATTTTGTGACGTGTCCAAGAGTCCTGTAAGGTCTAAAAAATTTGACCTTTTCTAAGTGTACATTTATTGTATATATGGAAATAAAGAGTTTTTGACTTTGACTTTGAAAAAAAAGGAAATAAAGCACTTTGACTATAAAATATAGAATACTAGCTGGTGTCCGCGGCTTCGTGCACTGTTTTTTGGGATAAAAAGTAGCTTATGTCCGTTCACGTGATACCTCCCTGCCAAATTTCAATAAAACATATTCAGCCATTTAGACGTGAAAACGTAACGGTCGTATAGAATTACTTTCGTTTTTAGGGTTCCGTACCTGGAAGGGAAAAAAGGAACCCTTATAGGATCACTTTGTTGTCTGTCTGTCCGTCTGTCCGTCTGTCAAACCCCTTTTCTCAGAACCGCGTGAAGGTATCGAGTTGAAATTAACATCAAACACTCTAGACCGTAACCTCTTGGAGCTGTGATATTAAAACGTAAGTCAACGCAATTAAAATTTACAGCCGTTTATGTACGATTTTTATTTTAATTTCCACGCGTATATGCACACAAAACCTACAGGTAGCAAGGTCAAGGAAAATATCCAAAAACCGTAAATTTGTAGTTTATTCACTAAAAAATTACTTTAGATCCTCGCAGTGGACCGAAACCTATAAGGGTAATTCCCGTTGACTTAGAATCTTGATATTTAGCAAGAAACAAGGTCTTACTATTTATACGGAACCCTTTGTGCGCAAGTCCGACTCGCACTTGACGTTTTATTGTATTATTGCCATAGCCTACATATTCATACAGTCGATCGACGAAGGCGTTTTGACAGGGCTATCGTGCAAGGGACGAGGGGGACCGACCGCACAGCCTTAGTAACTCACTCCATATTCAGGGCTGACGTATATGTTTATGTTGTATTGGTGCATATGACGCGAGTCTGTTTGCTAGATGTTCAGCTCAACCATTTGATTGCTTACGGATGATGTGTAGGTACAGAAATGGCATTCATTTTTAGGGTTTCGAGATCGGTTGCAAAACCCTTATTCGCTTATACGCTCTGTCTGTCCTTTATTATCTCAGCAACTACCGAAGCTATTTATTTAAAATTTAACGCACGAAATGTATTATATAATAATACATTTCGTGCGCATGTAAAGATTTAACGAATCATACATGAAAATAAATACAAAATTTAAATGTAAGTTTTCAGTACAAATTGTGATGTCGAAATTTTAAAAATACCAGTGATTTTAGTGAGTATCAAATGAAAAGTACCGGTTTGTACATTTCAAAACATATGAAAAATATTTTGAAGAAAATCTAACCTATTTTAAAATAATTCGAAAATTATGTAACCTACAAGAATTTCAAAAACTGTTTTGTGATGAAGAACCCGATAACTTTTATTTGACACCCACTCGGTGAGGTTGCCGCCATTTTAAAAATTATACCTTCCCTTTTTGTAAGTTTTTCAAAAATTGTTCTACGTACAGACTTCTCTATATTTTCCTGTAAAATATAGATATATATCTACAAATGAATACTGAAATGTATGTAGCACATTTCAGGTGGATTGCTCTGCAAATTTCTGAGATAGCGGAGTGCGTAGTTTTTCGACTTTTTTCAAAAAAGATAACAAAAAGTATAAATTTTACAGAAATGACAAAAACTGTTTTAAAAAGTGCAAACTGATACCTTTCATTTGATACTCCACTTGACCGTGTAGGTCTCTTTTAAAGTTTTCACATCTCAATTTGTACATTGCACGCAATGAATTATTATTTTTAATTGCTGAGATATTAAAGACGGAAAAAACGACACTAAAAGCGAAACCGGTCGAAACCCTTAAAACAACCAACATTGGATTGTGTTTTGTTTTTTACCAGTTTCAAATACTTACATGCCAAAACGTGACACGTATCTTCTTTTTAAACTTTATGTTTTAGGGTTCCTTACTCAGACCACCAACACTTTAGGCTTCCTTACCCGGACCACCAACGCTTTAATCATTGCATTCATCTTGGCGCATTCAATATCGATAAACTCGAAAGTCTGCTAATGATACTCACTGTAACGTATTTAGCGTCCTACGTGGGTTGGATAAAATAAGAACACAGACGTAGGAACGTTAACATGAAAATATTTATTAATGAAGGTAGGTCGTAGGTTCTATGGCCCGCCTAACTTTCGCTCAACACTTTCTACGGCACTTCCCTGTAGCGGAGGCTTCTAGTAGAACGTAGGGCCGTAGGTCCGGGTCCAGGGTGAGCGCCGGTAGAGGGGTGTGGTTCCAGGAGGATGTCTTTGCCGGGCGCCTCAAAGTCGGTGAAGGGGAGTAAACGTCCACGTCCGCCGAGTGAGGTGATGCGCAATGCCAGCCTTTATAATCCAAAACTTGAACCCTGGAATCAATTTCCTTGTTATAGCAGATGTTGAGCTTTATGTGTTTTTGTCCATGACCACCACGGCGAGAGTCTGAAGGCTGTAACGTAAAATGTTACATTTATTTTCCATAAAGGTTTTCAGTGGTTAGTTTTACGCCAAGGAACTCTAAAACAAGTTCTTACGCTGAACATTACCATATAAGGACATCGGCGTGCTTGCCTCGCCGCTATTGGTCCGCGAGCAAAACGCGCGATGCGTACGTGACCGAACGCAGGTCCCACAAATTCCTTTGTCTTGGTGCGCGCTTAAATAGCCGCCCACCGATGCCCCGGCGTTCATTCCTCACTCTGCACTTCAAGAAGCACACGTTCTCGTACAGATATTTACCTACCTATCTAGGTAACCTAAAAGTATCGTGAAGTGGTCTTAAACCATAATTATAAATCACAATTGTATTACAAGAGTAGTAATCCCCCCAAATTGGGTAAGTGTGCACAATATCGCTCTTAGGATGTAAATACCTACTTACCTATTGTATTTCTTGTATGTGTATTGCATCATCTAGGTTTCATTTCATGCCTGTACTTCCTCTTCGCAAAACCTAGCTTAGCTGTGCTATCGCGCTGGTTATTTACTGTAATACCTACCCAGGTACATGATTTACCTGCGGCTTGGCTTGTATAAGAATCTTACCCAAATACTACCTATCTTTTCTTGTGCTAGTATTCTGTGTACATTAATGTTTCTACCTTCTATAATACCTATGTAAACTCCGCTCTGCTTGTTCTCATGGCCACCACCACACTATACTCATGCGGCTTCTCTAGAAGTAGCTTCGTTTCGCTGTCGCCTTCAGACTCTCGCCGTGGTGGTCATGGACAAAAACACATAAAGCTCAACATCTGCTATAACAAGGAAATTGATTCCAGGGTTCAAGTTTTGGATTATAAAGGCTGGCATTGCGCATCACCTCACTCGGCGGACGTGGACTTTTACTCCCCTTCACCGACTTTGAGGCGCCCGGCAAAGACATCCTCCTGGAACCGCACCCCTCTACCGGCGCTCACCCTGGACCCGGACCTACGGCCCTACGTTCTACTAGAAGCCTCCGCTACAGGGAAGTGCCGTAGAAAGTGTTGAGCGAAAGTTAGGCGGGCCATAGAACCTACGACCTACCTTCATTAATAAATATTTTCATGTTAACGTTCCTACGTCTGTGTTCTTATTTTATCCAACCCACGTAGGACGCTAAATACGTTACATTGGCGCCCATAAACGTGGTATTCTATGGCCTAATTTTCGCTACGCATTTTAGTATTTTGTGTGTGTGTGCAATTTTTTACATACTGTGTTATAGCGTTTCGTTTTCGTATTGTAATAAATAACTAGGGTGTACTTGTCCTAACTTACGTACCTACTTCTGCAAAGTGAGGAATGAACCACTCAGCTTGCAAAAGTTGGGTACAGTCAGCGTGAAAATCCTGTTATTTTGTATTTGATTAAACTTTAACACTTAAAAAAAAAAAATACAAAGTACACACTAGTTCTTTTAGTAATTTAAATCATTTATACAAATTTTCTTTTAATTTTTGCATACTTAAACGAAACGTTACTGTTATTTTTTAAAAACTTTTGTAACAGTTCGGAGTATTTTCGTTACAACTCTTCGATTGTGTGCACTTACCTAATATTTCTTTACAATGTCTTACCCAGTGAAATTCCATCTCTTCAAAAGATTGAACTTAAATACCAGGCACAATCATGGCTTATTCGACAAGCACATATACCTAAAGTATACTTCTCATTATGACCTACGTCGTAAATCAGTACAATTTAGCCTAGGCAATATCATAATGAAAGGAACGTTATTTTTTTGTTTGTCAACCTATTGTGTTAATTAGCAAAGTAATGCTCAGCATAAATGACCTTAAGGTAGTCTGTAGAAATTATGAACAGGCTCGTTTAGCTACTTGGGTACGTGGTTAGCTACGTGGGGTTTTTTTTATCCAAACCCACTAAACACGTTACATACTAAAGGACTTATAAATTTGCCATGTTAACGTTCCTACGTCTGTGTTTTTATTTTATCTAAACCCACGTAGGACGCTACATACGTTACATTGGTCGATTGGTTTGTTACATTTTTTTTGAGGCGCATCAGCTCCATCGGCGGCCGTGGGGACGTTTATTTCCCACCCGCCGACTTGTGGACGTCTGTCTGGTCGCGCCACGTCAGGTTCCAAGCTAGGGCTTAATGAAGTCTTGAGGCGCACCAGCTCCATCGGCGGACGTGGGGACGTTTATTTCCCACCCGCCGACTTGCGGACGTTTGGTCGCGCCACGTCGGGAAAGGATCTTGGAACCTGGCATATCAAGGATTTAAAGCTTTCGGTCGTTCATCGTTCACTACCTAACAGTAATAGTTCAATCCAGAAAACATTATAAGTTCATATATAAATATAATTATTTTAAAGAAGAATTTTATTACCTAAGGGAATAAAATCCTTGGTAAGTTGGCGGGATATGTAACGTAAAATGTTACATTTATTTTCCATAAAGGTTTTCAGTGGTTAGTTTTACGCCAAGGAACTCTAAAACAAGTTCTTACGCTGAACATTACCATATAAGGACATCGGCGTGCTTGCCTCGCCGCTATTGGTCCGCGAGCAAAACGCGCGATGCGTACGTGACCGAACGCAGGTCCCACAAATTCCTTTGTCTTGGTGCGCGCTTAAATAGCCGCCCACCGATGCCCCGGCGTTCATTCCTCACTCTGCACTTCAAGAAGCACACGTTCTCGTACAGATATTTACCTACCTATCTAGGTAACCTAAAAGTATCGTGAAGTGGTCTTAAACCATAATTATAAATCACAATTGTATTACAAGAGTAGTAATCCCCCCAAATTGGGTAAGTGTGCACAATATCGCTCTTAGGATGTAAATACCTACTTACCTATTGTATTTCTTGTATGTGTATTGCATCATCTAGGTTTCATTTCATGCCTGTACTTCCTCTTCGCAAAACCTAGCTTAGCTGTGCTATCGCGCTGGTTATTTACTGTAATACCTACCCAGGTACATGATTTACCTGCGGCTTGGCTTGTATAAGAATCTTACCCAAATACTACCTATCTTTTCTTGTGCTAGTATTCTGTGTACATTAATGTTTCTACCTTCTATAATACCTATGTAAACTCCGCTCTGCTTGTTCTCATGGCCACCACCACACTATACTCATGCGGCTTCTCTAGAAGTAGCTTCGTTTCGCTGTCGCCTTCAGACTCTCGCCGTGGTGGTCATGGACAAAAACACATAAAGCTCAACATCTGCTATAACAAGGAAATTGATTCCAGGGTTCAAGTTTTGGATTATAAAGGCTGGCATTGCGCATCACCTCACTCGGCGGACGTGGACTTTTACTCCCCTTCACCGACTTTGAGGCGCCCGGCAAAGACATCCTCCTGGAACCGCACCCCTCTACCGGCGCTCACCCTGGACCCGGACCTACGGCCCTACGTTCTACTAGAAGCCTCCGCTACAGGGAAGTGCCGTAGAAAGTGTTGAGCGAAAGTTAGGCGGGCCATAGAACCTACGACCTACCTTCATTAATAAATATTTTCATGTTAACGTTCCTACGTCTGTGTTCTTATTTTATCCAACCCACGTAGGACGCTAAATACGTTACAAGGCGACAGCGAAACGAAGCTACTTCTAGGGAAGCCGCATGAGTATAATGTGGTGGTGGCCATGAGAACAAGCAGAGCGGAGTTTACATAGGTATTATTGAAGGTAGAAACATTAATGTACACAGAATACTAGCACAAGGAAAGATAGGTAGTATTTGGGTAAGATTCTTATACAAGCCAAGCCGCAGGTAAATCATGTACCTGGGTAGGTATTACAGTAAATAACCAGCGCGATAGCACAGCTAAGCTAGGTTTTGCGAAGAGGAAGTACAGGCATGAAATGAAACCTAGATGATGCAATACACAAATAAGAAATACAATAGGTAAGTAGGTATTTACATCCTAAGAGCGATATTGTGCACACTTACCCAATTTGGGGGGATTACTACTCTTGTAATACAATTGTGATTTATAATTATGGTTTAAGACCACTTCACGATACTTTTAGGTTACCTAGATAGGTAGGTAAATATCTGTACGAGAACGTGTGCTTCTTGAAGTGCAGAGTGAGGAATGAACGCCGGGGCATCGGTGGGCGGCTATTTAAGCGCGCACCAAGACAAAGGAATTTGTGGGACCTGCGTTCGGTCACGTACGCATCGCGCGTTTTGCTCGCGGACCAATAGCGGCGAGGCAAGCACGCCGATGTCCTTATATGGTAATGTTCAGCGTAAGAACTTGTTTTAGAGTTCCTTGGCGTAAAACTAACCACTGAAAACCTTTATGGAAAATAAATGTAACATTTTACGTTACATATCCCGCCAACTTACCAAGGATTTTATTCCCTTAGGTAATAAAATTCTTCTTTAAAATAATTATATTTATATATGAACTTATAATGTTTTCTGGATTGAAATATTACAGTTAGCTAGTGAACGATGAACGACCGAAAAGCTTTATATCCTTGATATGCCAGGTTCCAAGATCCTTTCCCGACGTGGCGCGACCAAACGTCCGCAAGTCGGCGGGTGGGAAATAAACGTCCCCACGTCCGCCGATGGAGCTGGTGCGCCTCAAGACTTCATTAAGCCCTAGCTTGGAACCTGACGTGGCGCGACCAGACAGACGTCCACAAGTCGGCGGGTGGGAAATAAACGTCCCCACGGCCGCCGATGGAGCTGATGCGCCTCAAAAAAAATGTAACAAACCAATCGACCAATGTAACGTATGTAGCGTCCTACGTGGGTTTAGATAAAATAAAAACACAGACGTAGGAACGTTAACATGGCAAATTTATAAGTCCTTTAGTATGTAACGTGTTTAGTGGGTTTGGATAAAAAAAACCCCACGTAGCTAACCACGTACCCAAGTAGCTAAACGAGCCTGTTCATAATTTCTACAGACTACCTTAAGGTCATTTATGCTGAGCATTACTTTGCTAATTAACACAATAGGTTGACAAACAAAAAAATAACGTTCCTTTCATTATGATATTGCCTAGGCTAAATTGTACTGATTTACGACGTAGGTCATAATGAGAAGTATACTTTAGGTATATGTGCTTGTCGAATAAGCCATGATTGTGCCTGGTATTTAAGTTCAATCTTTTGAAGAGATGGAATTTCACTGGGTAAGACATTGTAAAGAAATATTAGGTAAGTGCACACAATCGAAGAGTTGTAACGAAAATACTCCGAACTGTTACAAAAGTTTTTAAAAAATAACAGTAACGTTTCGTTTAAGTATGCAAAAATTAAAAGAAAATTTGTATAAATGATTTAAATTACTAAAAGAACTAGTGTGTACTTTGTATTTTTTTTTTTTAAGTGTTAAAGTTTAATCAAATACAAAATAACAGGATTTTCACGCTGACTGTACCCAACTTTTGCAAGCTGAGTGGTTCATTCCTCACTTTGCAGAAGTAGGTACGTAAGTTAGGACAAGTACACCCTAGTTATTTATTACAATACGAAAACGAAACGCTATAACACAGTATGTAAAAAAATTGCACACACACACAAAATACTAAAATGCGTAGCGAAAATCAGGCCATAGAATACCACGTTTATGGGCGCCAATGTAACGTATTTTGGCATAGAAATTAATGAAGCCCCACGTTTATGGCGCCAATGTAACGTATTTAGCGTCCTACGTGGGTTGGATAAAATAAGAACACAGACGTAGGAACGTTAACATGAAAATATTTATTAATGAAGGTAGGTCGTAGGTTCTATGGCCCGCCTAACTTTCGCTCAACACTTTCTACGGCACTTCCCTGTAGCGGAGGCTTCTAGTAGAACGTAGGGCCGTAGGTCCGGGTCCAGGGTGAGCGCCGGTAGAGGGGTGTGGTTCCAGGAGGATGTCTTTGCCGGGCGCCTCAAAGTCGGTGAAGGGGAGTAAACGTCCACGTCCGCCGAGTGAGGTGATGCGCAATGCCAGCCTTTATAATCCAAAACTTGAACCCTGGAATCAATTTCCTTGTTATAGCAGATGTTGAGCTTTATGTGTTTTTGTCCATGACCACCACGGCGAGAGTCTGAAGGCGACAGCGAAACGAAGCTACTTCTAGGGAAGCCGCATGAGTATAATGTGGTGGTGGCCATGAGAACAAGCAGAGCGGAGTTTACATAGGTATTATTGAAGGTAGAAACATTAATGTACACAGAATACTAGCACAAGGAAAGATAGGTAGTATTTGGGTAAGATTCTTATACAAGCCAAGCCGCAGGTAAATCATGTACCTGGGTAGGTATTACAGTAAATAACCAGCGCGATAGCACAGCTAAGCTAGGTTTTGCGAAGAGGAAGTACAGGCATGAAATGAAACCTAGATGATGCAATACACAAATAAGAAATACAATAGGTAAGTAGGTATTTACATCCTAAGAGCGATATTGTGCACACTTACCCAATTTGGGGGGATTACTACTCTTGTAATACAATTGTGATTTATAATTATGGTTTAAGACCACTTCACGATACTTTTAGGTTACCTAGATAGGTAGGTAAATATCTGTACGAGAACGTGTGCTTCTTGAAGTGCAGAGTGAGGAATGAACGCCGGGGCATCGGTGGGCGGCTATTTAAGCGCGCACCAAGACAAAGGAATTTGTGGGACCTGCGTTCGGTCACGTACGCATCGCGCGTTTTGCTCGCGGACCAATAGCGGCGAGGCAAGCACGCCGATGTCCTTATATGGTAATGTTCAGCGTAAGAACTTGTTTTAGAGTTCCTTGGCGTAAAACTAACCACTGAAAACCTTTATGGAAAATAAATGTAACATTTTACGTTACATCACATGATACTTATTTCCTAATTTTTATAATTTCCGTAAGGCTGATTTCTTTAAACTTTATGCAGCCATCGCCTGTGCCGATTGGTATGCAATTCTTTACGAAAAAGACATAAACAAGGCAGTTGATACTTTCTATATGACAATAACTAGAATTTTTAATGAATGTGTGCCTCTCAAAGTTCCTCAAAATTCTAAAAAACTACATGTTTATCCAAGTTGGTACACACAAGAAATAATATGGAATATACGAGCCAAGTACCTCAACCTACAGAAGTACAAGGCAACTGGGAAAGAATTGAATGGAGAACTATTTAAATATTATAGAGGAAATGTTAAAAAACTTATTAAAACTGCGCACAATGACCACTTGTCCCAGGTTCAGAATAACATAACAAGAGACCCGGCAAAGTTCTGGCATTATATAAGTAGCAAACGTAGAGACAGACAATTCCTTCGAGAATTCCATTACGGTGATAGTCTTGTGTCGGGCCAGGAAGCCACTGAGGCTTTTGCAGACTTTTTTAGCTCTGTCTTCCATGACAATATTCCAGAATTAAAACCAGACTTGGCGCAGGTAAGAGCTACTGGCATTGATCAGAGTTTGAATAATGTTGCTGTAGACGAAATCACTTTGACGGACTTGAGACGTTCCTTAAAGAGACTCAAATCGAGATCTTCTGCAGGTCCAGACGGGGTTCCAGCCTTCATTCATTTCATGGTCATTTCTAGAACAGCCACTCTTATACCTATACAATCTGTCTCTGGAGCAGTGTCGATACCCCTCACGTTGGAAGGTCTCAAAAGTTACGCCAGTACCTAAAAGCAATCCAGGTTCGGGAATTGAGATGCACAGACCAATAGCGGTCCCATCCGTATTTGGCAAGGTGTTTGAATCTGTTATTGACTCAGAGATTCGTCGACAAATAGACACTCAACTAAATGATAGTCAGCATGGTTTTAGAACAGCAAGATCTACCACAACTAACCACATCAATTTCACCGATTATGTCATGTCAAGGTTGGATATGAGGCAGCAGGTTGACACCACTTATTTCGACTTTAAAAAGGCTTTCGACCTTGTGGACAACGACATTCTATTGACTAAATTAGCTACAATGGGTTTCACATATAAACTTCTATGTTTTTTCGCAAGCTACCTTCTTGACCGTACTCAATTTGTAAGCCTTGGACATTATGTTTCCAAAACATACTACACACGATCGGGTGTCAGTCAGGGTAGTACTTTAGGCCCCACGCTTTTTTTAATTATGATAAATGATCTCCCAAACGTTATCAAAAGCTCTAAGTGTCTTATGTTTGCGGACGACGTAAAATTGTTTGCTGCCGTGGATGGTGTTGACGAATGCTGCTCTCTCCAGCAGGACATTGATCGTGTGGCTGGTTGGAGTGTGGCTAACTCTCTACCGTTTAATGTCTCAAAATGTAAAACTATGACATTCTCTCGCCGGCGATCTCCAGTTGTCAATAATTACCACCTAATGGGATCTCAAATTGAGCGCGTGCATACAATCCGGGACTTGGGACTGACACTTGATCCCAAGCTTGATTTCAACACTCATCTTGCAGCACTCTGTAAGCAAGCATGCAAAATGCTAGGGTTCATCATGTGAGTCACATGGGAGTTCAGCGATATTCGCGCTGCCCTAATGCTGTACAAAGCATATGTGCGTAGCCGGCTCGAATTAAGAGCGGTCGTGTGGGATCCACATGAAGAGAAATACAATCTTATGCTGGAAAGAGTACAGAGGAAATTCGCCCGCTACGCACACAAGAGGATGTACGGATATTATCCGTATTTATACCCTTCTATGTATGTTTATGGCATGGTTGGACTAGATACCCTGCTCTTGAGGCGGATATTGATAGCTATCACACACTACATTGGTAAAGTTAGCAATCCAGCTGCTCTCCAGCAGCTCGGGCTGGCAGTGCCGCGGCGGAGTATGGTAGGCACTGCGGGTGGGTGGGTCCGCGTCGCCGACCTGCGTTATTCGAGCAGCTCCCTTGGGTGAGACCTCGAGCCGGGGCCGCCTCTCCGACACCGCGAGCAATAGCTCTACTTAACCACTTCCTTCACCAATACAACGAAGCCGACATATTCGCTGACAATATAAATGTGTTGTATAGGCTGACTTATATGTTTTTAAATGCAATATGATAACATCTTAAACTATTTATTTCTTTAGTATCTCGTTTATGTAGTATTATTAGTTTAAATTTTAGCATTAATAATTGTATTGACTCGAGATTGACATTAAGATTGGTAATTATTTGTATTCATTGGAATGTATTGTATAATATTTAACTTACAATGTTTTTATTTGTTATTTTTGTGTGACTTCCTGACTCTTGGACGTTTTGGTTTTAACTGTTAGTCCATTTGTAAAATAAATAAATAAATAAATAAATTTATTTTTATCCCCAAGATACAGGGTGTATTCTAGTTTGGGGATCAATCAACGATGTAATAATTTTAAGTCTCAAATATTTTTCAATAAACGTTATTATTATTATTAAAGTTCAAAAAATCCATAGAATCCCACTTCCCCAAGATGGGCGTGATCATTATAAACTAGGCTGTAAGAGCCCCAAACGACGCTACCCATTCATAGTTACGAGAACCGCTCGTGTAAAAGCACAAAGTAGTCTATTGTCTGGGAGCTTATATATTTCCGCTGATTACTCGGGCTCGAAGCAAATGCTAAGAAAACTCAGCTTTTCTAAACCGGAAATTAATCAAGCCGTGGGGCATACGAGGGATCCGTTGATCTAAACTTTATTATTAGCTTCGCAAGGCAGATAATGGGGTGGCATTCGGCAGGTTGCCAGGGCTTTTAGCCGAGATGTGCCACTCTGCGAGTGTATAGCGACGCGCATTTGTATTGTTACTCACACAGCGATACAACCAACTGGCGCGGATTACGGGCCAACTTGTTAGTGCCGGTGGGCCTCACTTCGCAAATGCGGTCGCCGCAATACAACCGACGTTATCAAAACAACAAGTGAGTCTTTCGGGTCCATTTTCAGATACAAATAATGCTCAAGAGGAGTCAACTTTTCAAATTCGATCGTCAATGGGTTTAAGGTTTATACAAAGGAATGGAACCTGACAAAAATCTTTATCAAACACGAACACTGGAGTTCGATTATTTAGGTATACTCTAGACAAACTCAAGATACATTAACCCAAAAATCACTTTCTTGTTCATTAAGGATGTAAGCTGGTTAACTACGAACCTTTTTTGAGTTGGAAGAACACCAACGTTTCATCCCTTAACGAGGGACTTCTTCAGGGTGAATGCGGCTCTAGGCGCGCGCGTTCCGCATCTCTCCACGCTCGAGTGCTCGCTTCACACGAGCACTTTCTTGTTGTTGATTTTTTGACAGCCAAAGTCAAAGTCAAATACTCTTTATTTCCATAAATACAATAAATGTACACTTAGAAAAACACTTAGTGCTGACAATATTTCAAACTCTACGCCAACGAGGATTTAGACACGGGTACTTATCGGATAAAGACGATGATAGTGAAGTGCGTAGTTAACTATAAAAGGTCGTCAAAAAGCGTTTGCCGTTTCCAAAGAACCACTACCTAACTTATTGAAAACGCGTTATCTGAATGCGTACCTCCTGCCATTTACTAATATCAGCAGCGATGCTGTTATAGCGTCAGATAATGTTTCTTGGGTTCTAACCACATTTATATAGAGGTGCCATCGTACACAAAGGACACCTACTATTCGAGCTGCTGAATACCGTGTCAATTTTAATAGCGCGATGACTATCTGTGCGAGTCTGCAAGAGATGAATTTAGATAGCTGAATACTGTATACATAGTAAATATCTACCTAATTATACATTCAGACCCGAAGCAGACTTATAATATTACAAATAAACAATACAAATAATAATAATACCTGCAGATCATAGAAACATTCTGTCCTGCGACGGGAATCAAACTGGCTGCTACTGCGTCACAGGCGGACTCACACACACAGCACCACTTAGGTCGTCTGAGTTACTAATGAGATAGGTAAGTACTCACAGTTGATATCCAGTATGAGCACTGCGCTTTGCGGCGACGCCAGCTCGGTGTTGGCAGCCTGGCACAGCAGGCGCGCGTGCAGGTGCTGGCGGCCCACGCGTGGGAACGTCGCGCTGTTGGACGTCACGCCGTCGGCACGCTGCTCGAAGGAGTCGTCGATCACCGTGTTCTCAAGGTACCAGATCACTCGGGGGCGCGGGTCACCTGTGCGAGACGGAGGAAAAACCATCATCAATATCAAGCATGGTCTCCAATCTGTTGAGCCTTCTCGGTAAATGCGCCACTTTACAGTCGCGATGGTATCCCTTGTGCTTTGAGTCGTGTCAGAGATTTCCAGCTATGATCGTGTTCGTGGTGAGCTTGACAAACGAGCACATGTGGGTCGATCAGCCCTGACGCGAGTCAGCAGGTTAAATGAAATAACCATAATATTTATTCGTTTATCGACTTCAAGGGTCGCATTGCTTTAACACGGAGTGCTCATGACATGAACATGTTGGAACACTACAGGTCCCGAGTTCTGGAACGGAATAACCTTGAGCTCTTGGTAATCTCTTGAAACCATTATAACCAGATACCTGTACATTTTAATAATCTACTGACGGTATGTAGCTCTGATGTATCTCTGATCTCATCTTGATTTCAAAAGAAAAAGCGTATAAAGTCGTAATACTATGAAATCTATATAAATAATGTACCCACTCACGATTGAAAGCTGTACACGGAAATTATTCCGACACACCACTCACCCCCGCTTTGTAGCGCAAAGAAACTCGAACGAGTGTAGGAATGCAAATAAAACGAATCCTACGGTTTGATACTCTCTGTCTCAATCACTCCGACAGTTGGCAATCAAAGAGCGCTGGCAACACTGGGAACGAATCGCGTAGGTATCGGAGTCGTTGGATAACGTCGCATACGTCACGCTCACTCGATAGCCTGCAGGCTTTACCGACGATAAAACTCATGCGAATCGCGATAAACTTACAGACGACAAAACAACAAGTCGAATTGGCTCTTTTTCATGGGATTAAAAGACCATGCTATCTTTCAAGACAAACAGAACCTAATTTATTTACTTACTAGATTATGCCTACGGCTTTGTACGCGTTGTTTCTATGTAAATGATTAAAGGTTTCTATTTCTATCACATGGGAACTGTGACGTTTTATGTGATAAAACTTGGCTTGTTTTATTCGATGCCTAGAACTACCTTCATGTAAGATTTCAGCCCAATCCGTTCAGTAGTTTTGGCGTGAAAAGGTGAAAACGGCCATTCACCCAAACTTTTGCATTTATATTATTAGTGAGATGATTTATTTAAGAGGTGATTTAGAATCATAATTTTGACAAGGGTGTTAAGTAATTCAGTTGTCTCCAAAACTAAACAAATTGACAGCACTAAAAATGAAGCTGACCCCTTTCATAACGATCGAAATAAAAAGGATGGCATCATTTTTTTAGTCCAACTAAATTTAGTTTAGTTTGGGCGACATCTGAATTGACACAATGCCTTTTTACAGCAGCACTAGTAATATATTTTATTACGTTGGTATTATTGAACTTGACTTGACGATGCTTATTTGTCACAAGATCTATTAATTTCTTTGTTTTGTGTAGCTGATATTGCATATTAATTAGGTATTGTAACGTAACCTGCTGTTCCTAGCATAGATATTTTTATTGTAAGTAAATCAAATTGACGTAAACAAGTGTGGCTTCGGCTCCCACGGCGAATAAATGAGTACATAATGAGCCGGTTTGGGCTGAGATGGGAGGACAGGGATTTTTCATGAAAATCGACCTTTTAACGGTGAGAGATGGAATACTCGCTGACGTCTTTGAAAGCTAATCTATTCCAATATTCTAAGTAGACAAGACGCCTCTTTAAAAGTCTACGGGTTTTATGAGTAACTGTTTTTACGGCAGAACGAAACTTTTGTAGGAACTGAATAAATTTGTCTATAAACTGCCTAAATTTTTTGGTTTTAATAACCGTTTTAATTAAATCAATATATAATTATTTAATGTTTTATGTGGAAAAATAAGTTGGATATTATATAAATTCATTTGGTATTAACCACGGCGCGGGTTTTCACGACCTTTTCCGCTATTCGAGCAATGTAGGTACCGTCAGTACTTTGTTCTATTAGCTAACGGTTTTCAATTATTTTCTTTTCACAAAGATGAAGTGCAGAAATTATAATTTGGCTTATTTAAAAAAACTAGAAACAGACTTCAAATCCCGGTAAATAGGCATCCTATTTACCGGAATTTTTCTATGTTCACGTGCAAGAAATTGGGTTTACACTTCGATAGCGCGATCTAATTTCACTAGTGGCGACATCTACGTACATCATCGTTGACGCCCGTTGCCATGGAAACCATTAGTCTATTAACAATTAGAATCTATTAACAATTGGCGCATATATCACCAAAATTGTTGTAGGTAGTTGTGATTACTTGTTTTTGTCTACACAAGAGTTCGAAATAAAAAGCTCGCACTTTGAAAAATTTATTCCAAACCTATTTTTTCGAAATTTATGTGTGAAAAACTGTGTTTACCTCGCCACCTAATGTTCCGTCATCCAAATACTAAGCATTGAGCTTGGATTGGAGACGTTGAATTATCGGTTGGATGGCAAGGCTAAATATGGCCGGACCCAGAGGGTCGCGCTGCTGACATCCAACAGCGGACAAAATTACTACTATATTATATTAGTAATTATTAATAATTATATCACACTAATATTACAAATGTATACACTATATACATGTACCAATACACAATGTGTGTACAGGAACAGTTATAGGGATGGTATTTCCGAGTTAGCCGACGAAGCTGCTGTTTAATGTTCATCCAATAATCTTTCCGAGAACACCGCCCTAAGCACGTCTAACATTTAAATCATAGTCAGTGGACTATGAGACTCAAGATGAAGAGTCCTCACCTCCGAAGACCTCGCAGACTAGCTCCAAGGTATCGCCTTCGCGGTAGGGCTCCAGCAGCCGCGTGTGGCTCCTGGTCTTCGCGTCCATGATGGTAGGCCGGTTTGGTGGAGCTGAGGAAAAGAATACACATTGTAGAATACAGTTTTATTAGACGTTTTACGAGTTACTAAGGCAGGACCTGCACTATTAGCAGGCCTATTTAAATTTTATTTAGTTGTTTTGCTTTTACCTTATTTTCTATTCATTTGTTATAATTTGTGTAACTGCTTCCTTAATGAGAGCTAGGGGCATTTCTACCCACCTATCAGTTTTCTTTTGATAGTGGTGTTTTAAATCTGACATTCTTGATTATTAATTCTTTGGACATTTGAGTAATATTTTGATTAAGCACTATTATTGTTCGTGTTTTTTTTTATGCTTTGTGTCTACCTACATATGTATAACATTTAATTAATATTGTAACTGTACTATAATTCTCCGTTTTGTATAACTGTGTATCGATGTATAATTTCCAACACAATGTAAATTGTTTGAGAATAAATGAAATGAAATTTGTAGACAATTAAATACATCATTGGATGTCCTAGTCTTATGAACATCATCATTTGCTAGTTTCTATTAACTAGTCTTATGAATAAAATAATATTATAGTTTAAATTTAATCTAAATTGCTTAGTTAGTTATTTTTAGTAACCATCAAATTTCGTGCGAGTCCTCTTACAGAGGAAAAGTTCACAAGACATTTTCAACCATACCCGACAAAGTCAAAGTCAAAAACTCTTTATTTCCATATTATACAATAAATGTATACTTAGAAAAGGACAAATTCTTAATATTTAAACACTGACACGGAAATAAAGTGATATTTTTGATTCCAGTTGCTTCGGTATGTATACTAAAGTAAATAAGCGACGAACAAACCTTTAGCCTGTTAGTTAGTTGTTATTTTTCGAGTGGAGCTAATCCCGTCCCACGCTTTTTTATCCTCTAGCTACATAGATAATCTGATATTTTATAGTAGGCCTTTTTACACAAGAAGGTTTTGACAATTTGTTTGAATTTATTTACTGATAATTTTTGCAACTCACTAGGAGTTTTGTTGTAGAAGCGTATACATTGACCTTTAAAAAATACATAAATTTTGTGCAGTCTAGTTATTGTGGGCCCAGCGAGATTATTTTTATTTCTTCTATCTAAATTATGTACATCGCTATTTTTAGGGAACCGATTGATATTTCTATGAGTGTACAATAGGTTTTCATAAATATATTGACAACCCATCATATCTATTGCTAAATGTCTCGACCATAACAAAACCAAGTCACCATTAAAGAAACCATAAAACATACATACACAAACGCACCCAAAGTGGATACTTATACCCAAATATAAGAAACACACATCCCCTAAGTAAACAATTAAGTGGTCAACATTAAACAACCCTCATTTTTCCCACTAGGATAAAAGTCCTTTGACAAATGCTCCCGAAGATAAGTTTCAACATTGGCACTGATATTTCTGTAAGAACTCCGAAAGTTTGGAGCGAAAATATACTCTATTAGTTAAGAGCTGTGAGTGGATAATGCTGCGTGGTCAAGCGTGCGTCCCAGAGGACGGTCTTTAGGAAATTGTCTCATCTGCTCTTCCCTTCGTTTTGTTCTAGGAAACATACGGGGGGTAATTGCGCGATCTTTTTGGATTCTTCATCTTCGTTCAAAACCTCGGCTAAATAGAAATTCTCAAAAAGAGCCTATTTTGAGAGGATTGTGTTTGACGCGTTTAATAAGACAAGAAAGGGTATACAATCAAATTTACGACGTATTTGAATATTATTATGTAGTTACTACTACAGTAGCCAAACTTGATGTAGATTTTTTGTAAACAAACAATGACACAGAAATCTAAACGTCACTTGCTAGGTGTTAAGAGTTAATTTATTGAAGGAAGGATCACAAATCGACAAGTAATGTAAATTGCGTCATAAATGGACGCGGCAAAAGAGCTAATTTTTGGTTAAGTATGGGCTGTTTATTTACAAATGTTCTACATCTAGTTTGGCTAGTGTATAGGTTGGTACTACTAGGCTGGTCTTCCGTGATACCAGTTATTGTGTACCTACTCTATAGTCTACATCATTTAAATAGAATTATGTACCTATTTAAGTCATAATTTGTTAAGAATCTACATTAAAAGCCTTTGAAAAAAGTTATCTAAAGTGGATCGTTACGTGTTGGCGCGAGATTCTTGTGGTTTTTAATTTTTTCTGCGTCCTACAAGGAATAAAACTAGCGAAAAAGTAATATGTCGCAAATCGTAAACCATTATCTATTAACTTATGAAAAAACTAACATCGATTTACTTATATTTTTGGAGCATTTGGGAATGTAAAAGATTTTGAGATAAAATCAACGGTATTCCCAAATACTCCCAAAATACAGTAGAATCAAAGTTGATTTTATCATGGGTTCGTAGAAAATAGTTTAAGATTTGCGGCAAATAACTTTTCCGTTAATTTTATTCCATGTTAAATGCATTTTTATTCAGATATAACAAAAAATAATTTCACGTAAACACGAAACGATCAACCTTAATGAAAGAGAGTGAGTTATCATCAAGTCAACTGTAATGTTCGCCCGTGTGATCCCACCTCACGAGGGAATCACTTAAAATACTTTCCTTCTTCCAAGTTTTTGCCATAACACCTAAAACTTGAGCGCGTACTATGGCTCGTAAATTATAAATGCAAAACAAGGAAGTTTTTTTTATGTGTTGGTGATATAGCCGGGTCTTCAGAGGTCAAGTTATTGTTTATTAAATGTTTTAAGCTTCGAAGTTTTGTATTGCTAATTTATGGACCAGATAAATAAAACAACAGCTCAACAGAGATCTTAGTTTCAGGAAACTAATTCGTAACTTGATAAGAAATTTTTTACATTTAAATTGGTACCTATTTGCTGAGATGGCAATGGCCTTTATTAACAAAGAAAATTACCGTCAAATAATAAAAACAAATTAGAACAAGAAGGTATTTACCATTGAAACAATTAGGCTAACTGAAGACTGTTGCAAAACAATCTACAGGTAAGTAGCTCAACTGATCCATATCAATACCAGTGGGAAGCGTCCCCAAACGCTGGCTGCATTGCCCCGCTGTATGGCAATGCTGATGCACTGCACTAGATACCCACCAGCTCTCTCTATTTACTAGGTTGTGCGAGAGTGAGAGCTTTATTTGTTCGTATCTGTGGTGTTCTGAATCCCAAAGTACAAATATTTTAAAACTTTTTTCTTAAGGAGCTTTTCAAGAAAACGAAGGTTAGCCGGACCAGCTGTGCGATTACGGTAAAAAACCCCATTTAATAATAATTATACATTTATTTCAGACAACCTTAGAACAAGTATAACTAATTCTACGGTCCATATCAATACACACACACCACAAGCAATTATTAGTTTGTAAATGCATTAATTTAACATTTATTTCAACCCCGGATGCTTTCAAAAACAGGCTAAACTGCGTCTGCCACCGGTTCCCTCGCGTCAGCCGGCTGACGGGGCCGCCATCCAAACTAAATGGTGGTCGAGCGTGCTCATTGTCACAAACAATAAAATATAGTAGTTTTTTACTTAACTCGTTTTCGCAAACTACTGTCGATTTAAGCTAAACGCGCATACGTCCATGCCGCAAGAGCTGCATGCGCCCCGCAATTCCCTCGTGGCCTCGCACCGAATCTCATTCATAATTTTTTATTTCTGTTTGGTGGTGACCACTTTACTGTTTTATAAACTTGTATTTTAATAAAAACTATCGCTGCCACCATGTTGTGTAATGAAACGACCGCGCCTGGATAACAACTATTTTATCAAAGAAGATAGAGAGACTTTACTTGTAGAGAACTATCTACCCTCAACAGCGATAAAAGGCCACCAAGACCGTCCCAATAACAGCTTCACTGCAAACCGACACAGATCAGCTGAATAACGACTTTATTTGAATATATCTCTACATTTCCCTTTCAGAATTACATCTAAAGGATTCCGATAGTTCCCCGCTGAGCGCTCGTGACCGCCCCCTCCCACATTCCATCTTCCCACTACTTTTACTGCCGGGGAACTACCGCTGGATCACTATTTTGTTAAATTTTATTCATTTGAGCAAATTGCACGGCTTCTAGAAAATATTTTAATTTTATTTTATATTAAGTTTGCTTCTACTAGTTTTCTACGTCCTGAGTTTTTAATTTTATTGTTATTGGAATAAAACGTGGCCTTCAGTTTATTATTAAAATATTATGCTTTTCATAACCATTTTTTGAGCCTGTGGTATCGTTGCAGTGCAAAGGCCTCCCTCCCCTTTCTGGCCTTTAGATTATGTTCTAGAATCTAGATATTTTTATAATCTGGAACTGGTATAATCTATGCTGCAAGGGACGCTGGAAGATAGGAAGTGAAAATAGGTAGTGAAACAACGAAATAAAATTCTTTCTGTTTTTTTCGCATATTTTTGACACTTGAGTTTCATACAGCGTCTTTGTCTATGGCAACCACTTTTTTTTTAAAGGTCGTATTGAAAAGCCCTCATTAATTGCCAAATTGAGCAAAAAAAGGTTATAGAAGCCTATACTTACCAAATCAAAAAAAAAAAAACAAGATAGTCTAGTTGTATTTTTTTTGGATTTGGTAAGTAAAGATTTTTATAAATTTTTTTTCGACGTTATAAATAAATAACATATGATGTCAAAAATGACAACGATAACACTCAATGTTAGAAATGAATACCTATTATGAGAATATGTAGCCTTTGGTAACACTGATGGATGACATGGTTTGACGCATCGCGAGGGAACCATAAATACGTCCAGGCACTACACCCGTATATTATTGTTGAAAGAGCTGCTGATATACATAAGTCAGACTAAATATATTGTTACGCCAGTTTATTATTTTATTCAAAAGACGCCGTGTTGTTTCACTGAGATATTTACTATGATTTGTGGGGTTTTTTAGAGTATCCCAATATTTTGAGAAATGCGCTGTGTAAACTATGACCGTTTCAAAAAGTTTTGAACTATTCTTTCAAGTGGTTTTGGATTTAATAATATGGACCTCTGCCCATTATTTTGTACTACCTATATTCATTTAATTTTATGTTTTATCTGGTTTCTTTGTATCTACGGGCTAAGAGAGGTAGGTACATTCTTCCTAATAAGATATTCGTTAAGCACAGGCGCAGAAGGAAGGTGTGCTTACCGAAAGTCTTATGTAACTCCGAAGTCAGCGACAGTTGACTAAACATTGTCCGATGCCTTGTATTGCTGATTAAATTGCTCATACACTGAAATCATGACTTTGTTGAGTAGTCTCCTTTAAGCTGCAACCAACGCTTCTTCAATGAAACAGGGGCCAATTTGTTCACAAAATTCAATAATAACCTATATATTGAAGCAGTTGTTTTTCGACCTTGAAGTGAAACTGTGAAAACTTAAATTGCTTTGAACCGATTAACTCGGATCGTGATCAGGCTAAGTGACGTGCTAATGGCATTGGTTTCTCTGAGATAATGGTTATGGCTAAAGTTTCAGCTAGAAAATAGTTGTTTATAATCTTTACAGCTGTTTTTAACTGGATATAAATACTTTAATTTAAAAAGGAATGGAAATTATTTTTAAATAGATAAGATAATTTAATGTTTATTTTTACGAAAAGCTAAAAACCGACTTCTAATTCCTGATTTTAAGTTTTGCGGGACAAATAGTAAGTACCTACCTAATCCCTCGGGAATATTTTTTATAGGACCGCCTCGGGGTCATATTCTGTACAAAATCCACGGACGGAGTAATCGGCAAACACACAAAAAACTAACATAGGTACATATAGCCGAACATTGAACTTCCACTATTTTTCAAAGTCAGTTAAAATGGTTAACGCTGGTGTTGGCGCTTGATAAAAATAGGCAATAATTTATTCACGAAGGAACCCAAATTCCTGTTGTATAATATTGACATAGCGGAGAACAAAGAGCCGTCTACGTCCAGAATGCCTCCACGAGATGAAGCCGCAGCCGATTGCTATTTGCGACTTCGTTGAGAAAGACGAGAACTTTTTGAGTTAATCCCGCTAATAAATAACTCTACAAACAATTGATCTAACTGCAGACTGTTGCAAACAATCTACAGGATCTACGGATTCATACATCCAAACTTACGTATTTTTTCCTTACTTATTTTAGGTAGATAGATTAATTGCCTGGAATAAGCCTGGGAGAGATCGCTTCTAAGTGATAAGGCGACCCGTTGTACGTTGTGTGATGACATGTCTATTTGTAATGTTTTTTTCTGGTGTTCAAAAAGCATTTTTTGTTTAATTATGTTGTAATATGAGAGAGACGTCATTTCGCTATCTATACATTTTTTCATCTACCACGTAGGGTCAGCATTACATATTTTGTCCTCTCTTGTCCTCTCTCCTCTGTCACCCTCTATCTATTTATTGCAAAGACAATGAACACCATATTCAGACAGCAGTGATAATTAGTTTAGCTAAGAGAGTCTTATGCCAGTCACCATCTAAGAATCCATCTCGATCAGATGAATCAACAGACAATGGCGGATGACGTGCTCTTTTGCTGCCATTACTTTTATGAAAACAACACGATTATACGCCCTTAATACGCACTAAAAAGAGTGTTCTGTATTCGGGCCGACATCATTTTTTAGGAGGTTGGGGGGGTCACGCATGAGCAACATTTCCCCGATAGACTCAATGTATTATGTGTCATGGTGCTGAGATATGATTTTATCAAGTTACGCAATGGCCATACAGTTATATGTATAACAAACTTCCACATGACATGAGAAAACTGACAGATAATGAATCTGAAATAATAAATTATATAATTAGCTTGTAGTGATTATTTGAAATTTAAATGCACAAAATTTTAATTGTATACATGTAGTACCTACTTAATGTTATTTAATCTAATTTTCTCCAGTTAAAGTTATTTTTAATTTTAAACATTTGCACGAGGCAAAGGTTAAATATAGTGAAACTCTATTGTAAAACCACCATTGCAAACCTATATTTAAACAAATAAATGCTATTTCATTTTATTTCATAATACAATGCAGAAAGTACATTAAATATAACTTTTATTACAATACATTCTAGGTACATAGATTAATATTCTTTTTATATTAGAACATAATTATCCAAAACACCCGGAACAAATATTTGCAGATTATACAAAGTCCTAGGCAAGAATTGAACCCGGAACCATGCAGACAAAGCTCTGTGCTCCTTCTAAGGCTGCGTTTTAGTTTGACAGTGGGAGCTGCAGTCCTGCAGCGAAAACGGGTTTCTGCCAGTGCGTGTTCAGAGGAAAACTCGCGGCGTTCAATTGAAAACTGTAACATACGCTTCCGCTCTCGTTCCCGCTGCCCACCGACGCGAACTAAAGCCTCTAAACACCACTTACCTTAATGTATGTGTCGCCTGACATCTAAGCTGCGTCTCAGTATTCACGCAGGTAGGTAGGTATTATTTAACAGAATTTAACTTGCATGTGAATATCACCGGCATCTTGCCATATCAGAATATTGCAAAGCAAACACAGCTCTCTGCCAGAAATACAGCGCACACGTAGGGCTGGCTAGCGTCTCCCAGTCGTAGGTGATTATATAATGTGCCCTGGTTCTCACGACAGATCTATGTTTATTAATCTTTATATTTTTTTTATGAGTATGGACTGGATTGGTATTTCAAGTGATTATATCACGTTATGGTCCCGTTGTTGGAAGCGAAACTTTTAACACTTGCATGGCTTAAGATCCACACATGTCTATCTGCAGAGTGCAGAGCCTCGTGGCGGGGAGCGGCGCGGCGGCGCGGAAAAAAATTGTGAATAACAGGAATTTTATTTGCGTTCGCTACAAGCTCGTTGTTCCAATTCGTCAGACCACGAAAAACATTATAAAAATACTGGATTTCACACAGCTTCACCTAGCCTCAAGCAATCAAGCAGAGCTTGTTGGGTTTGTGTTACAGTGTGTGTTGTTAAGTTATTATTGTAGGTACCTACAATTACCCTACCTACAATTGTTGGGAGCAATTCTCTGAACAACCAACAACAGACCATATCGGGTTACACGATATCCTGTGTCAATAGCAATAGCTAAACTTGGTCGGTACAGAGACCTTAGTATGACTTTTGCATAGTCCACGAAAACTATAAAAATTTTCGTTTCTTTTAATACATTTAGCGCCTTGCAGCGCCCCTACTAAGAGGAACTACATTTCAAAGTAAGACAGCGAACTAAAAGTTTTATACGAACTCGATTATCATTTTGAGTGATTTGTTGCATTTTTGCAGTAGGTTTTCCGTTTAAAGCTCTCCACATATTAATCCAATACCGCTACGTGGTTATATTTAGATACATTTTACAGACAAAATCGCTTCTCCAAAGCTTCAAAGGTCCGCTCCGCGTGCTGTCTGTCATCTGATGTCGTCAATATATAATTACTCTAAGCCCATACTTGAATAAACAGTTTTGTGCTGTGCTGTAGCGGTGAGTTCCAGGTGTGCTTTAGTAAAATTGTGCTCATACTAGTCACTCAAGTCGGTAAAGGTAGTCTCACGTAGCAACCGTCGTCTGTTACTAAATCCATTTCCCCGGGACCTCACACACCGGCGCGCGCGTTCAAAGGAAACATGCTATGATCAAAAGGGTGATACGAAACTACCGCGATAGCAACCCGGAGGATCTAGTTATGAACATGGAGGGTGTACTTAATCATGTGCCTACCTTACTTCATAGACTTGATTGCTTTTGATCTATAAAATGATTTTGTTTTGGTTTAGGACAAAAGCCTGCTTTACTACAAAACCAGGCTTTTGTCCTAAACCAATAGTTTAGTTCCTACCTAAATACTAAGGTACTGAGAAGCTATGGATCCGTGCTCAATGTAATAAACGCGTTTAGGTACAGTACAGATAAGCACTACTAATGAATCTCAATCTCATAAGATAAAGTAAAAAGTCCGAGTTACAAAAGGAACCGCATCCTTGGTGACGTCAGATCTAAATTCTCGACGCTCAGAAAACTGATCTCAGTTTTCTGAGCGTCGAGAATTTAGATCTGTAAAATGAACATAATACCTAATCTGTCAGTCAAATCTCAAAGTCAACAATTATTGAGGCGCGCGGTAGAGCGTCCAGCCAAGTTCATAAAGAAACGGGCGATGCAATAGCAGTGAGTATCTTTACACGAACCATTGGGAACGCTTTTGAAAATATTTGCCTCCGGTCGCTTCCTTCCCACATTCTTTCTCTTCTTCATAACATTCACTTTAACCCTGTCACTCCCTTTTATTTAAAAGAGCGATTCGAATTTCTTTACGATTCTCATCCTCATCCTTCTCGTGTCAGTTAATTTTTTTTTTTTGTTAATTTATTCTCTTATTTACCAAATGTTTGTCCATCTTGTTGTTAAGTAAATTGTTGTATAAGTAGGTATAATTTATACGTAAGTTTGTTATCTTAGTAGGGCGATGTGGTCGCTTAGCGACAAAGTCCCTTAATATTTGTAAAAAATAAAAAAAAATCCTTCTCGTGTCCTCCGGTCGTCAGATATACAACGTTATTCGATCTTTGATATTGATTTTGTAACTTGGCATGTTTTGGTTTGACTAGAAAATAAATATAATTTGGTAGTTTTTAGTAATTTGACAAAGTTGCGCTTTTTTATTTAAAATCAAACATGACTTTTTGGACCGAATTTAGTTTTCCCGCCCCATATTTTGTTGTATGAGATGAAAAGGTATCAGGAAATAAAGGTAATAGGAAGGTTTTTAAATATTTTTTTATTTTTATGTTATTTTCAGTTTTTGGTTGTTAATATAGGTACGTCTTTGTGTAAAATAACAAAATAATAAATCCATAATCCAATGAGATATGCACAAATAGCTGCACACCTATCTATAATTTATGGAACTGCTATTATAACACCCATTTAGATTTCAACACTTTTATTGACGGAAACGTCTACTGAACTTGGCACTTTATTCACATTTATGTTTTTGGTAGGATTTGTATTTTGTATTTATTTATTTACCATTTATAACATAGGTCGTTATACAAGGCAAGTCAGAAATCGTACAATTTGAATAGACAAAACTGAAAACAAATTTAAAAAACTAAATAAAATATATTAAAATCCAAATAATTCCAGATCATAAAATTCTATGTCATGTCATTATCTTCTACACGACGCTTCTTTTCTTCTGACTAAAACTAGCCTCAATTATGTTATTACTAAACTTTTGCCAAATTTAAGTACAATATACCTAATCTATTAACAGGAGTTAGTAGAAGTTTTGTCGTGTAGAAGTAACAATCATCCATCCAAACTTTTGCACTTTTATTTAGTACCAGCTTTAGTTCCAACGCGTTTGTCGTAGTTCCTTCCCAACGTCCGTCTCGTCCCAATTTCCACGGTAAAATTACGTCCTTCCCCAGGATATAGTTCTTGCCATATTTTACTTAGAACAGTTCGTTCAGCAGTTTACTGGTGATAAGTAATAGACTTCGCCGTGATAATATCTTGTATTATGGATTTAAGTTTGTACGTACATATTAGTGTCATGTTACTAGTAGGTACTCACTGATAACAGTAAAGTTGACTCTCAAGTTCCTGGTCGGCGAGTTCTTGAAGTCGACCCGGCAGCGATAGACGCCGGCGTCAGAGGTCAGCACGTTGTCCACGAACAGCACCGCTGGCGAGGCGGCGGCGCGGAAGTAGGCACGGGTTCCGAACCCGGAGGAGGCGGACCACAGCTTCGGCTGGGAGGCGAGACGTCCGCGGACATCGTAGCTGTAAGGACAACTAAAGTTTAGAACATCGAAAGAGGTTTAAATGTTGTTGAAGCGCACCTGTGGGAGCAGCGATAGAACGACGAAAATGCACCGAACCGACAACCGACTTCTTTTATAGGAGCCTTTTAGGTCAAGACATACCTATGTACATTATATCCATAGAGGGAAATAAATAGCTGCCACTAGCTGTGGGATGACACATGGCAGGGGCGCCCACTTCTCCAGAGTATTGTATTGAATGGTACGAGAGCGATTGAAAGAGTACCTACCTGTAGAGAGGCTCTCCGTCCCGCTCCTTGAACCAGAGCACCATAGACACGTGGTCGTCGCCCGCCAGAGGCTGGATATCGCACGGCAGGGCTGCCTTCTTGCCCAACACGCCTTGCGTATGCGCAGTTGGTACTGCAACAATACAAAACAGTTTATATGACAAATTCAATGAAACCAATCAAAAATAAATAACGAATTATTCCTTGTTTTCAAATAGTTCAATATAAACTTATATTTTTTTATTTAACGGTAATTATAAGCTTGATTTCACACATAATTAATTATTCATGACTTTGTGTATATATTTTACAAAAGAAATTAATTCGATAAAATTCGCTCATTTTATGTTAACCCTGCGGATTCATATAAAAGATAACTACCTCTATTCATTGTGATGCTTATTATAACACCTTAGAAGGCGAGCATATAATCCAGCTGATGTAAAAAAACAGCCGTCGGCATCGCCGTTAGCAAATTACCTCGCAGGTCACGTACTGGAGGAACGTGCCTTACGTAGCCGTCCAGCGTCCGTCAAATCGAGGCGAACGGACGAAATCGTGGGCGAAAGGTACTTTAATATTTAACTACAAACTCCAGTCCGTTTTCCTACAAAGTTGACTAAATAAAGTGAACCTGACGATACAAACTGTTTATATCGCGCTATTTATTCTCATAAATTTCATTTCATCTCCATCAAACGTCGGACAACTGGGACACTCGTGCTTGTAACAAACATCACATGAATTACACTCGTTCAAAGAAGCCTTTGTGAGTTATTTAATATTCTAGTAAACATTTCCCCTTTTATCTCGTATGTGATAAAGTCTTATTACGCAACTTCAGCGCTACGAAATTAAATTCGCTAAGAAATTCACAACAGGGTTTTGGGACAAGTGCGCATCTCGTTTTATCCGGTTTAATACATTGTGAAGACGACGCGACGAGTTGGCTTGAGTCAAGCTTGACACATAAGAGTGCGAGTATGCGGGTAATAAGGAGCCGTAGGGTGCCTTTTCACCAGAGTTTAGCTACGTATTTAAGGTGCCACGGATTTGTGTGAAACGCACCAATAGCAACACTTGAACATTGAGCATTGAGCTCCTAAGGGGTAGAGATGACATCCGTAGGGTCTTAATGTCACAGTAGGGTTCTGTAGACGCTGGTATACCATTATGATGTGCCATGTAAATGCGATGGTGCAGTCTTGACCAAAACTAACAAGCTTTTGCTTTCTTGATCTCGCGCTTGGTTTCTTGATAAATGAAATAAATAATGTTGAATGTCGCGTACAGCTCCCACAAGGAGGTCCGTAGTGCTGCCTGCAAGCACCTGTAATATATCGCAGGTCGCAGGGCACGCTCCTAATGTGATTAACCTAAGATGCTACTGAAATTCGATGACTACCGCGTAACATCATTTTAAATGTTCATTTCCAAGTTGTACTTATTTAGGACTGTGTAGAAACCTATAGGTATAAAGGTTGAAGTCTATCCAATGAACCCAGTGTCTTGTTTATCTGGAAAAGATCTTCTGTAGATGAGTTCCGCATAACCCGACCTCACACAATACCTTGCGATAACATTTGCATATTCCGATCGGGACGAGATGAGAAAAATCGGGAAGACTTGTATCCTCCGTAAAGTAAAATATCCTGAAATAGGAACTGAACTTATCGGTATGGTTATTGAACTGGGAGGCGAAGGGATTCTTTATTATTATGAAAATGATAGGTAACTTGTGCTGTGTGGTTCCGGCTTAGAATTTGTACCACCCCAACTCTTCCCGCGGAAGTCATAAGAGACGACTAAGGGATATCCACGGGGGGTGGGCAGCAGCACCTCCTGCAGAACAATTCTAAAACCAAACTGCAATCCCCAACCCGCATGCCCAGTGTGGGGATTATGGGCATTACCCTCCGGGAGATAAAAGCCAACAAGGCGCTTATCAGAAGGAGGCCTGGGTCCAGCAGTGCACCAATATAGGCTATGGAGGAGGTGGAGGAGGTAACTTTTGCCAACGGCTTTGCTCACGCACGTAGTAGGTAGCTGCTCACCGTCGTTCTGTTCAGTCGTAAGTCATGAAAAGGTAACAAATAAACGAAGTTACCTACTTTTATCATTTAGAATTTAGTATGGATGAGTTCAGATTTACTTTACGAGAGAGTGCCTTGAAGTAATAGTCGAACATTGTTTTGCAATATTGGAGCAGGTGTCTGTTGTCCGAAGCGCTGGGGTTTGCATGATTATCGGTCCATCAGACCTCTTCCTCCTTTTTTTCATAAATTGAGTTCTGTTATTTGGTGTATTTTCAGCCTCTTGGGCTGCATGAGGCACATTTACATGACCGCTCTTATTAAACACCGCGCCAAGTTTTATTCTAAATCGAAAGTTACTAATTCCAATAACAATCGGTCTCTTTTTAGTGTTCGGGCCCACCAAACACTAAAAAGATACTTAAGATTAGATGGCAAGGCCACTTTGATGCACTTGAGAGAGGCCTAAGCCCAGAAGTGTAACAATATAGACTAACATCACCAGAATCACCACCCTAATGAGTTGTCCACGTTAGTATGGAACCAAATTAAATATCGCATAGACATTCGGCCACGTCCTTGTTCTGTAACTCATTAAAGTGTCACCATCTGGTGAAAAATTCAGCAACACATAAAACCCCATACAAAGCAACTTGGAAACGGAATAATTAAAATATCAGTCCCTTTTTGATCGCTTATAATAAATAGCTTGGTAACATAATTTTCGACGAAAGGGTTGAAAATATTTTGCTGCTTTCTTTAACGACAATTTTTGAATTTTTTAATATTTCTTCCTTGTTTGTCTGACTAATATTTAAGAGTGATTTAACACCTTTTTCTGCAGTTTTAACTGCACAGATACATGTAAGTCATATAGGGCATTCCTCCCTATTACATTATTTATTTATTTATTTTTATCTCTTACTAACAGTAACACTTAAATATTAACAATAAGAAATCTTAAATTAACTAAAATCTATAAGTGTGACCAGCCCCGTTAACCACAAGTTACTACAATAGAAAGGGGTCGTGTTCGTGAACTTATACTACCTAGGTATGAATATTAAGAACGATTTAGGTCATAGGTAATCAAGATTTGTGTTATATTAAAATTAAACTAACATGACACTTTATTTTATTTGACAGTTTTAGATTGATTAGTTACATATTTTATTATATTTTAATATTAATAGTTTATTATTCAAAAATAAAATCGGATGGCAAGATGAGGTTGATGGCTTTCTTATACAAAGCAGGTGAAGTAGCAAATGGATCAGCTTCAGAGAAGTACTTATTATATACATTTGTCATATGCAGAGGAATTATTATCTCCCAAAATTTCAGGGGACAGTCTCAAAAGGAGTTCTGATGTCTAGAATAGAGTTTTTTTTGTAATTCCTCTGCCAGGCAATGTTTCTTAAGGTTACCTTGATTAATAGCTTAGCAAAGTTTCACGTATTATCGGGTACAACATGAGGAAATTCTTTGAACAATGGTCATTTTCTCATCACAAGACATCTTGCCGTATAAGACTTTATAAATAAGTATCTACCACAAGTAACGCTATAAGGGGCTTCTTGCTGCCCCGCTTCATTTTCAGGATCAATCGTATGATTTAAAGCTCTTCCTTCACTGCAATAACACGCCACTGCTGCTTTAAAAGGCGCTTCAATGCAAACTTGGTTGTAGTCCAGAGAAACGGCTAATCTCTTTGGTATCTGCTCTTTTGGTTTGCTTGACATAACAATCTATACGTATATTAACAAAAATTAAAGTTTGTATGTTTGTTAAGATGTAAGTGGCTATCTCCGGAAATAGATACTATCCTGAAAACCCTAAAGTAAAACTTCATCTTATCAACATGTTGAGGAAATTCACTTGTAACAATCTATACTTATAATAAAACGCAATAAAGCTTAAAAGCTTGTTTGTAATCTAAGGACAATCTCTGAAAATAATATTTTGATTCTAATAATTATTTAACTGCTAGATAGTTACATAACTTTCATAATTATGCTGTTTTATGTAAGTACCACGTGAGCGAAGCCGCCAGGAAAAATAAAAATCAAGGTTTTATACGAAAACTTCAAAAACAACACTCGATTGAGCTCCCTGATGCGCTAAAGTTAGGCCTTCTGAAATTTGACTATGTTATTACTAAAGATACGTATTACAAACTAAGGGGGCGAAGATAGGAAAAACAAAGTAACATTGGACCACCCTTCTAACCATCTCCTCATTCCATAAATCCAAAGACACCGTAATAGAATAGGTTAGAGTTCCTGTGTATGTGAGGTTACCTTCTTTACGTTTACATGTATCAGAGCTGAAATTGGTAGGAACCTACTGCAATATAACTGATATTCGCTACTTCGCGCTCGTAAACTCTATAAGTATCAACCCACTGAAATCTCATATCTGACGTGGGGAATAACTGGCTTTTACATGATATTAGAATTTCAATTTCAATTTTATTCGTTTAACCTGCTTAGATAGCGACTTCATTCATAAAAACCTTGCCTTTGTGTTGGATAACTTGTTTCTGCCCGTGACTTGACACGCGTTTTCTTGGATATTAATAATGGACACTAGTAAGATACTGAATACGGTAGAAGAGACTGGATACTAGTAAGTAGGAACAATAAATGGTCTCGCCACTTGGACAGGCTTTTGTACAGGAGTGGGAAAGAAGGTATAAGTCAAATTGCCAAACTTAAAATTGTATTGAGGTTCGTGTTCGTATAGCTGTTATACGTCGTGAAAAGGCTTTGGACATCATTGTGAAATATGAATAGATCAGTTGTTCAGTTAACTACCAGTGTAAGTCAACACTCGCGTTTTGTAATTCGTCAGCAAATGGATTTTTTTATTTCCGCAAAAAATTTAAGAAATAAATTAATCTCAAGGATAATCGAGGCACTCACGACACTACCGTTTCACTCTCCCTTCACATCCAGAGTTTTACAGTTGACGTAGCCTTTGACTAATGATAGCGGCGCCGCTCTAACCATAATAAGGTTCCTAGTTGCTACCCTAAATTCCAATCTCACGCTCGGGTTTACGTCCTGAATTATGGCCTTTACCCTGGGGCACAGCTGCACATATGTACCTGTATGATAATGTAATGTGTACGTACCTCGAGAGTGTAGGCACTTGTCTCACAGCAATTACCTGTCTTTCACCCTGTTGTGAAGATATCATCAAATGTTTTTATCTTTCTTTCTTTATCATATTTATTGTTTATTTAAATTGGATGCAACGTGGTTCCATTTATAACGTTTACAAAAAGCTTTTCAGGCTCACTGTAACTATAGCTGATAGGTAGGTACGGTTGACCTAAGCTGATTGGTAGCACTGAAAAATTTGTGCTTCGAGATTAGGAGACTCATAACTTTGTTTGAGATTAGGAAATTCTTTTCTCATAAAACAAGCACATAAATTATAACGTGAATGCCATAAACATTGTACTCTTATCATGTCTTATGGTAACTTGAATGCTCGGTACCCGGTTTGTTGTACGCACCAGTGCTTGCCAAAATCATCTCAGTAAAAGCATTGTTGGGCATTTCAAAGCAAACGATATAGGTACATAATGTATAATCAAACGTCTAAATGCGAGTAGGACGGATTCCTGAGAATTTTATACAACTTTATTTAAATAAACAAATAAAATAAATAATGCTGGACAATCCACACAGCATCATCTAGCCCCAAGCTAAACAAAGCTTGTGCTACGGGTACTAGACTGATATACATAATACAATACAATTAGATATGGTTATTGTAACAGATCCTTGCGGGTTGAGATAAATATTGTCCGAAGAAGATCACATGGTCGCGATGCTGGTTGCCCCACTAGATGTGAACTTTTTAATCTTGTAAAAGCTTTTCAAAATTATGCAACGGCTGTTAAATAAACGTGACTTTATCTCAGGCAAATATTATCAAATGTAAAAGTATGCTTGTGTATAACTCAAAGAGCGAAGTTTGTCTTACTTTCACGAAAGCCTTTTTCTAATTTAATATCTTTTCATAAAGAATTACCTATATAAAGGAGTGGCTCAGCGAGCTGTAAGGTTCTGCTTTCAAAGGTACCTTATAATAACAAACAGACCAGTCCTTTATTAACACTCAGGGTAACGTCTTTCTTTACTATTTAGTTATTATAATTCCGAAAATCACTCTCGCTTTTGTAAAATAATTGTCTATAAAATGTTTACAATTTTTTATTAATGCTAAAGCCATTAAGGCCGTACTGCCTCGTCTTAAATTTTTCTGTATAATTATTTTTTAATTTTTTTTTGCTTTAGGTGGCTTTCTTGTCACTGCGGCCATGATAGGCCTATTGTGATCGCCACTCGAGTGTTCAGCCCTAAAGCTGCGACGTTCATAGTTGGCTACTTACCCTTGCAGCTGCTAGGAACTGCAGGATTTTCTTCGGGGTGATGGCTCGTAGCTCGTCTGGGCTATGCAGGTGCTTGCCCAGATGGATGCTACGTTTTTGCATCAGTGCTCCGCACTCTCCTAGCTGGTGGAGAGGCGTTTCCTCCGCCTCTTCGCAGAATCTGCAGGATTGTGTGTCGCTTAGACCCAGTTTGAACATGTGCTTGTTAAGGCGACAGTGTCCAGTTAGGGCTCTTGTCATGATGCGAAGGTTGCTTCTGCTTAGAGCTAGGATTCGGTTGGTGAACCGTTTATCGAACGATATCGACTCATGCCCAAGGAATTCTTCCAAAGCTTGGAAGCTTCCTCGAAGCAGGAATCCAAGAGGGTTCTGTTAGCCAGGCTTTTAGGTATGCCACAGAACGGCTCGGGGCCCAGCTGAGTCCCCTTGGCCCCGGAACGAGCAAGTTCGTCGGCACACTCATTGCCGTTGATTCCTGCGTGTCCTTCTTTTCTTCTCTTCTGTATAATTATTATAGTTTATAAACTTAATCATTCATTTAACATTTTAACTGCACAAATTGTATTGTTATGTACATAATTACAGACAGACAGGACAGTAAATCTGTTTAAAATTTTACAAAAGTGCGCGGATTCAACTTTAACTTCTTTCTTAGTAGCGAGCGCGCGGATTGGACCATAGACAGAAATATTGTGAAAAGCAGGGCCGGCGGTGGCTGTCAACGTCAAAACAAAATGGCGGATTCTAATACGAGTTTTCATCACCCAACCCAACACCCCTTTGGCCAAGTTGCTAATCTACCGCATTTTCAAAAAAAATATTGAATTTTCGAGAACAGAAAACTAAAATGCAGATTTATTCGGTATTTCATAAGTTATCAGTTGATGCCCATCCGATCGATTGACAATATAGACAATTATTCTTGCCATTGTTATTTCACAAAAAACGTGTTTCCTATGTTTAATTATCTACTAGTTCCCTTATCACCTCTACTTATACAACGCGTGGCAGGATATTACCCCTTTATGTATCCCACCAAATATCTACTACAAGGTTCCCTGGGTTAACTCGCTAAAAACACGACTTGCGTAAGACCAGTTAACAAACACTATTAAAATTTTTAGGAACATTATTGACGGTCCCGATCTACACAACGAGTTGCTTCGCCTATACGTGCCCGGCATTATATTCGCGGTAGAAGTCACAGGCTCCTCGCTCTACCACCTTGCCGCGCTGTTAGACATCATCAAAAAGTATTGATCATCAAATCATTATTTAAAGCGTTTTGCACATCACTTTCTGTAGCCTGTGGATTAACTACACCAAAAGGTCTATGAGTGCCCTTCATGTACAATTCAATAACGCTTTCCAGGCGTTGTCGCGGCTGCCGCGCTGGTGCAGTGCGTCGGGCATTGAGCAGCTTCCCAGCTGTGCTACGAACTCACTGCGCTGCCGATCTGCGTCGCCTGCGCGCCAGCCGCAACAGCCTCCTGGCAGCTAGTGCTGAAGACCTGAGCAGCCGATTTCTACAGCATTGGGTAGGGGTGCCTTCAGTTCAAAAAAACAAAAAACAATAAAAATACTTAAAAATAGCTGAGATGCTTTTCTGAGTTAAAAAAACCACCAAACTATTGAACTCGGTTTCACCTACATACCTCCAGTTACCATATGGCACACGGTCTGCCGAACACCCTGAATCAGGTACAGTGGGTGATTAACGCCCACCTAACTTTAATTTCATGTAGTTTTGGTATTAACATGAGCATTAATAAAACAAGTTTTTTAATTTATGGATCAAAAAATAACACTTAAAACATAATTTAAGTAATAATGATCTTATCTTACAAGCTTTTAAAAATACCCCGTTATTCAAATGTATGCATCTTCAATTAATTCAATTTCCCGTTTCGAAAACTAGGCTTTTAATGCAAAAATAGACTTACTAAAAAAAAGTTATTCGCACAACCAAAATCTCACTTTGCCTCACCTTTATGACACTAAAAACAAAGAAATAAATTCAACATTAAAGAAAAATTTGGTCCAATTAAACATTACACCCAACTTCACATGGTCTGTTTGTGTTTGGTCATAACATAATAAAGGATTTTTTGAGTCTTTGTATATACCATAGTTAAGTACTTTTCATATTAACTGTTTTTAAGGCTGTATTAAGATAATCGCTAAATGTTCGTTGGGCGCAATTAAACGAACAGCGGGTAATAACGCCCAAAGATATAACATCAACACAATACGTTAATTCTTTTATAATTCTCTAGAATCTTGTTTAAAATTCATTTAAAAATCTAATTAGAAACATATCTAGCAGATAACGAATTTTAGTGTCTGACAAACTATAAAAATGCCCTTTTTCATTAACGCCCATGCAGGCTATTAGCGCCCCACCGTCATTTTACTGGACGTTACTACCCAAGAGGGCGTAATTATCTAAATGACACATTTATGGAAAATAATAGTAAAAATCGACAAAAAATATTTTAGCAATATTATAATAAGTTCATATTAAACCAAATATAACAAAAATATATTGACAAAACACAATAAAACCAGCAAAAACTTACGATTTCGTCGCAGCACTTATTATAACAGCGTGGTACGAGTACGTCGTGACCGACCCAGCCGGAACGCGTGTCGCCTCACTGCTACAATAGTAGCACGAGCGAGCTGCCGCTTGCCCCGCGGTTTGTTATTGGCTTATTTTATGTATGCGTGGAGTTTTTACTAAATCTCACCATATCTAGTGTAATTTCGGTTACCTGGGCGTTATTATACAGTGGGTGTTAATCACCCACCCTACCTTATTACTTGTTACTGCCAGTGGGTTTGCACACACTACCTACTCCATGATAAAAACCCTTCGCACATCCCAAGGATACCTATTATTTATCTCCTTCCACACTTGAATGTCCACTACACCATACACTTCATCAAGAACAGCTGTAAAAGCCTCGACAATCCTACTCATGCTATGACGTGTGAGTTTGATGGAGCCTCTCTCTCGGACATGCAGACGTGTTTGCCACTCCTTGCTGTGCCACATGCGCCCGTTGAGCCGTCAGTCGGCCTGTCGTCAGCAGGGACTAGCTGGTAGTTTGGAATTACCGTGGATTATTGTAGTTTTGAGGCGGTAGCTGTAATATACAGGGTGTCTCACGGCCATGGAACTTGGAGGGCAAGTACCTACCAGAAATATTAAAGATAAGGAAGTTTTACTTATAGGAAACTTCTTATCTTTAATATTCTGGTACTTGCCCTCCAAGTCCCATGGCCGTAGGACACCCTGTATTGTACACCATCATCATCATCATCGTATGTTAAATAATTAAATAAAAGTAAACAATTATGCATTTACATAATTATAGAACATTCACATCATTCACATTTATAGAAATTAAAAATGAGATAAATAATAAAAACATTAAAACTATTTTAATACAATATTTTCTATCGAAAACTCTATGCTGAATTGGAGTACCCTGTAGATGATGGTAATAAGCGGCGATAAGCGCTGAATGAATGAACTTTACAACATTCCGGTCGTAGATAAGTAAATGCATAGAAAATAGTTACCAATGTGTGTGTTTATTACGACTGTTATCTTTGATTGTTTTGTATAAGATTTAGGATTATTTATTTAACTAAGCGACGCGTTAAACCACAGTAGGTAATAATAAAATCTAAAAATAAAGAGAACCCAGTGCTTAGACAAACCTTACATAGGCTTTAAGGCATTGCTAACCAATGCATGTAACGAATTTTTATTGAATAAATGATATATCTATCTATCTATCTAATTATTTTAATGATTCTATAGCTTTTGCATAGAAAACGATCCCAAGATAATATTTTGAAAAATCCAAAAATAACCCATTCCCCGCCCCTATCTCCGAAGTTTGTAGAGCAATCCATCTAAAATGTATGTAGCGTTTGTAAATATAAATCTCTTTGAAAAATGGTCAAAAAGGGGGGAATAATTTTCAAAAGGCTACCACCACACTGAGTTGGGTATCAAATAAAAGGTATTGGTTTGTTTTTTCAAAAACTGTTTTGAACATCTGAAAACAGTTTTTGAAATTCCTGTAGGTTGCATACTTTTCGAAATATTTTGAAAAAAATAGAAAAATCGACCATTTCCGCCTATAGGTACTCCGAAGTTTGCAAACCAATCCCTACCTACCTTCTATTTTTAGGTACCTATTCTTTAAAAAGCTAAGTCTAACCGGTACCTATTAGTCCATATTTGTATATTTGACAAACTTTCGAAACCCTCGGCGCGCGAATCACACTCGCACTTGACGGATCTTGTTTTATCCCAGGTAGATATCAGTTCCGTGCGATAGAAATAACCTTTCAACTTTTCCATGAAACAACGCGAGAGAAGCCGCGGGCACAAACTATAATTATTACGTTATTTAATTCGTGATAAAGTTTGCCAGAAAGCAGGTACCTACTTATTTTATTACAATCACACCGCTATTTTCTGGTGTGTTTTACTAATAAAACCTATACTTGATACAGGCTAAAGGCTACCTCCAAAAGCCGTGGTTATTCCCGGGAATTTAACCAAATAGCAGTTCATAACCCATCCATCACTTCCCAAGGGAACTTTGAAATCCTAAAATAAACTCTAGAGCAATTAAACCTTTTCCTAAACTGTATTCTACTGACGGATTCTGAATACGAATAGATACCAAAATATTGATTAATTGATACAGTGATATTATATATAGGTACTAGATCATTAATTGATACAGTGATATTACATATAGGTACTAGATCATTAATTGTTTGGAGGATTCCGTACCCGAAGGGTCCCGAAGATCCGAAGAACCCACTAAGCCTCCGCTGTCCGTCCGTCCGTCCGTCCATCCATACGTCTGTCACGTGGCTATATCTCATGAACCGTAAGAGGCAGACAGGTGAAATTTTCAAAAAATGTGTATTTCTCTTGCCGCTATAACAACAAATAATAAAAATATAATAAATATCAAAATTAAAGGGGGCTTCCATACAACCAACGTATGGGATTAATTAATATGTCAAGGCTTGAACTACAATAGGTAGACACATAAAAATTTCTATAATTAAGTAAGACTTCAATTTTATTGTAATAATAACAAATACTAAAAATAAAATAAAGTTGAAAATTTAAAGGGGTCTCCGAACAAGTGAAAATAAGATGTTCATTGAAAAAGTTGCCTGATTTTTACGAAACCCTTCGTGCGCGAGTCGACTCGCACTTGGCGGTTTATTTTTAGATCCCGACGCGACGTAATTATTCCAATACTTTCGTGTCTCATTCAATTCTGTAGACAGGAAGGGACAAAGTTTTGGAATAGTTTAAAGGAGTTTTAGTTTATAAGTAGGTAGGCGAATAGTGAAACTGTGTAGCGCAGCTACCGACATCATGTTCATGAAACTGTGTAGCGCAGCTACCGACCTCATGTTCATGAAACTGTGTAGCGCAGCTACCGACCTCATGTTCATGAAACTGTGTAGCGCAGCTACCGACCTCATGTTCATGAAACTGTGTAGCGCAGCTACCGACCTCATGTTCATGAAACTGTGTAGCGCAGCTACCGACCTCATGTTCATGAAACTGTGTAGCGCAGCTACCGACCTCATGTTCATGAAACTGTGTAGCGCAGCTACCGACCTCATGTTCATGAAACTGTGTAGCGCAGCTACCGACCTCATTTTCATGAAACTGTGTAGCGCAGCTACCGACATCATGTTCATGAAACTGTGTAGCGCAGCTACCGACCTCATGTTCATGAAACTGTGTAACGCAGCTACCGACCTCATGTTCATGAAACTGTGTAGCGCAGCTACCGACCTCATGTTCATGAAACTGTGTAGCGCAGCTACCGACCTCGTGTTCATGAAACTGTGTTGCGCAGCTACCGACCTCATGTTCATGAAAATAGCTTTTTCAAGTTGATAGTTTGGCTTCCGTTTTAAACCTTAGTAACTTACTTTAATAGCAAAGAAAATAACAGCTAAGTAACTTAATACTATTAAATGATACAAGCCTCAAGCGTATATGTAGGTATGATCAGATTTACATAGTAGGTACTTTCGATCCAGTGCCCTGCCCAGTCTCGGATGTGACGACGCGTGACGCGCGACCGAGCGCGACTTCGCACGGTGTCGCGTTACTGTCGCCATGAGAAATGCCGGATTCGGTTACTTAATAATTTTCATGGACCCATTGGGAAATAAAAAACAATAAAATCCAAAATAAAAAACAATATAATCTTGGACCTCTGGGAATAAGCCGTGTAAGTGTTTAATATTATATATATACGAGCTGCAAGTCTGTTTCAACATTGACACAAGATGAAACAGATTCAGGTACCTTAATAAACACTTTTATGACACACGCAAGACGTACAAGTCCATCTCGAGCGCCGCCGTCAGGCAGCGTGGGCGAGCGGCGCGTTCCTCCGGGTCGCATCGCGAGGCTGCTTTAAGCAATTGTTAATAATAATAAACTTAATTTATTTTCTGTTCACAAAACGTCTTCATATAGTTAGTTATGATTGTTAATAAAATAGTAGGACCGATATTATTAAGCTACTGATTGTATTAAGGTACCTACAACTAATTTGATTAAAAAAAGGGAATACCTTAGTAAGAAGGCACAACACTCTGAGGTAAGTTTTACTTATTTTATTAGACATCGTTGTAAAACCAAGTTCACAAACAACCGCTGGCGTGTTGCAAGTGTCGGCTAATTACGACTGAGGAACTTTGAGACATCACAGGGCAACTCGAGCGCTAAATGAGCGGTCTTGGTGCGTGAAGTGCCGTGAAAATATTGCACGGCTAACGACGACGACGGTGTCGTTTCTTCTTGAATTTGACATTTAGATTATTTCCGGTTTTAAATATAATTTCCAAACAAATATATTATAGTCTTTGTACTGCCACTGTAATTGCATTATGTTGTGTAGGTTGTAAAGCCACGGGCAGACATAAATCAACACATTAAGATACAATATCGTCAGTTAACCAAAGTTCTAAAAGTCTAGAGTTTTCTAAAGGTCAGTTGCCTCATGCCTGGAAGATAATAAGCAAAGGAAGTTACCTACCGAGTACTGAGTTTTAGTAGCTAACTATTAACTCCTTAGTTAAAAAACTCTGCTAGTTCTTGGTAAATTAGTAGGTAAAGCGCAATGTTATTTGACTTCTCCGAATCAAATGCAACCGACTCGGTTCAATTTATACCGGAATTATTTATAGCAGATTGGATTGTAAAGCCGAATTCGAGATTACTTATTAAAGCTCTTTTGCCAAGACCTAATTGTATTGTATTTAGAAAGTTTATTAATAACACGTTTACCAACTCAACCGAAGCATGGTGAATGGCAGTACGTACTAAGTACCTACCTCTGGGTTGGATCGGAGGGCTAGGTCTTGACTATTTCTCAACTACCGTTATTTATTACACTCATGTTTTCATACTGAAAAATTTTTAAGTTTATGGTTTCTTTATCACGCCAAAACTACTGAATAGATCTGCATAAAATTTGGAGCCGAATTGAGTACCTCCTTTTAATGAAGTTGGTTAAAAGGGTTGGTATTGTCTTAGAATAGCATTAAAGGCTAGGTACTTTTTCCCTGAGAAAACACGAGAGACGCTCTGGGCAGAAGCTAGTCACTCCATAAACAGACTCTTTAATGTTCCATTATTCCGTAAAATGTTCCATTATCCCGTAAAATCGGCGCCGTCCTTGACTCACTACATCAAACAATAACTCATAACTAAAACAGAACCCTAAATTAAATATTACGCCTCTTCTCTTTTCTTTTCCAATCAAAAGAAACAGCTGACGTTACGTTACGGTGCGATACGAATAAAATAACGCATGTAAAATTCGCCAGTATTGCATAAATAATATAAAAATTGTTTCTTTCGATTTTCGTTGGTATTATGAAACGAAGAAGCCCCCAAGCTCCGTCTTCCGAGTGGCAACAGTTGATCCTAAATAATATAACATTGTAGACGTAATATTTTGCTATTTTTTTTAAGAAAGTGTATTTTTTACATTATTTTATTTTATTTTATTTTTAAACATTAACTATTAGACGTTCCTATTCTCTAACATACAAGGTAAAAATATACTAGGATAGGAATGGATTGGCTTTCCTCATGCAAGGACCACAACAACATCTTAGTTACCTATTTTAGGTATCCTGTGAGTTACCTTGATTAAAATATTATAAAAATTAATTATTTAAGCATAGGTAGAGATGGTGATGATGATGGTGTAGATTCATACTAATATTATAAATTCGAAAGGTACTCTGTATGTCTGTCTGTTACCTTTTCACGCCTAAACGGCTGTACGGATCGCAATGAAATTTGGCAGGGAGGTGGTTGGTATCCCAGGGACGGACACAGGCTACTTTTTATCCCGGAAAAGCACGCGCAAAGCCGCGGGCTGATGCTAGTTTATTATGAATCCCAAAGTAGGTCGTATCGGACGCACCGCACCGCATCGTGTGTGCGTTGCCTTACAGAAACATTCATTTTACGAGCGTCTTGATGGGAGAATTATGGCAGATTTTCGATTCGGGAGACAAAGACAAACAGACGGAATGAATGATGTCCAACATTTATTAGCTTTCTTAATGACAAGCGTCTGGATTCTTGTTATTAAATGGGATGAGAATAATGCTTTATATTTCGAAAGGAAAACATTAACGAATTCACGTTAGCCTCTGCGGCGCCGCTGCTAGTCGAGCTCGCAGAACTAGATGTGCGTCGTGGGCAATGAAAGAGTTAATCAATAAGGTTAAGAAAAATCCAAGATTATCTTAACAATACATTATTATACAAGCGAAAGTAATTTATCTGCTTGTCGGTCTGTCTGTTACCTTTCCGTGCTTAGCGGCTGAACGGACCTTAATGCAATTAGGCAGTAAACGGTACTCTGGGGACGGACAGAGGCTACTTTTTATCCCAAAAAAGAGCGTATGAAGCCGCGGGCAGGATATAGTTTTGAATAAGAAAAAGTTTATATTTTTGTTATAATCAGTAAGGTGGACTATAATCAGTAAGGTGGACTATTATCAGTAAGGTGGACTATTCATCAGCCCCGTAGGCTGCCTGCCCACTGCAAAAAGCTTCCCTACTAGGTATATGCTCATTGGCTTCTGCTTCAGTCTGTTGTGTCACAGAATAACTATTAGTAGTATAGCTTAGCAAATAAATCTAGAAAAAAATGGAAGCAATATTATCGAGTTATTTGACCATCCTAAATTTTACGATTAAATGTTCTTGATACTCTTGATAAAAACTGTATCTCGCGCTGACACGCAACAATCAACCTTAAAAGTATCACGATGGTCTTGCAACTCTATTCTGTTTTGTAAACATAACCTAATTATTATTATTATTACAAGGACAGGGTTACAGTTACAATAAAACAAGAATAGCTTTATTTCACTAGAAAATTATAGTATTTGAATAAAATAACCGTACCCCTTTTGCAGAGAATCTCTGAAAACATTTTTCTAAGCTTTATAAAATAATCACTTCTCTAGCACAGCTTTTGATTGTTTTGTTAATTTGTACGCATTCTACAACTTCGATTAGGGGAAGGAGGGTGATTTCCTTCGTCCGAGCTTTACAATCACCAGTTTACTTAAACTCAGTCATTTCAATCACTAACGAAAAATAATCAAACAGACTGCCGTTACAACGTTTACTTGTGTTTGACGCATATTGACACTTTGATCAGAGTTACTAGTTCTGTTTCTAGACGTTTTTGCCGAGTTATACGGTTGCACCGAACATCAAGCAGCCTACGTTATGTTGTCTTGTCTCTTAGGGTTGTACCGACTCTGGTACCTCGGATAGACTATGAGGGGTTTTAGATTAGCAAAAAAAGTTCCACACAACTCGATAGATGGAAGTGGGTCGTGCTATAAAGCGCTATACGCTTCCATAATAAAATAAAATTATTAAGTGACTTTTAGATTTAATTTAGTTTTATGTAGTTAATTTTGTTAAAATACTCGACTTGACAAAGTCAAAGCAATTTTTATAGGCCTCGCTCAAGGTATTTAAAGTTATTAAGAATAAAAATATTGTTACTCTGTGGCTTCCGATTCAGTGAGGTACCTTTCATAGTTTTCCTTTCTCAAAGTACTTTGATATTTACTACCTACCTTCGATCAGGGAGTCTAATAGATACCTACGCTATAAGACCTTTTTGAATAACCTCCTACACGTTTATAAGTTGAGTTTGACCAACCTTTTTCATCGATGTCGAGGTAATTTTGTAAGCCAATCTTTGATCCAATAAATAAAATTTTGCATAATCAATCCACAAAATAGCGATAATAAACGAGACACGTCTTTAAAATACTTATTATACTAGCTGAATTTACGCAGAAAATTTAAGCTTCAAACTAAAATCAAATTATAATGATGATTATCAGAAGTGTCACAAGACAATTGAAGGTACTACTTAGCAATTTACTTGTCATAAAAACATATGTCTGAAAATTTTTATTTAAAAAAGTATTTTAATGCCATCGATAAAATTAAAAAACCTACAATGACTACATCACTAGCAAATTTACGTCAAATATTTGTAACGCTTGTACAATGTCAATCTAGTAAATTTTTTGTGGCATCACGTCTCCTTTATAGACTAGACTTTTTCTCGATGGCGTACCTTTCTTGAAACTCTATAGTACCTTTATGACTTATACACTATACAGGTGTGACCATTATCTTGATACTTTGTTAACACCTTTGAAAAAAGGGTTAGGTGTTGGTGAAAAATAGAATAAATCGACCTTGATGAACACGTGAATCAACTAAATATATGATTAAAATGATCCAGCCAGACCGAAAACACACGTAGTAAAACGTATTAATAATTTAAATGTATCTCAGAAATCGATTTGGTACTTAAGTTTTCCTACTACACCTTTGTACATAGTAAACACTCTTTTTATATCTATATGAAAGCTTGTAATGCTGTCATGAGACGGACATTGGCGGAATTGCGACAATCCAGTCGCAGAAGCCATCTGACAAGAAGAAGAAGGATAGGTTCTGTGGCAAAACTTTTGAAAAATGTTTGGATAAATATTTACAAATATTAAGATAAAGGTCTACAGGCAGACAATATCTACAGTTTACATATGGATGGCACTTTAAAAAAATGTTGTCTCTGTATAAATTTAGAAGCAGGATGCTACCTGATCGGAATATATGCTATGGTAAGTTTGCGTAGATCATGTTTACCATTTTACAACTAAAGCGTATTAATGAAAGACCAATATTCTACTCTTGGGACTGCAGAGCGATATCAGCCCTGTGTATGGGAACACAGAAGGGTATCTTCCAGTTTTAACTTATATTTTGTGTTGTTTATTTTTTGTTGATACTGACAGCTCAGGCATCGCTGGTCGACTCTTTATTTGAAATACTATTATTCTTTCTATATTTCTTTCTATATTTACCTATATTTACCCGCGCCAAGAAAAAATACCCGCGCACGGTGCCTGGGAGCAAGTTTGAGTGTTTGTTTTTCTATTATTTTCATAAGAAAGCCTTACTATATAAGTACATGTGCTATTACTACAAAGGGTTGTGTTTGCAAGAAATAAACCAATGTTAAAAAAAATACTTGCTTTATTAGTAATTAACAGTCCTCAGCCTCTGAAAAATGTAGTTATTCCCTTTCTTACGAGCTACGAAAACTTGAACACAAACATACTAAAAAAACTATAATTTATTAGAATGGGTGGTATTTCGTCGATGCCGCAGCTGTGTTTACTTTTAAGTTGCGTATAGTTAGATATACTACATAAATATACTACATAAATTCATTTATTTTTATTGTTTTTGCTTTGTGTTGTGTTTTTTCTTTTATATTTTCTCTTTAAGTCGTCTTCTTTCACTGTGCGTCATTTATTATCCTATATAACTACTATCTGCGGAAACTTTTTAATTGTCCCTCAGCACACATGCTGGTCTGTACCGGCATGTATTATGTTAATTACTATTATTAAGACCTAGCTGTAAGTTTTCCTAAAATTTCGTAAATAAATAAATACTTCGCGTGGTTCGACGGGACTCAAGTACATTGAACTATCAATAGGCCGGAGTACTGGTCAGCCCAGGGACATAATGTACCTACTTTAGTCGCACCTACTTCTGCGTTATACATTAGCTTACATTAATTATTTAGCAAATTTTATGATTTGTCTTGTAGCTTTCCACCGCAGTCACGGCCGTGATGCAAGGTACCAGCCAGCTCTCCTCCTGGACGGAAGTGCACTCCCTCTCCTCCTTCTGCGTGCTAGTCATCATCTCCATCATAAACATTGGCTTCAACATCGTCATGCTCTACGCCTTAAATAAGGTAACTTGAGTAGGTAAGTACCAATTTGCTATCCCTTCGTGTGTGGCGGCCATTTCGCAGGAAATAGCGCATGTGTGGAGAGGCACTTGTGGGTGGCGCCGCACGGGCGCGTATGATTAAAATGTCGATATCTCTAAACTTTTGTATGGAACTTTGTGTATGATTTATAACGTTGGAATTTTTATATATAAGTCCACTGACAACAAAATTTGACTTTTCATTTGGTTTTATTTACCTTTTAGTTGTCAACCTTCAAAATCTCACTTCAAAAGTCTATATGTGCCAGGAATTGCTTTGAAACACTGTTTTAAATGTGTATTTTTTCAAATTTAAATAAGTACAAGAAACCAAAAAAATGAAGTTTCAAATTTTCACATGTCCATTGCGATCAACCCAATAATTTTTATTTATTTATTCATCATTTGTACTCATCTTTACAGGCGCAGGTACCCAATGCAATAGAATACCTCGTCTTCACATTCTTTAACATTTAAACATTCATTACAAAAATAAAATAAAATTATAAAAAAACCAGATAAAAAATAATAATAATGATTCAGTAAAAATATAAAATAAAAAATCTGTCAAAGTGCGAGTCAAAGTGATTACAATTTCATAATATTAAAACATAAAATTCGTCAAACCTTATTAATCAAATTAGATAAAAAATTATATAATAAATCTCACCCCATATTCATATAACATAATATAAATAACAAAGCCCTTTGGACTTCGCTCATGAAACAGCAAAAAAGATACACTCTCTCAGCTAGCAGATTAAGCGTGTGAATGCCGCGCGTCAGAGGTGCTTTATTTAGGAGGTTGGTCCTTCCTCTTGGTACCGATAATAGGACGGGCCGCCTCCGTCGGTGCACAAACTCCTCCGGCACATTCAGCCGCAATTTCTCCAAAATGCTTCGGTTGACGATCTTCCCTCTCAACACCATAATTAAATATAGAGCGAGACTTGCATCTCTCCTTACTTCCAGCTTGTTGTATCCAACCATGCCTATAACGGTTATATATAATGGTTGGATACATCAACGGGTAGAACGGGTAGATGCCGTAGAGCTTCAAGTATAAAAATCTGGTGAACTTATTTTGAATGCGCTCTACCATTTGACTATACTTGGCTTCGTGAGGAGCCCATACTGCAGCATTAAACTCTATGTGACTTCTCAAACGAGTCGTAAAGCGTTTTTAATGCATTCGTATTTGTATTCTATTCTTCTGATGGAGTACAAATCCTAATGTCTTGAATGCTTTCTTGCAGATAGTCACATGCACCCAGAAATGCAGCTTGTTATCTAGAGTCCACTCTCTTCAACTGACAACTCTTCAACTAGTAGTTGTAGTTGTGGGTGACTTGAGGTCATCCGCGAACAACAAGCATTTTGCGTCTTTGATGACTGTTGGCAGATCGTTGATATGATGATGAACTCTAGCGGCCCCAGATTACTTCCTTGACTCACACCAGTTAGGGTAGAGTAGGCCTCCGATTTACACTCCGCGTTGTCGACGTACTGCCACCTGTCCTTCATGTAGCTCGCGAAGAACTGCAGCAGCTTGGTTGTGCAGCCGATCGTCGCCAACTTCTGAAGCAATATGTCGTTGGCGACCAGGTCGAACGCTTTTTTTAAGTCGAAGTAGGCGGCGTCGACTTGCACCCCTGCGTCAACGTGCGGTAGTATGATGTAGGTCATTGAGTCAAGGAGGACTGGCGGTGCTTCGAGCCCGCCGGAAACCGTGCTGGGCGTCAGATAGCCGCGCCGACACCTGCTCCTGCATGCTGCGCTGCACACAACATCCATTTGCCTTTTACATGCAGTGGACTTATGACAGTTTGAAATTTACGTACTCACTTGGAAACCAGTTCATCATATTTCAGGACCTTTGGTGGTAAATGTCTGATGACAAATAAATTACATGTTCTGGGTGTTCATTTTTTGTGAAATATACAAAAAATATATATTTCTATGTAATGTAGTGTATTAAGCATACCAGGTATCCCAGTACCAATAACACCAGCTTTTCATAGTTTAAGGCTAGATGATGTTGTGTGAATGTCACAGACGTCGTTTGGATATAAAAGGCGCTTTCTACACACATAATTGAAATGATCAATGTTTCAGAATAGAAAGGACCTGATTAGGATCATTTTGGTGTACCGGATCGTAATCCAGGTGCTGGAAGCCGTGGCCATCTCCGTCTACTGCTGGCTGGGCTGGGGGCTCATTCTCATCCCTCTCTGTATCTTCTACTGTAAGTATCCTACTTACTCCCTACACTTAGAGCTGACTCCCATTATTATAATGTGTGCGCAAACACAGGTGCACTAATGTTCTGCGCACATAGCTAGCCTCCGTTGAGACTGCTGTGGTCAACATTCGGCTAGGGAGCCATCATCATCATTGTAAGATACTTACTATTTATTGTGCACTAGTTCCTGCACGCCTACCTCTTCGCACGCGTTGTGTCCGGGACAACTGTAGCCTTTAGACTACCTACGATATTCCAAGTCAACAACGATGTTAGTAATTATTGTTCAATGACAAGAGCCTAGTTTGGGGCCGTAGCCAATCTTATTAGACATACCTATTTACTATTTAATTAGCTTTAAGTTTCCTTTTATGTAATATTTAGGTGTGCCTAAATGTAAATGTAATGTGTTTTAAAGTAAATAAATTATGTATTGTAATAGAAACGTTTTAATTAAGGTTGTTTCTGTACCTTAGGATTTGATTTATGGGATAAAAACTAGCCCATGTATTATTTTAGGTTAAGACCTACTCGTACCTACAATGCAATTAACATAATAAAAATGTTTTGCCCGAGGCTTCCGTCGATTGGGACCGCGGTCCCATTCGCCGGATTGATATAATTTTATTATTTTTCTTCCGGCGAATGGGACCGCAAACCACGTGACGTAAATTGTACAGTCGTCGTCAGATACAGATCCGAAATAAATACAACAATATTTAAGTAAGTAGTACCTAGTTCATAAACATAATATAATAGTTCCTGTCAATTAAAATGAATATTTTTTTGTGTGTTGTGTACCAAAGATTTGTATAAAAGTTATAAAAAACGCATATTAATATAATATTTGCTAGTGAAGACATGAAAAAATATTCGAAAGAGTGCAAACGTTTTTTTATTGATGCCACTTTTAAAATCTGCCTCAGTAGGTACATTTTGTCAACTCTATACCATACATGCAGATGTGGGAAGTACTGAAGACACCGTGAATGTTGTTCCACTATTATATGCACTTCTACCTGATATGAAGACATCTACCTACGAGCTTCTTATTGAAATTATAAAAAAACAGATACCCGAATGGGAGCCGAATGTAATGTCCATGGACTTCGAAGTTTCAGCAATAAAAGCGGTTCGAAATGTTTTCCCATGTGTGAAAATAGTAGGCTGTTACTTTCATTTCAGATGAAGTCTGTGGCGTAAAGCAAAGGAAATCGGAGTCAGCAAAACTCGACTAGGAAAAAGAAGACTTTAAGCTAGCGCTGTAAGTGCCGTAAAATAAGTATTGGCCATTGTTTAGAGAAATTACGATGAACACTGACTAATTGTGATGGTTGACTGTGATTGTTGTATAATAGTTTGTTGATTATTTTATAGTAGGTATGATATACATGTACATTTTTATTATAATTTAAATAACAAAGACAATAACTAAAAAGTATTAGAAATACCTAACAATGAGCATTTTAACTAATTGTGATTGTTGTATATAGTATGTTGATTATTTTTATAGAGCCTAGGTGTGATTATTTATATTACATTTAAATGTGAAAGACCATAATTAATATAAGTAAAACGTATTAAGACAGATTTTTTTAAATTTTTTACTTGTCTACTTTTTGTTGAATATTTGTAGTATTATTTATGTAGGTTTAGTATATTTTTATATTATTTAACATCACAAACACTCTATTATGTTTCAACTAAGATGTTAAGAACAATTTTGTGGCATAGAATGTAAATGCCAATTTTTCTGATTATTTTTTAGCCGTAAGCTACTTTAACAGACTGATTGTTGTTATTTGTTTGTAATTCGTTGATCATTTATTTTATAAAAGAAATTTAGTATGTTTATATTTTTATAAGGTACATTTTAAATAACAAGATACTAACCAAAGCGTAATATTGTTAACAATTTGATTCATAAAAATAAATAATGTCTTCAATCAAAGAGTTTTGTTGTATAATATTACTTTCTACGTCTACTGTTTCCTTTGACTGTACTTTATTTGCCTTGAACAATAGATTTTTTCGATCATTTCGAGAGCGGTCCCATTCGCCGGAAGAAAAATAATAAATTTAATCAATCCGGCGTTTGGGACCGCGGTCCCTTTTCCTAGCGGTCCCAATCGACGGAAGCCTCTTTGCCCTAGCAGTTTAGTAGTTATTAGTATTGTTTTGACGTGAAGATGTAAGAAACAACTATATATCCGAACTGTCGCATTAAGGTTATGTAGAAATGTTTTAAAGTTATTAATAGAAATAATTTGAAAACATTTTCATAGGAACTCATTAACTAAACCGCTAAGTGCGACTAGTGCGAGTCCGTACCGTAAAAATCAGGCAACTTTATCAAAGAACATCTCACTTGTTTGGAGACCTCTTTAAATTTTTTACATTATTTTCTTTGTAGTATTTATTTGTTGTTATTATAGTTGAAATGTTACTTATTTATTAAAAGTTTAATGTGCGATCTATTGTAGTTCAAGAGATACAGCTTTGACAAATTAAGAGCAAAAAAGGCAAAAAAATCACGTTTTTTCTTAAATTTTGATATTTATTTTATTTTTATTATTTGTTGTTTTAGCGGCAAGAGAAATACACATTCTCTGATAATTTCAACTGTCTACGTCTTACGGTTCATGAGATAGAGCCCTGTGACAGACGGACGGACGGACAGCGGAGGCTTAGTAAAAAGGTCCCGGTGCGGAACCCTTACAAGTAGGATAATGTGTTATTCCAGGTTCAAACTTGCAAAATAACAGCCTGACCAGTTTACTGGGTGCGGCGTGAAGTACTTACTAACATTAATAACAGCCTGACCAGTTTACTGGGTGCGGCGTGAAGTACTTACTAACATTAATAACAGCCTGACCAGTTTACTGGGTGCGGCGTGAAGTACTTACTAACATTAATAACAGCCTGACCAGTTTACTGGGTGCGGCGTGAAGTACTTACTAACATTAATAACAGCCTGACCAGTTTACTGGGTGCGGCGTGAAGTACTTACTAACATTAATAACAGCCTGACCAGTTTACTGGGTGCGGCGTGAAGTACTTACTAACATTAATAACAGCCTGACCAGTTTACTGGGTGCGGCGTGAAGTACTTACTAACATTAATAACAGCCTGACCAGTTTACTGGGTGCGGCGTGAAGTACTTACTAACATTAATAACAGCCTGACCAGTTTACTGGGTGCGGCGTGAAGTACTTACTAACATTAATAACAGCCTGACCAGTTTACTGGGTGCGGCGTGAAGTACTTACTAACATTAATAACAGCCTGACCAGTTTACTGGGTGCGGCGTGAAGTACTTACTAACATTAATAACAGCCTGACCAGTTTACTGGGTGCGGCGTGAAGTACTTACTAACATTAATAACAGCCTGACCAGTTTACTGGGTGCGGCGTGAAGTACTTACTAACATTAATAACAGCCTGACCAGTTTACTGGGTGCGGCGTGAAGTACTTACTAACATTAATAACAGCCTGACCAGTTTACTGGGTGCGGCGTGAAGTACTTACTAACATTAATAACAGCCTGACCAGTTTACTGGGTGCGGCGTGAAGTACTTACTAACATTAATAACAGCCTGACCAGTTTACTGGGTGCGGCGTGAAGTACTTACTAACATTAATAACAGCCTGACCAGTTTACTGGGTGCGGCGTGAAGTACTTACTAACATTAATAACAGCCTGACCAGTTTACTGGGTGCGGCGTGAAGTACTTACTAACATTAATAACAGCCTGACCAGTTTACTGGGTGCGGCGTGAAGTACTTACTAACATTAATAACAGCCTGACCAGTTTACTGGGTGCGGCGTGAAGTACTAACTAACATTAATAACAATAATCTCAATAAAATCAATGTGAATATGAATCGCAGCAAATTAGAGTTATTTATTTATACTTGCTTCATTCTCATAATATTCTTCATTCTTACGATGTATGAGTTGAAAAAGTTATAAATAAATAAATGCAAACAAATTGTCAAACATATCCTTTGTAAAAAGCTTACTACAAAATATCAGATTATCTCTAGAGGATAAAAAGCTTGGGACAAGTTTTGCTCCAACTCGAAAACTAACAACCTAACATGGTAAAGGTTTCTCGTTCGCTTCTTTACTTTACCTTAAAAATATTGAAGTGAGCAAAAATCAAAGTGATCACTTTATTATCTAGTTTTACTTATGTAATTTGAATTTTGTGACGTGTCCAATAGTTCTGTAAGGTCTAAAGGAAATAAAGCACTATGAATTTTGAATTGTTAGAATTTTTGAATTTCATAATTTCAGTACTCTCGTTATACTATATCCTGGTGATAAGAAGCTACTACTTGACCATGTCGCCGGTGGGACTCGAGCCGCCGAGACCGAGGGCAGCACCACCGCCGCCACAGTAACCGTCACCGCGACCGCCACCGGCACTGGCACCGCCACCGGCACCGGCACCGCGGCCAGAGCTCGAACAAACAAGTGAGGGTCATGTTACTGTTCAAAGAACACCTCCCAGTCATATTGACCACACTTGAGCTGGAGCACCCCAACTTTTTAGAATATTTTTCCCTAATCTTAGATTTTAATGTTTTTATAATAATGTTTTGTATGGTTTTTGGTAATTATGTGGAAAATATTTATCTACCTTTTCAGTTTATCAAAGAGCATTTATGTAAATAGTTACATTATTAATTGTTTTTTACTGAACTTAGTACCTACTTACCTCTTTATTTCCGTGTAAGTTTTATGTATGTTTCAAATAAAAAATATGAAATAAATAATACGGTTTGTTTTGTGTGAATGGAAGAAGTGTGTTACATAGAAACTATGCACCTAATCTGCAGCCGTGGACTGCAGTACTTATGGTTCGGGCAGTATAATTGTCATTCGGGCAGTACATACTCTGCCGACTCAGCGATGACGTCTTTCCCTCAGCGTGCCCTGCCGCGACCGCGGGCACGTCATTCCACGCTAGGTACTTGCATCGACCGAGCGTAGCTTCATTAGTTTTAACTTAGAATAATTTTACTTTACGAGCTTTGTAAAAGTTTAAAGTTAATAAATAATTCAAAAGTTTTTGTTTTTTTTGAAAACCGTCGACTGTGGCCTCCGTAATTGGCGCAGACGGTAGGATACGTCGAAGCAGTGCGTATTCGTCCAGGAAATTCCCAAAATCGGTTCCAGACGAACAGACCCCTGTTTGAGCTTTTAAGTCTTCATCGGCGTATCTTGAATCTACGGGCACACGGACGACGGCGCACTTGACCAAATGTGAGTACTTTGAAACTTTCTTTAAAGTGTTGCCTCCTTTCCCACCATTTTCCACCCCATAAAAATAGAGGAGGAATCGGCCTCCTCAAGGCAGAGCCGTAGGGAAAGCGAGATTGATAATTTAAGAAATTTAGATAATAGTGATAATTTGCTAGAAAGTAACGATAGTATAGTAGTTAACGAAACGAACGAAATGGTTTACGAACCAGATAATATCTATAAGGCACTTCGCATGGTCCCGGAATTCGACGGGAACCCTAACATCCTTACCAGATTTATAAGAATATGCGACCAATTAGTGACTCAATTTATCTGCACTGATCCAGGGCACGAGCTAGCGAATTTATGCCTTATTAACGGCATCTTTAATAAAATAACAGGCCCAGCATCCCGGACCATCAATGCCAATGGCATTCCCGATAATTGGTTAGGGATTAGGAACGCGCTCATTAATAATTTTGCGGTTCACAGAGACGAAAGCGCCCTTTACAATGACCTGTCCTTATTAACGCAGGGAAATGACTCCACAGGAATTTTATGACAAATGCCAGACCCTTTTTAGTACGATAATGACGTATGTGACACTGCATGAGATTGTGCCTACCACCGTGGAGGCGAAACGTGATTTGTACCGTAAACTTACTATGCAGTCTTACGTACGAGATTTGAAAGAACCTCTAGGGGCCCGTATACGGTGTATGAGGCCCCCTACTATCGAAAAGGCTTTGGAATTTGTACAGGAGGAATTGAATGTGATGTACTTACAGCATAGGAACGAACCTAGCCGGAATCCAGCGACGCAGACATCATCTAAGGTCGGTACCGTACCTAGCACCTAATAATTTCAGTGTACCGAAGGGATTTAATTTTGGTGTCCAAAGGCCTATGCCCATGCAACCGCAACCGCAGATGCACCCGCAGCCGCAACCGCAGCATTGGCGTCCAGCTTTTCAATTCAATCCCCTACAGCGCATGCCATTACAGCCCTCGCGTACGCAGCAGATGTTCCGAGCACCCCCTCCAAACTATAGCGCTCAGAATAGCGGATTTAGGTTTCCCCCTAGGAACGCAACCCCTCAAAATCAAGGATCGAAGCCTATGAGCGGTGTAAGTCATTTTGTGACGAAAACTCTTCCCCCTACTATTCAGGGACATGATTGGCGTAAATTTGGCAATCCTCCCCCGACTAATTACTTTAAGTCTAGGGAAATGAACTATAATGAGGTAGGTGACTACTCTGACTATTACTACCCCGAATACTACTACCCTGACAGTGACTATCCAGAGACTGACTATGGTAACTTCTACGGCTACCAGAGCGTTCCGGAATATTACTGTAACGAACAGGACGACCCTCAGACCACTGACAATGTACCATCGAACTCAATAGCTATTGAGCCCGCGCAATTGCCTTTCGAACAGAAGGATCAGGATTTTCCTTCGGGTCGTTCCAACAGAGAACTAAAATAGAATTAAATTTACAGTCAAAAAAGGAGTTACGGTTCATTCAAACATCGAACCCCCCTCTTAAGTTGCTGATTGACACCGGGGCAAATCAATCATTCATTAGTCCTGAAGCAACATGTAATTTCTTTTCACATGTGCCAAAGGATTTTGATCCTTTCGAAGTCACAAAAAAGGTTTTACAGAACCTAAGGACTAAACATTTAAACGTCGAGCAGCGAGCTAATTTAGAGACCCTGTGCGGACGATTTGCTGACGTATTCTATATAGAAGGAGAGGCACTGACTTTCACTAACAAGATCAAGCACAGTATTAGGACGACAGACGAATTACCGGTTTTTACTAAGAGCTATAGGTACCCCTATGTACATCGCGAGGAGGTTAGAAACCAGATTACCAAGATGCTAGATCAAGGGATTATCCGACCATCCGACACCTATCTGGGTAGTTCCAAAGAAAGCTGACGCTTCTGGTAAGCAGAAGTGGAGATTAGTAGTAGATTTCCGCAAACTAAACGAAAAGACCATCGACGATAAATATCCCATACCTATCATCTCGGACGTTTTAGACAAATTAGGTAGATGTATAATACCACATTAGATCTTGCCTCTGGGTTCTATCAGGTTAAGATGAACCCTAATGACATTGAGAAGACAGCTTTCAACGTCGAACACGGCCATTTTGAATTTATGAGAATGCCAATGGGTTTAAAAAACTCGCCATCCACCTTTCAGAGAGTAATGGATAATGTCCTCAGAGGACTGCAAAACGAGATCTGCTTTGTCTATCTCGACGATATAATCGTCTTTAGTACATCCTTGCAAGAACATATGATAAACCTAGAGAAAGTCTTCACTAGGTTACGAGAGTCCAACTTTAAGATCCAAATGGATAAATCGGAATTTTTACAGTTAGAGACAGCTTACCTTGGCCATATCATAGGTAGAGACGGTATAAAGCCTAACCCAGACAAAATCGTTGCAATTCAGAAATATCCTTTGCCCAAAACTAGCAAGGAAATTAAGCAATTCTTAGCACTTTTAGGGTACTACAGGAAGTTCATCCTTGACTTTGCCCGTATCACCAAACCTATGACTAGATGCCTTAAGAAAGTGAATAAGATCACTCTTGACGCTAACTACATAGACTGCTTTGAGACGTGTAATGACGTGTAATGACCCGATACTACAATACCCTGACTTTACCAAGGACTTTATTTTAACAACTGACGCTTCAAATGTGGCACTAGGAGCCATACTTTCTCAAGGACCTGTCGGTTCAGACAAACCTATTTGTTACGCGTCTAGGACTTTGAACGATAACGAGCTTAACTACTCAACCATCGAGAAGGAGCTTTTAGCCATAGTATGGGCTACTAAGTACTTCCGGCCATACTTATTTGGGCGTAAATTCACGGTTATGAGTGATCATAAGCTTTTACAGTGGGCTATGAACATGAAAGAACCTAATTCTAAGATTACACGATGGAAGCTAAAACTAAGCGAGTACGATTTTAATGTCAAGCATAAACCGGGAAAGAAAATACTAATGCAGATGCTTTATCCCGAGTAGAGATCAATAATGAAGAGCTGGAATCTTTCATGTCAGAAATAGATTCATTAGTTGCCCATCACTCTCAATCTCAGCGTTCAAACTCTGATACTGCCACAGCACATACTTCTGCTGAAGACCCCATACTCGAAGTACCAATAACAGACGATCCAGTTAATAAATTCCAAAGACAGATCTACTTCACAATCGTAGGTGACATAAAACGACGTACTACAGCGACTAAACCTTTTGACACACATACTCGTACCGTTATACAAGTCTCACAATCCACCCTTGAGGAAGATGTAGTTAACGCCATTAAAGAGTACGTGAACCCCAAGATTAAGACCGCTTTAAAAATTACTCCCCCACTAGGCATGTATGCTATCATCCCAATCATACAAAAGCACTTTAAAAGCTCTTCTATGAAACTAGTTTTAGCAAAAACTGAACTAGAAGACGTAAAGGAGTATTTACAACAGCAGGAAATAATAAAGCATTATCACGATGGAAAGACAAACCATAGAGGCATTAATGAATGTTACTTAGCTTTGTCTCGGCGATATTACTGGCCGAAGATGAAGGACGAGATAACTAAGTATATAAATGAATGTACAGTTTGTGGTCAAAGTAAATACGATAGGAACCCTATTAGGCCACAATTTAATATTGTACCCCTAGCTTCGAAACCATTCGAGATAGTGCATATGGACCTTTTTACAGCACAGACAGAAAAGTACTTGACCTTCGTAGATTCTTTCTCTAAGTATGGTCAGGCTTACCACTTGAGAGATGGTACAGCAGTTAGTATCATACAAGGACTATTAACTTTCTGTACACATCACGGACTTCCTTTGACCTTAGTGACAGACAATGGGACAGAATTCACCAACCAACTGTTTACTGAGTTTACAAGACTACATAAGGTAAATCATCATAGGACTTTACCTAACTCGCCGAATGATAACGGGATCGTAGAGCGTTTCCATTCGACACTGTTAGAGCATTTGAGAATCCTTAAGGTTAAGAATAAAAATGAACAAATCGTTAACCAAATGCCTTACGCAATATTAGGCTATAACAGTTCGATTCATAGCTTTACCAAATGTAGACCCCATGACATAATAAGAGGACATTTTGACCCTAGGGACCCTCTTGACATTGACTTGACAGAACACCTTATGCAACAGTATATCCTGACACATCGAGATCAAATGAAGACGGTTTATGAGGCAATCAACCAGATTACTACTGCTGACCGCACGACTCTGATGACTAACAGGTATAAAAATCGAGAACCTGAAGTACGATATGAACCAGGCCAGCAGGTATTTGTCAAAAACCCTTTTGCTGCAAGGCAAAAGCTAGCACCACGGTTCACTCAAGATAAAGTTTTAGCCGACCTCCCAATCCATATATATACAGCTAAAAAGAAGGGACCCGTAGCCAAGAATCGTATAAAGCGAGTACCTAAGCAGTCCAAATTGTTACAGGATTCGACTATTACTGATACTACATCTGACGGTGGCACTGGAGATAAGACTTGAGAGCCTTGACGATGGACCAGGACTTCTTCCCTTTAAACTTGGTCAAGCCAAACTTATCACCCACTACCATTCTTTCCTACAGTATTTAGAATTAACGGACTTAGAACAAAAGATCGACTCTATTCGCGACCAGATTACCTATTTCAAGACTAAATTGGAAAATAATACTTTAGATCTTTACGATATACAGCTTGATCATCTCTCTAAAAAACTTAATAAAGTAAATTTCCAGCTGAAAGGCTTAGAGCCTAATCGCTTCAAAAGAGGTCTAATTGATGGTCTAGGATCTTTAATTAAAAGCGTTACTGGTAACTTGGATCATTCAGATGCGGCGCGTTCTGATAATGCTATTAAGATACTAGAAAGTAATGAACATAAGATGTTATCTGAGTTCAATGACCATATTAGCCTTAACAAAGACTGGATGACACAATGCACACAGATAATTGCGAGTATTGCAGAAAATCAGGAGAAGATAAATACGACATTAGGATTAATTTTAGATAGTAATGCTTATGCTGAGACCAGTCTCTCAAAGTACGCAAAGTTTGCGCAGCTTTTAGCCATCATCAGTGAAAACACGGATGATTTATCTTTAGAACTAAATAGGATAGAAAATATGCTAGCTTTTGTACGTGCATCGAGCACACATCATAGTGTGTTAGGAATAGATAACTTAGAAAGTATGGTAAATAAGCTTAAGACTATCTATAGTAAAGATGAGGTACTCGACGATGACCTGCGTGAATATTATACGATCATAAAACCAGGCTCTTATTTTGTAGGGAAAAGACTAGTAATCATATTTAAATTCCCAATAGTTTCTCCTAGTAGCTTTGATTTTTACAAACTATCCATTGTCCCGAACAAACTTAACCAAACCATTATTCCTTCATATCCTTTCCTGGCAACCGACGGGAAAGCTTTCATGTACATGGAGGCTAAATGCCCGAAGTTTAATCGACACCGTCTCTGCGAAGAAAGCATCAACCACCAGCCCCGGGAACAAACTGATTGTATCCAGAATCTCATCATTAATCAATCCCTGGACACGTCATGCCAGCCAACCAGAATAACTCTCACGAAGGAAGCCATGGAGCAGTTAGACGACCGACACTACACCCTTATCTTTCCTTGACCAACTAGAACGAGACTACAATGCGGACGTCAAGAATTCATAACTCTATGCGGAAGTTATCTCGCCACTATCCCACAAAAATGTTCTCTTCACACTAACGAGTTTTTCATAATTAACACCAACGACCAAATAAAGGGACAGCCGCTGAAGATAACAGAAATCCCAAGAAACTTCACCATCGAAGAAAACTACAGCATCCCTCATCTCAAATTGACGACAACCAATCTCAATGGACTTCACCACTTAGAAGACAAGATTCTACTACAGCGCCCATTAGATTTAAAACCAATAGACGGTACATTTTATCATACGACTTTACCACTCTACATTACTCTATTCGGTACAGCTGTACTTGTTATTATTATTATAGTACGACGTCATAGAAAACGTTCCAAGCTAACGATCGAGAATCCATCAAACGAGAAAGGACATACTCCAGAGCACACATACGCCGTTCCTGACAGATCTACACCCCGGGAGACTACTCCAGCAACATTTTCGCTCAATGTTCTCAAATAGTTGCTGCTCTGAGGATGGAGGTGTTACATAGAAACTATGCACCTAATCTGCAGCCGTGGACTGCAGTACTTATGGTTCGGGCAGTATAATTGTCATTCGGGCAGTACATACTCTGCCAACTCAGCGATGACGTCTTTCCCTCAGCGTGCCCTGCCGCGACCGCGGTCACGTCATTCCACGCTAGGTACTTGCATCGACCGAGCGTAGCTTCATTAGTTTTAACTTAGAATAATTTTACTTTACGAGCTTTGTAAAAGTTTAAAGTTAATAAATAATTCAAAAGTTTTTGGTTTTTTTTAAAACCGTCGACTGTGGCCTCCGTAATTAGTGTCGGGAAAACAATCAAATCATGCTTTTCCGCTCGATTTGAAACATTGTATAACGGTAGGTTTACCAACTTTACCAACTTTACCAACTCTACTAAGCCGATAGACCTAAAAACAAATTATTGAAGGTACATAAGGTACATAAAGGTATAACCTGCATAGATGACATTTAATGAATGGCATTGAAAATGACGTCATTTCTCAAGTTGTCCTGCTCAGATCGGATTCGATCTGAGCTAGAGCTAGAAACTAAAATGAATCAAAGTGCAAATCCATGTGCATTGTAGATTGCCCAATCCATGTTCCAATTCCATTCTAGTCAACTTGTATCAATGTATGAAAACAACGAGGTACTCGACGTCCCAAAAGTCTTCACGGAACCCGAGGGCGGGGTTTCTCTAGAGACGGATACTCCACTCAGATCCTCATGTTGAAATCTATAAAAAATAGTATTTTGGGAAATACAGGAGATGTTACGATTTTTTCTCGTAAGACTTCGACTACGGCAATGAGTCGAAATAACTAGGAGATCGAGTTTTGTAAAACTCTGCATTTACAAATAACTAGGAGATCGAGTTTTGTAAAACTCTGCATTTACAAATAACTAGGAGATCGAGTTTTGTAAAACTCTGCATTTACAAATAACTAGGAGATCGAGTTTTGTAAAACTCTGCATTTACAAATAATCTTCAAAGTGTAGACCTGCAACACTTCGATCGAACACCATTAAGTAGCGTCCAAAGTCAGAGCTTGCTTTGATAGACGTTGCTGTGTGAAATTATCCACTATTGTTGTCTGTGTTTCTGTGAGATTGAATCCTCACAAGAACACAGATAGAATGATCACCATAAATGGCGTTATCTGCCCTAATGTGGCAGCTACCTCCCCGTATCGCGTTACTCACGGCGTAAGAAGCGCGTATAATTTCACAAAAGATTCTTTGTTACCCCATTCCCCCCTGAATATGGCGTCTCTCACGCACAAGGGGCCAATTATTGTTATTGAAATATTCAAAATTAAATGTACCTAATGTTTCACACAAAAACATTTATCTGAGACGCACCCCCTCCGCATATTGTCGACTCTCCACTCAGAGAAGGGAAATATAATGGTTTTCCACTTTTGTAGATTTAAATAGGGTTCTTCTCAAATTTTGTGAACTGCTTTGTGAACAAATGTACCTACGCTACGCAGTATAACTAGCAAATTATATAAAAAATCGTGCGGAGCAAGTTAAGAAAATTAAGAGTTAGAGTTAACTCAATTTATAAATTTATAATACTTCATTGGTAGAACGGCATAAAGGATAGGTGCCTATGAGCTTAAATTACCGATCCAGTAACTAGTCTAGAGTAGCACGCACGCACGTTGCGCGTTTAAAGTTCACGGTATTGGAAAATCTATCAAGTGATCTGATATCGCTCGTCCATGAAAAAAGAATAAACTAAAAAAATTGCCACCAGACTTTTAAAAACAAGATCCGTCAAGTGCGAGTGAACTTGCGCGCCCAGGGTTTCGAACGTTTGTAAATTATACAAAATGTACTAAAGCTATCGGTTGGAGACTTCGCTATTTAATGAATACCTTAAAATAGTAGGTACCAACTTACATTTCAGACAGATCGCTCTACCAAATTTCGGAGATTAGGGGGTAATGGTCAATTTTTATCAAAAAATTTCAAAAAGTATGCAACCTACAAACATTTCAAAAAATTTCATTTGATACACGACTCGGTGAGTTAGCCTCCCTTTTTGACCATTTTTAGCAAAAGACCTCAAAAGAGAAAAAGGAACCAAGATAGTATCACTTTGTAGTCCGTCTGTCCGTCTGTCAACCTCCTATTCTCAGGAACACGAGTTTGAGTTCGAGTTATCGAGCTGAAATAGACAACAATACGCAAGTCCGTAACCTCTTGGAGCCGTGATGCTCTGCAACCTTCGGAGATAGCTGGTAAATGGTTAATTTTTCTACTTTTTTTAATTATTTCTAAAAGTATGAAACTTTCAAACATTTCAAAAAATGCAATGCAGCCAGCGTCTTGGAGACGCTTCCGACTGGTATTGATATGGATCAGTTGAGGTACCTGTAGATTGTTTGCAACAGTCTGCAGTTTGCTTAATTGTTTCAATTGTAAATACTAGTTCTAATTTGTTTTTATTATTTAGTAATTTACAAACTGATACCTTTAATTGTATCAAATTAAAGGTATCAGTCTGTAACCCACTAGACGTTAGACGTTGGTCTCTTTTTAAATTTGTAACACAATTTGTATATTCTGTTTTTTTTTTCTTTGATCTTTACAAGCCTAAGATATTACAAGCGCTTGAAATATATGTAGGTACTTATTTTAAATTTCAAGTTAATAGCTGCGGTAGTTGAGACGTTAGCTCTCTAATGTCTCAGCAACTACCGCAGCTATTAGGGAAAAAAGGACAGGAGTGAGACGATCAGGGTATCGAAACCGATAGCGAAACTCTAAAATTTATGATGCATTTATGGTCCAGCATCGGTCCAGGCCTTTTTCCCACAAAGCCATTACGCGTCATAAAAAAGAAGTGGAAGTTTAAGCCAAAATACATTGAGAAAAAAATCTAGTCTTTATACTCCTTGATCGAAGCAGACATCTGTCAACCACAAAATTGTCATAACCACAAACTATACAGGGTATTTTATTAAGTCGGAACAGTGCCAGTGAAAATGAGGCGTTTTCTAAGGAACCCTATTTATACCTTAGGTCGTTTTCTGATTAGTCGGTAAGCTGTTGGTACATTTGTGTCGAAAGCATACCGCGCTGCCTTCACTCCCGCACATGTCTGAAGAAAATTATGCCGCTTGTGACGTCATGATTTAATGACGTCTTCGGCCCTTTTCATATGTATACGGCATGTGCGACCGTGCCGTGACCGTGTGTCGGCCGTCCTTACACACATTACACAGTCCACTGAACACAGTTTAAACGCTCCAACCGTCTTTACAGCAGTATATTGACTTGTATCATACTTAGACTTCTTCACATGAACACAAGGGCAGTAAGGCGCGGCGAGCGCGGGGAATACCGTTCCTTCCTATAGGAAAAATGCTATATGCCTATCACCTTTTAATGCTATATGCCTATCACCTTTTAATGCTATATGCCTATCACCTTTTAATGCTATATGCCTATCACCTTTTAATGCTATATGCCTATCACCTTTTAATGCTATATGCCTATCACCTTTTAATCGTGATATATTTATTTTGTTTATGCCTGTAATGCCACAAAATAACTTGTGCTGTATTCTTCAATGTATATTTATTCTAAATAAAAGAGTACCTACTCGATACAATTCACTTCTAAAAAAGTAACGACCATTCAAAGACGTTAATCCATGTTAAAATTATAAACAGTGACCACTTCCAAGTTCATTAAAACTAAAAGTGATTTTGAGTTTAATTTCCATGTAAAAATTTCTGCAGTCCAACAATATACTAGGTACATGACATAAAAAAAACTGCCAAGTGCGAGTCGACTCGCACACGAAGGGTACCGTATAAATCAAACAACTTTTTCAAAGAACATAAAATTTTCACTTGCTTAAAGACCCCTTAAAATTTTCAACTTTATTATATTTCTAGTATTTGTTGTTATTACAGTTGAAATGTTACTTATTTAAAGAAACTTTCATATATCTATCTATTGTGGTACAAGAGATACAGCCTTGACAAACGAAGAGCAAAATTTAGCCAATAATTTTTTGTATGGAATCCTGCTTTATTTTAGACTTAATTATTAAGTTAATTAATTTTTACTATTTGTTGTTATAGCGGCAAGAGAAATACACAATCCTGAAAATTTCAGCTGTCTACCTCTTACGGTTCATGAGATAGACATAGAGCCCTGTGACGGACGGACGGACGGACGGACAGTGGAGGCTTAGTAACAGGGTTCCGTTTTACCCTAAAATCGAGAGCTAGTGTTATGGGTACTAGATATCTGATATACTTAATCCTCAATTACCCTTTATTTAATTTGTGTCTTGGCAAGTCCAACGCTGTACACGGGAGTGGGCCAGCAGCTAAAGTCACAGCGTGCAGCAGCGTGCACAGCGTGCTCAATTCTTTGATTCATACGCACTGAGATACCCTGTATAACAAAGTGATTGACATAAATAAACAACAAATATTGATTAAGTTGTTATTTTATGAGTTATTTTATTATGTAGGTTGAGTTTCGGGCTTATAGGCTTAAAAATAATTTATCTTGTAGGTATTTTTTTAGGATCAATATATGGATAGTTAGTATTAGGATGGATAGATATATTGATGAATTATAATAATTATAATTCATCAATATATGAATATATATGGATATACAGGATATGGCGGGATTCGAAAAGTGTTATTGTATAGACCTAAGCATAGGATGCTACATAATCGGCGGATTATATTTGGTACGTAAGTAGTAAGTTGCTGTGTGGTGCCGCTTTGCTGTGTGGTGCCGGCTTAGAATCTGCACCACCCCAACTATTTCCGCGGGTGTCGTAAGAGGCGACTAAGGGATATCCACCGTGGGCCCACCCACGGTGGATATCCCTTAGTCGCCTCTTGCAAAACAGCATAGCAGCAGCATAGCAGCGCCCCCTGCAAAACAATTCTACCACCGAACTGCGATCCCCAACCCGCATGCCCTGCGTGGGGATTATGGTCATTATCCCCCGTGAAATAAAAGCCAATAAGGCGCTTATCAGGGGGAGGCCTGGGTTCAGCAGTGGACCAATATAGGCTGAGGGGGCTGGAGGTGGAGGTGGAGGTAATAGTAACAAGAAAGTACAAACTATTTTAAGGAATTTGTTATTTTAAAATATCAAATATAAATGTGCTTGTGTTTTAATTATTAGTTAAAAAAAAAAAATATTTTATTCAACGGACCTAATGTACATCGTACAACTCGTTGAAACCCACGATAAACAACCACTGCTTCGGGACGAAACATACATCAATGGGAAGAAATCGCGCTAGAAACCCACGGGACATTTATATTTTAATAAGTCAGAATGTTTACAAAGCATTACTTTATTAACTTAACACCAATGGAGTATATAAAAAACCGCCGCCGCATAAATTTAAAAAAAAAGTACCGGCAAAGATGCAATTGCACGATTTTTTTTCTTAAAGGTACCTACCTACTATATTACTTCCTGTACCTGTTACACAACAAACAACTTCATGTAAGTCATTTTCAATTAAATTTTTTCCAATATTTCCTGTTTACCTGTCGCGGTAGGTCACTTTGCCCACAAAGTGACAAAAAGTTCACAAAGTGAATCTTTAAAAGTGTGATTAAGGCAGCAGACTCGTAGTACTGCTAAATGTTATCAAATAATTTTTTTTGATGTCTCTGAAGTTTAGTTAATAATAATAATATTATTTTAATCAAAATAACTTACGACTAAAAGATAACAAAGTTCATATAAAATTCTAATGGTATTAAATAATGTGTGTGCCTGAACTAAGTAAAAACCTGTTTTTCAGGCAAAAAGAGTTCTAACATCACATAAAATAATCAAATAGAACTTATTAACTATACAAGGCGAAGGTGCATGCTTTAAAATAGTTACTTATGCTAACTACACTAAACTAGTTTTAATAACAAAAGTTGATTGCAAAAATTTATTGGCCTACTTTAAAACACTCAATAAATTTTCTGTGTCATCATATGACATACATTGCAATGTATCCATAAGTTTTTTCTTACAACTATTATAATTTAAGGGATAAATATTGGCTAACACATTCATTCTATTATATAATAAAGGACCAAGGATACTGTAAAATTTATTTGAAAAAGTATGTCTCCGACCCAGTAGTTTAGGGCAAACGTTATTGTTCCTCCTTTTGTTAGCGCATTCAGTGACATATGGAAGGGCTGCGTGTTGTTTAAGTACTATGTTCATTATGAATAACTGTCGAACTGATAAAACTCCACATGATTTAAATAGGAGGTTAGTAGAAAAAATAAAAGGACGGAAAGTTGATGGTTGAGTTAACTTCAACTTCAACTTCTTTATTTTTGGCGCCGCTTGCTTTTCGCTATGACTCTGCCAGTGTCAGTAAGGAGTGTCATAAACTTCAAAAATAATATGATCGGTTCGAAAATTCGGTATAGTGAAAGCAGAGAAAAATTTAAATTTTGCATCATATTGATTTATATAATGTTAATAGGACAACACAACATGAAAAGCATAAAGCACAATGATTAAAGCAGCAAAGATATTATATAAATTTGTACACAAAACTTTACAACCTATTATTATTGTTTTTTACAAATTTACAGAGTATAAAATTTATAGTGATTTAAAAAAGGATAAGGATAATAATATTTTGAATGAAGTAAGACGAGGGATTTCAGGGGGGAGGACATCATAGAGAGAGCACTGCAATTTTTGGCAATTGAAGAAAATGTGTTCCATATCTCCTTCAGTTTAGTTAACTGCAACGTTAAGCGGTAGAATGATTCTTCATATAAAATGTAGCTTGAATCACTGTCACTGACAACCATGGTTTTAAATAATCTGTCATTTTGTCAATATCAGGTGTGGGTGTACTCTGGCTGATGACTGTGCACAGCGAGTATACAGCAATGCCTACCATGGCAGAAGAGGAAATCTCTTGAAACTGCTTTCCGCCTACGTAACAAATAGAACACAGCAGGTTGTTATTAATGGGTGTCATTCGAGGAACAATCCAGCAACTTCAGGCATCCCGCAGGGGAGTTTTACGGGTCCACTTTTGTTTTTTCTCTTTAGTCTTGGTTAGTAAAGAAATGCTTTTTGAATTCTGTTATTATTTTTTAATTAATAAACATTCGATTGACCACAAATACCACAATCTTACCTAATGGAAAGTGACGATGATGATGTCCTACTAGCCGAATTTCCGTCCACGGCGGCCAACCTTAACGGAGACTAGTCATGTGCAAGACATATTATAGTGCACAAATGTGTGCGCAAGCACAGGTGCACTCTGTATTCCCACACTCACATAATTCGATAGAACAGCAGACCGACACGAACGGGCAGAGCTCAGTGACGATGTACCAACGATGTATTACAAAGGTCTGGAAGATTCAGTTATTGACTCTTATTTTTAAAGAGACTAAGGTTGTAATAGTCTGGAGAACAGCAGCAAGCAGCGTCTTCTAAACCATGTTATATTCCAGACGCTTTATGCTAGTAGTTTATTTATAAACGTTTTATCTACGTATTACAACTAAAGGTTGAAGCTCACACATCCAGGACCGCTGCCGCACAACAGCAAAAATTACCATTCTAATCTGGGCTTTAACTCCTATAACCTTTACCATTACAGTGGATAAAAACGTGAATTTTATAAAAGCTGGCGCGATCCCCTTGTTTTTTACCCGCAACTGAACGGAGACGGTATATGCGTTTAGGGTGCGATGTTGTTTGTTTGTTTGTATGCATGTGTGTGCATTTGCACATGTTCCCAATTAACCAAAACGGCAGGCGGAAAAACAAAAGATAAACGCGCCAGCTTTCAAACATGTATCAAGGTAGGATATCCCAACTAATTTTACAATTAGAGCTAGATAATGATTTCCTCCTTTACCTTACTTTCGATCAGAGCATCCCAAAGGACTTGTAGGTACGGGCCGTTGTACGTCGTGCTTACCGTGTCCCTGGAGCATCCACATAATAATTGTTATAGGTACCAATGAGGTATTATAGATACGTACTTACAAGGTCAAAGTGATTTCCTCCGTCCACGTGTATTTAGGGGACATTGGCAGAACCACTCGCACTCCTAGTCATACATTTATTCGCCGTAGGATCACAAGGCACACTCGGTATGGGTTTATCTATACTTATAATAAAACTGTATCAGGTCAAATTCTGTACATTGAAGATATTTTAAAAATTATTTTTGTAGGGCAATCTATTATCGATACTGAAGCCAAAACTGTATTTTTTTTCATTCATGTCTGTCTGTATGTATCTTGGCCGCGCATAACTCCGAAACTACTGAATGAATTCAAACGAAACTTAACATGACTTGAGTTCATACTACGAGGAAGGATATAGGATACATTTTATCCCGGAATTCATAACGATTCCCTTGGGAGAGGGGATGAAAATCAAAACGCGTACTTCGTTGTAAATCATCAACGTGTTGTCCGATTTCATTGATTCTTTTTTTGTTAGAAACAATGTTGCAAGATTGTAAAAAGTAGTCAAAATCATCATCATCTCAGCCTATATTAGTCCACCCTTGGAAGAGGGGATGAAAATCGAAATGAGTTATAATTCATCAACGCGTTGTCCAACTTCAGTCATTTTTTTTGTGTTAGAAATAGTGTTGCAAGATCGTTAAAAAAACAGTCAACATTATCATCATCATCATCAGCCTTTATTATTCCATGTATAGCTCTTTCCATAGCTCGCTGTGCTATTTTGAACTGATGGACCCGCCTTAACGTGAGTGTCCACGTCTCAGCTCCGTGAGTCATGACGGTTAGGACGCACTGATTAAAAACTTTTCGAAACAGTGTTGCAAGGTACAAAGTGGAGTAAAATATAAGTAGATTTTGAAAAATGCTATTATTTTTAGCCATAGACGCGATAAGCGTGTGATTACGTTCTTCCTCATTATAAGGAGTTACCACGATTCTGATTTATATAAGTAACTAGCTGCAGCCCGCGGCTTCGCATGCTTTTTTCCGAAATAAAAGGTAGCCTATGTCCGGCCCCGGGATACCATATACCTCGCTGCCAAATTTCACCGAGATCCGTTCAGCCGTTCTTGTGTTATAAATAGTGTAACTAACATGACTTTCTTTTATATATATATATATATTTATGTTTATTAATTGCTTTTTCTATATTATTGTTTGTTAACTAATATATCTTCCTGTTTTTGTACGTTTGTTCAGTGTTTTTTAATTTGTTCATTATGTACTTGGCTTTATTACATAAGTTGCAGCATAATTTTCGCACACAATTTATATTGTATAATGAAAAATATATTATCAAAAAATATCATGTATCACATGGGGAAACGTAAGCAGATATTAATATTTTAAATTAATTGCTGATTGTAATGAACGTATTCTTAAAATTTTAATATTATTTCTAATATAAAAGCATTTTCAAACAAGAAATTCTTTTTTTAAACAAAGATCACCCGTTAGGTTATTAACGAATGGAATTGAAGATGACAGCGACACAGAATGCTGTCCCGCGTAGATCACTATTTGATTTTGATTTTTAATCCCACTCTTTATCAACATGGATTATACACAATTTAACTACCTACCTAAATATAGGTAACATTAAAAGTGTAACAGGTCCAATTCTGCGCATTGAAGTTTTTTTGCACAGCGTTACTTAATATGAGAGAAACTGGTCAAACGCATGGCAATCGCGAACGAAGTCGCAGGTACAGCTAGTATTCAATAAAGATATCTATTAATCTATCTACATTTTACCTCTATGGGCAGAACGCAGAACGTAGACCGAGAGTTTAGGTAAGCCTAGACCTTATCAGCCTACGGCCTGTAGGCTAATAAAGTCTAGGCTTACCTAGGCTTATCTATTCTCAGTCTGCGTCGCAGAATCATTAAAGACATATGATTGGCTTTTACTATCCATACTCTTTGCCTATATGATCATAGAGCTTTGATCAGGGAAAGTAAGAGAGGATGATTTCCTTCGTCCGAGTCATAGAGGAAAGCTAAGATCGTAGCATCCTAGGTTAGGTAAGTTATTCACTGGGATTCCACACTCGTCGGGCAATCACGAGACAGGCCAAGCACGAGTGGTAATTGGTACCTACGCTTTGGTCAAGTCGATAAATAATGAAGGATCGTCATTCCATATTTTGATTTTTATTTAATTTTAGTTAGTATTTTAGATGTGTGCCAAAGAGCATAAAACCTAAAGATAATAAAACCACTACGTTAGTGTACCCAAGAGAATATAATACCTAAGGAGAAAAATTATTTTTTTTCAAAAATTTTTAATTTGTCCTGAGCTTTCTAAGAGATACTCTATTTAGTAGCTATCTGAGTATATTTTGGAGTGCACCCAGCCAAATGAAGTGTTGTTTTTGTATTAACCGGAGAATCGGATGCTACCTTATCATCCTATTTGTTGGTAAGTACCTATGTACAATTGTGGATAGATGTATAAAATGCACACTGTACAGTATAAAACAAAGCCGCTCTGTCTGCCTGTCTGTTCATCCGCTAACTCCTCCTTAACCATCCATCCATCCATTTGGCCTCTTAACATCTACGAAAGATGATATATGTTGCATCAGCAGCGTGTGTGGCGAAAATACCTATTCGGGAGCGATAGCATCGGCTGCATTTTGTTTGAATAAAAGATAGCTAGAGGGGATAGCTAATTCCAGCAGTGGATTGTTATAGGCTGGTGTTCCTGTATAATTGGCACCCTTTGTCCAGTCACTTGTGCTGCAGCTCAAGCCAGAGAAAGGACGGTCGGCCGGTTAACATCGCTTGGTAGCGCACGCAACAGAACCGTTGTGTTCACAAACAAACGGTAGCAAATTGTGCAACTGTTGCTCAGGCGAAGGTTAGGAACGCAGAGTCAGCTTGAGAGCATGGCCAGGAGTTTTTAGTTCCATTGTACATACCTACCAAGCTGGTGATTTTAAACAATATTTATATAATTAGTTATCTACATAAATAACGTCCAAATTTATTTTTAGGTGCATAGCTTGAACGAGATCTCATCATGTAGCATAGACTTGAAAAATGGCAAAAGGAAATACTGTAACTTGGCAAGTGTACAGCTCCCAGAAAAAGCGGGTTATTCCCGCTCGTCCCCACGCTTCGTCCCCAGTGGGGACCAATGGGAAGTTTACTTCCCGTTGGTCCCCATAGGGACCTGAGGGAAGTTTTTCAGTAGCGTTCGTCCCCATTCAAATAATATGAGGATAATTTGAATAAAATCATACTATGTTTTGTAATCAACTTTTATATAATATTTTAATTAAAAATTGTAAACATATTATAATATTATTATAATCAACATTATAAAAAAATTGTTTTAAAATTATAGTAACTATACCTAGAAACATACACTAGAGAAACATATAACACGTGCTTGGTATAACTTAAATAGGATTTATAAGAATATCAGTCAGTATCTTATGGTATTACAATATAAATATGTACGCTTTTTTTATTTAAAAAAAATCATTAAAAATCAACATTATAAAAATTTGTTTTAGTTATGTAACAAACACACACTATAGGTGAATATTAAAAAGTTATGAAAAACGGCTTAAATAAGATAAAATAAGGTATCTGCTACGCCAAAACAAAAAACAATCTTAGGTATTTATAGTATACGAAAATATTAATATTATTAAATATTATTGCATGCAAAATCACAGTTGGAAGGAAGTTCTTTGTCTATTACCTATAGTTTAACACGCTTAGCTCTAATTATTCACATACCATACACATAATATTAGTATAAAATTACAGTTCGGTAGGTACACATTACTATTAATAATTATCATGCAAAATCACAGGAAGGGGTAAGTAAGGGAAAGGTAGCAGGTAGATAGGCAATCAGGTGGATTAGTCTTGAGAGCTCTCGTTCCTATCTCCTGAGTAATAATGGAAGTAATTCAGTTAGTGGTATCCATTTCTTGAATTGCAACTCTTCGCCACGCATACACTGGAGCGGCCTGCTATAGTACTTACCGCATTGCATTCCTTAGCCTTTGAATCACAGGAAGGGGTAAGTAAGGGAAAGGTAGCAGGTAGATAGGCAAACAGTTGGATTAGTCTTGAGAGCTCTTGTTCCTATCTCCTGAGTAATAATGGAAGTAATTCAGTTAGTGGTATCCATTTCTTGAATTGCAACTCTTCGCCACGCATACACTGGAGCGGCCTGCTATAGTACTTACCGCATTGCATTCCTTAGCCTTTGAATCACAGGAAGGGGTAAGTAAGGGAAAGGTAGCAGGTAGATAGGCAATCAGTTGGATTAGTCTTGAGAGCTCTTGTTCCTATCTCCTGAGTAATAATGGAAGTAATTCAGTTAGTGGTATCCATTTCTTGAATTGCGAAAGCTTGCGTGTAATTGATTCATTATAATTTTTAAGTACGTAGTGAGCACGCGTATTGAGTGATTTGAGTGAAATATCGAACGAAGAGTTTACAATTTTTTATTAAAATATTATATAAAAGTTGACTACAAAACATAGTATAATTTTATTTAAATTATCCACATATTATTTGAATGGGGACGAACGCTACTGAAAAACTTCCCGCTGGTCCCCATTAGGGACGAAACGTGGGGACGAGCGGGAATAACCCGAAAAAGCAATCTCATCTTCCATGAAGGCATTGTATGTTACAGTAATCGTCATGTGCATCCCGATAATTGTCTTCACTATCGTCTTCCTAGTCGGCTTGATCACGGTAATATGACGACTCGCGTGAGTCTTTAGCAGCCCCCTCGCATGGCATGTTTTTGTCTATACCGTAGCTAAACTCGATGTAGAATGTTTGTGAACAAACAGCCTATAATTAACCACCTTATTCACTCTGTTGCCGCGTCTTTTTATACGCAATTTACTTTACTTGTCGATTTGAGATCCTATAATAAATATTGATTACAATTATATCTGAAACTCGACGCCAAGCAAGTGAGATTTAGTTATTTGTGTCGTGGTTTGTTTATAAACATTCTACATCGAGTTTGGATGCGGTATAGACTGGAATAGCATTCAAATAATAGCATTATTAATACTGCTGCTGAAGAGTTTTTTGTTTGTTTAAACGCGCATATCGCTGGAACTAACAATCGGAGACGAAAAATTAATTTCGTAATGATAGCCAGAACCATGAGGCCTATATTTTATTTACAATAAATAGACCGTCGTCGCGTCGCTTGACCACAATGTTACCTGATGGAAAGTGACGGACGATGTTCAGTGTGTTGTAGGATAATTTGCATACATTTCGCCGCCGGGTACCCAGCACCGGCTGCCCGGCGTCCGACCTGGTCCGACCTGGCCACTAAGAATCGACCCAGCCAACTCAACCCCTCTGTCAGCGTAAGAGCCGACTCAGGGCTTCGTGTGTGGAGTGGTGGGCTCGCCGGCTGTGTATGGGAGGAAGAGGGGTCGCGAGTCGGCCCGCGGTAGGTTTAAATGTTCCCGTGGTTCGGCGAAAATTTCGAGAGAGGGGTCACCGGAGAGGTTTTAGTGGGTATTACGTCCTTATCGGGACGTCGAGCCCCACATAATTCTGGTCCCCCCAGACCAGCCTATTCGTAAACGAATTTCCTCAGCCGAGAAAAAAAAATAGGGATTCGACGTGTGTTTTTATCACGTCCACTGCGAACACATCCGCCTGCCGAGCGAGGTGATTATGGCCTAACCAGCACACGTGGAGCAGAAGACGTGTGTGTTCTGACCCAGCTAAGGAGTCATCATCATCACGTCCACATCTAAATGGACAAAGCCTCCTTACACGACGCCACGAATAGTGCTTTGAGCCGCCTTCATCCCTGTGACCGCCACAAAGCCGTCGGTCCATCGAGCGCAAGGTTCCACGCTCAGCCGGTGCATTGGTGATAGCACATAGCAGTGTAAGTGTTAAAATACTCAGAAGGATGTTGTTACCAACAATCGAGGGGACGGCTAATGGACGGCTATGATTAAACACATGATCTCAAATCATGAAAGCTTGCAATATTTCCGTCCCTACCCTCATACCTCACCTCACGTTCTGGTAGAATATGATTATGCTATTATGAAGGAACCCTCTCAAAGGGCGAACGAGGTAAGAGCATAAAAAGGGTTTCGTTGTTACGTACTTTTTCAATCCGCCTGTCGAGTTATCATTATTGTCGATTTGTGAGGGGATGTTAATATTTTAGGGCTCTTTGTACGTTCGCGGGGGCTCTGAGGGGTTAACTAGTTCGAAAAACATGTCGGACTAGGAACAAGGGGGTGACTTGACCTTTCAGAACAGAGTAACTATACTCCAGCCAAATTCGATGTGAAATGTTTGTAAGCAAACTCACATTAGTAATATTTATTTAAGTAAAGATCTTAAATCGACAGGAAATGTTAGTTGCGTCATTTGCGTACACAAATACAGGGCAATAAAGCTAATATGTAAATTCAAATGTTAATTTGCCATTATCCAAATAGGTACTACATAACTACCTACTTCTGGTGAGATTCGCTCACTATTCGCTCACTAGGATGAAGTTTGATAGCACAAGAATCTTTCGTTCATGTGGCATACAGGTAACGTAAACAACTGAACAACAGATTATTTTTCTTAAGAGTATTATTATATAGAAACCCCTTCCGCTGTGGCCAGTGGTGCCATCGTAGCCCTTGAATTACTACGTAAACTTAGCTTAGAGCGAGTACACATTAGGCTTTTTGAAGCGCGCGCTTTGGTAACACGCGTTTACAAAACCATCTGGTCAGATCCATCCGTATTCCGAAGGCCGAACTAAAGGCGCGCTTGAATACCGATAAGTGCACGTTTCAAAGTATCAGATGTATCTGACCAGATTTAAAAACGCGCGTTACAATAGGGCACGTTTCAAAGCGTCTAATGTGTACTCGCTCTTAGAGTTATTATTAATTGGTGAGTGCATAATAGGCAGTGTAGTGTTCCTCGTAGTCTACGGCTTCTCTGAATCGTTGCCCGGCGGTGATCAGTCTGTTAGGCATATTTATTATGTTATTTACATAAACCCATCCAATAGGTACCGGACATGACTGCGCCTATCGGAAAGCAATGCTGCTTAGAAGTGGAAAAAATCAAAAACTTTTTATTTCCTTCGAAAGTAAAATTTTACATTATTATATTGATGTTTATTTCCTTATGAACAATAAATGTACTCGATGCAGTGTGATGAAGTCTCTCGTTAAGGGATGAAACGTTGGTGTTCTTCTAACACAAATAAGGTTCGTAGTTAACCCGCTTACATCTGTAATGAATACGACAAACTACTATAGTTTTTATAGTAGTAAAATGTACACTTGAAAAAGGTCAAATGCTTAAAATTAAGCAGTAAGTTATATGACAATAAAGGGATATTTTTGATTTATGTCGCTTCGTTATACAAAGTAAAGTTACGACGAGGAAACCTTTAGCCTGTTAGTTGTTATTTTTCGAGTTTGAGCAAATCCCGTCCCAAGCTTTTTTATCCTCTAGAGATAACCTAATATTTTATAGTAGGCCCTTTGCACAAGAAGGTTTTGACAATTTGTTTAAATTTATTTACTGAAAATTTTTGCAACTCACTAGAGTTTTGTTGTAGAAGCGTATACCGAAGCAGGCAAGGTAGGCTTTGTTACTGTACCTAGGTACTTAAGTATTTCGTGCGAGGTGCGCCCTTGTCTGAAAAGCTCTAGAGCCTCCAGTCTGCCTAAGGAGACGAGGCTGCTAAGAGGGCTGCTCAGTGGCAGGTAGGCTTCGAAAAAAGGAGGAGGTTCTGTGAATGGCTGTATGAAAGTTTTTTTATGTACCTATGTATTATATTAGACTCAATCAATAATTTTAAAGCATGAGTATTGCAGTAAATGGATTTTATTTATTTTTATTTTTATTAGTTGAGTTGAGAAAGAGAGAAGGTAATTATAGCAATGGGATGGTGACTCAGAGAAGCTCAACGTCGAAGAGACCCGCCTGATGGTCAGACGATATCGTTAGGATAGCCGGGAAGGAGTGGATTAGGGTAGCACAGTACAGGACAGAATGGATGAGGTTGGCACAGGACCGGACATAATGGACGAGGGTGCCACAGGACCGGACAGAATGAACAAGGGTGGCACAGGACCGGACAAAATGAACGAGGGTGGTACACGACCGGACATAATGAACGAAGATGGCACAGGACTAGACAGAATGGACGAGGGTGGCACAGGACCGGACATAACGGACAAGGGTGGCACGGGACCGGACAGAATGAACAAGGGTGGCACAGCACCGGACAGAATGAACGAAGGTGGCACAGGACCGGACAAAATGAACGAGGGTGGTACACGACCGGACATAATGAACGAAGATGGCACAGGACTGGACAGAATGGACGAGGGTGGCACAGGACCGGACATAACGGACAAGGGTGGCACGGGACCGGACAGAATGGACAAGGGTGGCACAGCACCGGACAGAATGAACGAAGGTGGCACAGGACCGGATAGAATGGACGAGGGTGGCACAGGACCGGACATAACGGACAAGGGTGGCACGGGACCGGACAGAATGGACAAGGGTGGCACAGCACCGGACAGAATGAACGAAGGTGGCACAGGACCGGATAGAATGGACGAGGGTGGCACAGGACCGGATATAACGGACAAGGGTGGTACGGGACCGGTCAGAATGGACAAGGGTGGCACAGGACTGGACGAAATGGCGTAATATTGAGAAGGTCTGTACCTTTATTTTAAAAGGATTTATTTTATTTTATTGAGTAGAAAGACGGATAGTTGTAATTATTATTGCTGTATAACTACTACACCACAACACACTTTCGTCTTTCGATTAAACACTTTGTATAATCGGAAGACGAAAGTGTTCTTTTCTGAACCTGTCCATATTTATGTTACATTGAACTGAAGCCCGCTGTCCTTTCTTCGTAGATGGACTACTTGTACTGAAACTGTGTCCTTTGTAACAGACCGGCGCGGCGGCGGCGGCGGCGGCGGCCCGGGGCCCGACTCTGGGGCACTGACTTGGAATCCGTACTACCTATATAAAATAATTATGTTTATGGGAAAACCTCGGTGATTTTCCATACAATAGCGAAATAATTTTCTAAATCGGTCTTTATATAATTGACGGAGAAATCGACAAACATACATAACAAAAAAATACATACAGCTGAACAACCTTCTCCTTTTTTTGAAGTCGGTTAAAAAGCGAAAGTTGTTCTACCTCCCTTTCTGTTTGATACCTTTTCACGCCTAAACAGCTAAACGGAACTTAATTTAAATTAACTCGGAGATAGATGGTGTCCCGTAAAACGACATAATATTATGCTTCTATTCTATCCCGGAAAACGCGTGCGGATCCGCGGGCAGAAGCTACTGTTGAATAAATAAAAACGTTGCCTTTCCTCTAGAGTTGGGCTGAGCCGCTTATGATGTGAGTCATGATGAGGACTTCATTCATTACGAACCAACATCCTCGCACAACGTTATTTACCCAGAATTAGTAAATACATGCCAACTAACTGAGAGTCCATTACTTACGGATGTAAGTGGGTTAACTACGAACCTTATTTGTGTTGGAAGAATACCAACGTTACCAACTAACTAATTAAGAATGTTAATTATTATTATTAGTGTGGTTTTGTGGTGGTCGGGGTCGGGCCCTGCGCCTGCGCCGAGCGGGCGCGTGTGGCCGCGGAATAACAAACGACGACCGCGCACAACTGTCTTACAGAGAACCGCCTTGTTTATACATATGGCCACGGCGCGGCGCGGCGGGGCGCGGCGCAGCGGGGGTGCGAGGGAGAGACGGTGCACCCCGCATCACACGGTGAGTTTTGAACCTACTTGTTGCCACCAGAACAAAGTTATAAAAGTGGATGGATGGATCAGTGGAGCTACTTCTGGATTGTTTGCAGCAGTCTGCAGTTAGCTCGACTGTTTTGATTGTAAATAGTAGTTTATTTGTATCTTTTATTTTATTGTTATTTTGTAGGTAGCTAATTCAAAATTTTTGCCTCTTTTGATCTACGAAAAATTAATTTAGAAATATTTAAATAAGACGAATACAAATAGGCCTTTAAATCTTGTTTGTGACTTATAAGATTACAGACAAACAAGACATCTCTAAGGCTTGAGCCTCCCCACAATTCGCCGGCTCAGCTCTTTATTTACCGACCTAAGGTTGCTGCTTAAACATGTAATACAAATTTATACAACAGACAAAATTACACAAATTTCAATTAGATATATTTACCTTCGCAATGAAGCTGTGGAGTGATTACGATTTGTAGGTTATTAATTAGATAATTATTAACCAGTTAATTAAACAATATGCCTACCTACTTTAATGTAGCTTTGGCATTCATATTTTTTTAGCAGAATAGAAACTCCCTTGTCCCTTTACCCATTCATCCTTTTATTTCCTGTTTTCCGACATTAAGGCGCGAACCTAATGGGTTTGGTTGTTAAACTAGGCCTAGATATCAGTACTCACGAGGTTCCCGTGGTAAAAACCTCGAATTACATTAAATTCTATATTTTTTATTTAGTTCCTTATATGTGAAAAAACGATTGAGAAAAAAAAATACGATAAAAAAGACCATGAAAGTTTCGCACATAATATGATTGAGATCTCGGGAACGTGTCGGGAACCCAATCTATTGATGTTTTGCTCCAACTCGAAAACTAACAACCTAACAAAGTAAAGGTTTCTTGAAGTGAACAAAAAATCAAGTGATCACCTTATTTCCTAGTTTTACGTCATTTGAATTTTGTGATGTGTCCTGTAAAAGTGAGTTAAAGAAAACAAAGCACTTTGATATTTGAAACTATGAACGCGAAATCCTATGCCTATACTTTTCACAAAATGGCGCACATTGCGTCCTCATAGCAACTATAGATTTATTGTAACATACAAAATATTATAATTATCTACTTACCTGAGACGTGTGCTACTTATTTTTAAAACTCCCAACGGTGCTATTTAGCGGGTTATTTAGTTTGACTATAAACCAATAGTTTTGCATTGCATCTATGTACTAGATTTGACACCTATGTATGTATTTAGTTTCAAAAGAGCGAACCTCCTCCGTCATCCAAATCCGCAACGACTTTAAATAATAATTGTAAACTAGTTTAATGAAGAATAATTGTAAAAAAGTTAAATAATTGTAAACTAGTTTTGCTCGTGACTTCCACGCGTTGTTTCCGGAATAAAAGTAAGCTATGGATACGTTGTTCAACAAAGATCTAATTATTGTTCCATGGAAACATTTCAAGGTGATCTCATGGGAAATTACATAAGGAATAAAAAACCTACTTGTGTGTATATCCAGGCCTAGATCGACAGGTGTGCAATATTTCAGCCCGATCCGTTCAGTGTTTTTAGCGTGTAGAAGTCACAAACTAATATTATATGCGAATGTTTGGATGTTTGTGCACGCCAAAACTACTCAATGGATATCGGGGTGTGAAATTTTGTAAACCGGTAGTTCTAGGACTGGATTAACGTATAGGCTACTTTTTATTCCGAAGGAACGGGTGCGAAGCCGCCGGCAGAAGCTGTATTTTATAACATTTAATATACAGTATGTTTGGTATTGCGACCCTGACATAATTTTTGGTGAGTTCGGGGGGGGTGATTTCTCGGGTAGAATCATGTCCTAAGTGTCACGGTCGCTGAGATACGATTTTCTTAAGTTATTTTAAATCACTTATCTTTTTTGTTTGGTAATGTTACAAACTAACTTGTGTTGTATTGTTTAATGCTTATTCTAAATAAATTAAAAGGCATTTGATACAATTCACTTTTAAAAAAGTTAAGAGCATTCAAAGTCAAAAATCTGAGTAAAAGTTAAAAATCTTGATTACTTCTAAATTTTTTTCATATTCAATTTAGATTTCTTTTAAAAAGTTTTTCAGTCATTGCGCTTTCCAACGATATGCTACATGACTATAAAAAATATTTGTTAGGCGGGCTAACTAAGAGATGCCTACTTGTCTGCTAGGGACATGATTAAGCAGACACTTTTTTATGTTTTGTTCTTCTGAATGAATGAAAATCGCAAAATTTGTCAACGTGACAAATTTTTACACATTTTTTTTTTTGTAGTTGGGGTTGTTATTTTTTTCAAAAACAATGGTGTTGTGCTTGCATATATGCAAACCCCCAACCCCCAAACCCAACTGCCCATAAAAAATGATGTCGGTTGCAATACCAAACACCCTGTATGTGTGATATGATGTGATTGTCACAGAAGCATTGGAGTTGAGCTGTTAGTAAGCAGATATGGTGATAACGAGCACGCTTCCTCTCGCACCCGAGACCTCAGGCGTGCTCACCCGGCCGACGCCGCGCCCGCGTCCGCGCCCGCGCCTCCGTGGGAATACATTACCGGACTTGAGGATGGACAATTTCAGTGTTCATATTGACATTTCAATAATTGTGTTTACGAAGAAAGGGCGTGGTAGATGGCTTTGTTGAGTATAAATATAACTAAAACAATTACAGCATTGTTGAACAGGGTAATGAGATCGCTGGGAAGTTAACAGATCGCTGTGCCACCACAGGGGGTTTCGAGGTTAGGTTTGGTGTAAGATTAAATAAATATATACAAACTAGAAGACATATACTCTTCGTATATGACTTCTGTACGGTGAGGTCGTCCTAACTCATCATCATCAGCCTACGTTAGTCCACTGCTGGACATACGCCTACCATAATGAGCGCCATAGCGCCCTGTCTTCAGCTTGCCGCATCCAGCATCTTCCTGCAGTCTTTCGCAGGTCGTCACCCCACCTGGCTGGAGGGCGTCCTTCACTACGTTTGCCGAGTCGCGGTCTCCACTCAAGAACACGTTTACCCCAGCGGTTGTCGGTTGTTCTCGAGATATGGCCGGCGCACAGCCACTTCAGCTTGCTAATTCTTTGAGCTATGTCGATAGCGTCATCTTAAATATAGAATACAAAAGATTTGATAAAAATTATTCCCATTAAACATGTAGGTACAAGTAAGAAAGGGTGTACCAAAGTATGTGTACATATCTAATTAAAACTCGAGCTCATACTTACGTTAATAACTCAAATGTTTGACGTAGGTACTTATTTATGAGGTCGGGGAACAATTTCCAAGTTTAACTTGTGTCAAATGTCTAGCAAGTTCCACGTGAACTTTTGATTATAGGCTCAGATGAAGACCCTAATTCTATGAGGAGAAGGTTCTCATTTGGTTCAAGACTTATTGATGAAGCATTGTCCGCCCCGTCCTCCGTACGAGGTCACTCGTCTTGTAGTTATTTGTAATCGGACCAATTATCTGGTATGTGATTATTGGAATCTGCTCAGGTTATTGAACAATGTAAGTTCATAGGTGAACAAATTATTTAATCGTTTTTTTTTTTCAATGAAACTCGCGCACTTTATAAATTACAATACTTTAATGATTGAAAAAGCGAAAGATCTCTCTGGTTTTGTTCATGTTTGAACCAGAATGCAGGAACAGAAGTTGCATCCGGGATCTGGGAACACTAGGCTTATCTACACCCTTTCAGTGTACCGACCGGCCGGGCCTTGTGCCGAGTGATACAACTGTGTTACATCCTGTACTCGCTTAATGCAAGTTCCAGCTCAACTACAGCACAGGTCCCGCCGCAGCCGCAGTAAACACGGCTAGAACTAATCTGATGGCAAAAATTTAATTAAACTGTGTGTTGTTTATTGTCTTGTACCAGGGTGTCGTGTGTATCCGAGGGGCGCGCGAACTCGAGGGGCGCGGGGCGCGGGACGGCGCGACGCAATCCAAACAAGCAAGCGTCTCATCTAATCTCACAACCGTATGGGGTTGTGAGATGAGAGGTAGATTTTTTCCGGAGTCGTCTCTCTGGCTTCAGCCCAAACTAGTCTAAATCCGGAAAATTAAATTCAATGCTGATTTAATTCCAGATTCGTCCCGTTTTACGCAGATATTATAGAGTAACGTCTGCCCGCGGAAGCTCTTCTATTCTTTTTTTTTTGCGACTAGTCTGTACTCATTAATCGTTCAGAAGCGCGTGCTTTGTTAACGCGCGTTTTATGAACCATCTGGTGCAATACATCCGTACACACACACCCAAAGCGCATCTATTTAAGCGCGCGTTAGATTAATGTTCTGCGCACATTCATCCAATACCGCTACCACACATCACAAAAATATGTATTCAAATATAGGCCTAAACTCGTTATATTTAGATACATATTACAGTAAAAAAATGGCTTCCCACAAGTTTCAAACGCTCGCTCGCAAGCTGTGTGTCATCCGATGCTGTCAATATTAAATGCATCACAATGTTACGAAAATGTGCATTAAATATTATGTGCTTTAACATAATATATTTAAATGCACATTTTTGTGTTGTGCTGTAGCGGTGCGCCTTTGGTCTACGACAACCTTTAGTCTGAACTGAACAAATGCCTAAGCCTAGTGTACTTGCTCTTTTAAAAAAAGTAGCCTACGTCCTGTCCAAGGATAAAATCTATCTCCGTGCTCAGTTTCATAGACATTCATAATACATACGAACAGAGTGAAACCACCGTCTAAACATTATGCTTTATGAAAATAAATAAATAATGCTGGACAATCCACACAGCATCATCTAGTGCTGGACAATCCACTCAGCATCATCTAGTGCTGGACAATCCACTCAGCATCATCTAGTGCTGGGCAAACCTCTCAGCATCATCTAGTGCTGGACAATCCACTCAGCATCATCTAGTGCTGGACAATCCACTCAGCATCATCTAGTGCTGGACAATCCACTCAGCATCATCTAGTGCTGGGCAAACCTCTCAGCATCATCTAGTGCTGGACAATCCACTCAGCATCATCTAGTGCTGGACAATCCACTCAGCATCATCTAGTGCTGGGCAAACCACTCAGCATCATCTAGTGCTGGACAATCCACTCAGCATCATCTAGTGCTGGACAAACCACTCAGCATCATCTAGTGCTGGACAAACCACTCAGCATCATCTAGTGCTGGACAATCCACTCAGCGTCATCTAGTGCTGGACAATCCACTCAGCATCATCTAGTGCTGGACAATCCACTCAGCATCTTCTAGCCCCAAGCTAAGCAGAGCCTGTGTCACGAGTACTAGATGACCAATAAACATAGGTACTCAATACAATAACATTACATAGATAGGTAGATATTTTTTATTATACATATAAAGTACTTAGAACACCGGGAAAAAAATATTTGCAGATCGTACAAACATTTGTCCTGACGTGGAATCGAACCCGCAACCTACTGCGTCGCAGGGGGACCTTATCATCACAGCCACATCGGTCGTCATAGTACATTACGATTAAAACAACTTGGCCGGAGTGAAGTTATCTCTAAGCAAAGTTTTCGCATGCGCACTACCATTTCCGCATTGCGTCCGAACACTAACACGCGCACTTCTGTCTCCGCGTTTTTATTTCCGTTTACCGGTAAAAATGTCCAAATTCGACTTGGAAAGTGCTTTTAGCGATTTATCGAAGCAAGTAGCTTCGTTAACAGCTAAAATTTCTGCGCAATCGGCAACGGTTCAGGATCAATCACAGAAATTAGAAGATCAACAGCTCGCGATCAATAACTTTTCTGCCATTATTACCGAACAGAAGAGGGTACTGGAGAAGTTATTCGCCAAAGTCGAAGAAAGAAGCGGTGAGAGGGAGCGAGACGCACCTACGGTAGCTGTACCGCGCGCGAGCGAGAAGGCTGTCGCTGCTGCTAACTTGGAGCGAACGTTCTTATCGCCAAACGTAACGGTGCGTCCACACCGGGCCGCCAAGAAGGCCAAGCGGGTGACTGTTGAAGACTTTACGCAAAATGCATGGCTAAACTACGTGAAGGAAAATAAGGACGCGTCTAGCCCAAATGACGCGGCTAATACGTCTTCAGGAAAGTGGACTCGTGTCAGCTACCAGAGCAAGGGGAAAAATGCCCAGATTAATAATATTCAGAAAGGAGGGAACACTCAAATCTCTTCTTTTCAAGCAGTGGAGAACAAGAAATTCCTGCATGTCTGGTCACTCCACCCTGACACAACAGAAGAGGCTATTACTGAGCACGTAACCAAAACGTCTGGTTCTGTGGATGTAAAGATCCAGAAAATCATCCCGAAAACCAAGAGGGACTATTCTTCTTTCATGATTGGCGTACCGGAGTCGAAATTTGATACGATAAATAATAACGTATGCTGGCCAGTAAACACAAAATTTAATGAATGGGTGTGGTTTCGAGACCCCCGAAAAACCACTAAAACAGTCCAATAGGTCGGATAATGGACTAATACAGGTTTTCTTCCAAAATGTAAGGGGACTCAGGACGAAAACTACATCTTTCATCAATAATTTGCTGACCTCAGCTTATGATTTGTTTGCTATAACAGAATCTGGTTTAAATACTTCAATCCATGACGGAGAACTTATCCCATCCAATTTCAATATTCTTCGATGTGATCGAGCGGATGGCCGTAAGCAGGGGGGCGTGTTCTTAGCATCTTCGTCGCGTTACGAACTCAAACGCGTTCCTATCGCGGCTGTAAGTGTGGATGCGGCTTTATTCGAGATCGTTTGTGCGACGGTACACTGTAAAAATATCTTTCTGTTTATGTGCTGTGTTGTTTACATTCCTCCAAGAAGTAGTGTGAATGAGTATATCAATTTATTTAATATTTTAGAAACAGAATGTGTAAAGTTCGATAAAGTATTAGTGTTGGGTGATTTTAATATGCCTTCTGCGACCGTGGAGATGCAAAGTTATATGGAATATGTAATAGCTTTCTGTGGATTTCGGCAGGTAAATAACTTACTTAATATTAATAATCGTACGTTAGACCTAGTGCTGTCTTCATTACCAGCGAGTGACTTGGTGGTAATTTTGTCTGACGACCCCTTGGTACCTATTGACGTTCAACACCCGCCGCTCGTCTGTGTGACGACGGTCACACGCCGAGTAGGCCACAAACCATTACCACCATCGTACCATGTAGGTAGCTCTGCTGATAATCTTTGTTGGAACTACAGCAAATGTAACTTTCCTATTTTATACAACATGTTAGAATGCATAGATTGGAATCAATTATATAGGACTGAGAATTCGGAGGCTGCGTTGGAATACTTTTATGAAGTTATAAATGAAACTATTTCTGCCTGTACACCTAAGAAACGTCCTACGGTAGCAAATAAGTCTCGTTATAACTATCCAGAGTGGTATACGGCAGATTTGATACACGAAATTCAGCGTAAATGGCGTTATCATAAATTATTTAAAATTTCAGGTAAACAAAGCGATTACGAATTATTTTCTAAATGTAGGTCTCTAGTTAAAATTAAAATATCCGAAACTTTTGACGCCTATCAAGAGAGGTTACAATTAAATTTTAATAATGACCCTAAATCTTTTTGGAGTTTTATTAGGCAAAAACAATCGAGACGAAATAAAACTCGCATCACTAAAGATGGCCAGGAATTGACTGATGAAGAGTGTGCTGAACGTTTTGCGTCATACTTTAGTCAGTTAATTTTGTAAACAAGTTTCTCGCTAATATTGGTAAAGATCTAGCTCAAGCTATTGCTAATTGCAGGGCTAACCAGTCGTTTTGTATTATCTCTCCATTTGTAACACTTAAACAGGTTTCTTCGTTTGTCTTACTAGAAACAGATCCAATTGAGATAAATAAGGTCATAATGAATCTGAAATCTGAAAGTGCGCCTGGCCTTGACAACATCCCTACGAGTTTTCTGAAGCTTGCTAAAGATATTCTTACACCAATTTTATGCCATCTAGTAAATCTCTGTTTTGATAAAGGTGTGTTCCCAAGACAACTCAAAAAGTCTATAATAACACCGGTTTTTAAAAATGGGAATAGAGATGAACTCAATAATTATAGGCCAATTTCAGTTCTTTCCTCAATTTCTTAAATACTGGAGAAACTTGTTAACATTACATTATATTCCTACTTTGAAAAATTTAATTTATTCTCCAACTCACAATACGGTTTTAGGAATGGCCGTTCAACTGAAGACGCTATCGCTGCTTTAACCAATCACATCGTTGATCAAGTAGATCGCAAACAGAAATGCCTAGCAGTCTTCCTAGATTTGAAGAAAGCGTTCGACACCGTATCTATTCCCGCTCTTATCAATAAACTAGAAAATTAGGGTATTCGTGGTAAGCCCCTAGATTTGTTGTCTGACTATCTCCAAGAGCGTAAACAAAGAGTTAAGATTGGTGGGGTTGTCAGTGATGACGAGGACATTTGCTATGGGGTTCCACAAGGCAGCGTACTCGGACCGACACAGTTTCTCGTCTACATTGACGACCTCTGCAGCCTTGAGCTCAGTGACGCCAAAATCTTCTCTTATGCAGATGATACTGCCATAGTTTTCACTGGCAAATCATGGGATGACGTTAAACAGAAGGCTGAAGCTGGACTCTCATTGGTATCTGAATGGCTCAAGAACAATGCTCTCACCCTTAATGTTACCAAAACCAACTTTATGACTTTTTCAAAGTATAATAACACGCAGCCCCCCACTGATTACAGTATAAAAATTCACTCCTGCAATCGTAACAATCTGGTGTGCCCCTGTCCTAAAATCATTAAAGTTAAGACAACCAAGTACTTGGGCATAATGATTGATCAGCGATTGTCATGGCATGCACAAATAGAACTGCTGGCGGGTAGAGTAAGGAAACTTATTTGGATATTTAAGGGTCTAAGAAATTCCACTTCCAAACCTTTACTAAACCAAATTTACACTTCCTTAGCAGAATCAGTCATAAGCTACTGTATAACCGTTTGGGGGGGAGCCATAAAGAGTAAATTTATAGAAGTAGAAAGAGCGCAAAGGTCTCTTATTAAAGTAATGAACTCTAGACCATACAGATATCCAACTTATCTACTTTATACGGAATCAGAATTGCTTACGATTAGAAAATTATATACCTTAAACATAGTCCTAAAAATCCATAAACATTTAAAACTCATAACTAGTCAAACAACTCAGCGAAGAAATAAAGACATTATTAATAAAGTAACTGTAAGATCTAATTTTGCTGCACGACAATATGTATCCCAATCCGCCCACATATATGTATGTATAACTTAATTAACAAAAAATCTGAATATTTATGGCTTAAGTAACTATGAATTGAAAAAGAAACTAACCAAATGGCTACTCTACTTAAGCTATGACGAAACGGAAGCACTGTTTGATAGGTTATGTTAGGTTTTCCTCTGTCTTCTCTCCTATGATTTTCATGTATCTCTACATACTTTACTATTTAATATTTAAATTTTACAAGTTCACATATACTAACAAACACACATATATCATACATAGTTACACCCCCCCCCCACACACACGCATGCACACACACAAATGGTTGCCTTCTGTTGCCCGGACTCTTAAGAGACCGGTGTCCTCAGTAGCACCAATCTGAATCACACGCACACACCCTCACACATACACACACCCTCACACACTCATACACGCACACCTATAGAATTACATGCGCGCTCACTTTCCAAATAGCTAAAATAAATAAATATCAATTTTATTTTTTGTAAACAATAAGCTCTATAATTTAAGTAGTATGTATAATAACTACTAGCTTAACTTAAAGTACGTTCCAAAGTCTATTGTTTGCGGCAGAGCGAGATTCCCTACCACAGGTAAAATACTTTACTTAAAAGGGGTTCTCAAACACTGTTTATAATGTAATTTAAGCTTCTGAATAAATATTTTGTATTTTTTGTATTTGTATTGTATACTTCCACTCTGTGTATAGTCCGGTTCGGCCGAACCTGGACCCGAGGGAGGCAGAGCGCGCCGCGCCCGCGGGGGCGGACGCCGCCCGTGAGCACGTTGCCCAGTTTAGTGCCCGTGACGTGCGCACTGCGCTTCGTGACTTAAAGCCAAAGCACTCTTTAGGGCCCGATAGTATTCCTCCTTATACAGGGTGGGCCTTAACTGTATACCTAGTTTGAAAAGTAAATAAAAAAATATCGACATAAGTTTGGACATTTTTATTTATTCCAATAAAAACTACATGAAATGGAAATTTAAAAGAGATCTAATTTTTAATTCCTGCAGCATCTGGCAATATTTCTCAGCATTTACCGTTACAGCAACTCCTCTTTCATTTTCGAAGAAATACGGCCCTATAATTCCTCTAGCTGATATTGCAGCCCACACAACGACTTTAGGGCTGTGCAGAGGATGTTGATGCATCTGTCGGGGATTAGTCTCCGCCCAAAACCTACAATTTTGTTTGTTGACGTGGCCATTGAGGTGGAAGTTGGCCTCGTCACTAAACAATATGTTAGAGAAATTGTTAAAACGTTCCAGCATTACATTGACAAAATTTAGTCGAAGATTAGCATCATTTGGCTTTAATTCTTGCGTTAACTGAATTTTATAAGCTTTAAGATGCAAATCATGATGCAAAATCCTCCTCAAAGTGGTCCTCTGGATATTCAAAGATTGGCTTCTTTTGCGCGTCGATTGCTTTGGATTTTGTTTTATTGATTCACTAACTTGTTGAATTGTCTCTGGCGTCCGTGCTGACTTTGGGCGGCCTTCATTTTTTATTCTCACTGTAGATCCGGTTTCCTCAAACATTTTGACCCATTTACGAATGGATTTGGCACTTGGTGCTTCACCAACATCTCGTAAACCAAAATGAGCACGGTACACGCGCCTCGCAATTGTCACAGAATTATTGTTCGCATAATATGCGCGAACGCACACCGCACGCTGAGCTCCAGTGAATGGCTCCATTGCGACTAAAATTTCCACGAAATGGCGCGTCTTACCACACCCCCCGCGTCTCCGCCCGCCCGCTGGATTTTGAGATATAGACGAAACAAACCGGGAACACAGTTAAGGCCCACCCTGTATTATAAAAGACTGTAGATTTGTTTTTGAAAAGCCACTCTTACATATTTTTAATTTATGTCTAGACGAATGCCATTATCCTGACCGGTGCAAAACGACGCGAGTAATTCCGGTGCCGAAGGCAGGAGGTGGGTCCGATGTGAACAAGTACCGTCCGATTGCTGTACTGTCGGTCTTCGCCAAGGTATTTGAGTCAATTTTACATAAATGTATCTATTCGCAAGTGAGCGCGCGCCTGAGTGACGCCCAGCACGGCTTCCGGCCGGGGCGCAGCACGGCCAGCAACCTGTTGTCGTTCCAGTCTACCGCCTTGGAGTCGGTAGACTGGAATGAAATAGTCGATTCTTCGTACCATGACTGCTGTGCCCTAGCCAATGCAATAGTTGCCAAGCTAGTCGGTAAAATGAATATCTGTTTTCCTGAAAAAAACTACCAGTACACAAAAATAGCAATAGATGGATGGATTCAGACATATTAAACTTAAAATATCTCCTTTTTGACATATTAAGCCTAAAGAGCCGCTTCCCGGATAATGAAGAAGTCGCGGTGTTTGCTAACAAACTAACTATAAAATATAATTTGTCATTAAAACATAAACGTACGGAATACTACTCAAATCAAATTCAAAAGGACCCTAATAAGTCAAAACGTATGTGGCAGGTTGTGAATGCAGAGCTAGGACGCAGCAGGCGCGAACGGTTAGACTTTACTGACTGTATCCGAGATCAAGACGGCGGAACATTCGGTTCCAAGAAACTCCTGCTGGACGCGCTGAACGAAGAGTTCGTAACGGCCGCGCTTAAGTGCGGGGCCCCCTCCGCGGATGTCCTGCGTGCGGGGGCTATCATGTCCGTCGAGTTAGAAGCCTGCGATGCCTCATTAAAGCTCCATCCCGTCACGGCAGAGGAAGTAATGAAGATAGTACACTTTATTTATATATTTTATAGTATTGCTCCTAAAAAAAGCACCGACATCTATAACCTTTCCCCTAGCATAATCAAATTAGCGGCAGAGTCTCTCGCCCCCGTGATTGCGTTATTGTGCAATTCCTGCTTTAAGCAAGGGAAATATCCCGAGGCACTTAAGAAAGTTAAAATCTGCCCTCTTTACAAGGGCAAAGGTCGTAAGTCGGACGCCAAATCAACAATATCTATGGTATGCCCAATATCTATGGTCCCAGCACTAGGGAAAATCTTAGAAGTCGGATTGAACCGTAGACTGCTGGAGTTTGTGGCCGACAGGAACATTCTTTCAGATAGGCAGTACGCGTATCGACCGGGCCGCGCCACTACAGACCTGGTACGGGAGGTGGTGTGGCGCGTGTTGAGTGCGCGCGAGGCTGGCCTGCGCGTGGCTGTGCTATGCTGCGACCTCTCGCGCGCGTTCGACACCGCGGACCACTCCCTTGTCGCTAAGAAGCTGCAGTTCTATGGCATCCGGGGGCCCGTGGTGTCTATAATGGCATCGTTTTTAGCCAAGCGCACGCAGGCTGTAGTCGGCGATGGGGGGCGAGCGATGTCTTCGGAATTGAGGAAGACCATGGGGGTGCCGCAAGGGTCGTGCTTGTCGAACACCCTGTTTAGTTTGCTACTTAACGATCTGCCCGCTGCGGTCCGGGGCGCGGAAATCTACATGTATGCAGACGACGTAGCGGCGGTGGTTTCCGCGCCTACGGACAGCCAGCTGGAGAGTGAGCTCAATTCGGTAGTCGGAAAGTTAGAGGTGTGGTTCAGACTAAACGGACTCGCACTGAACAGAGATAAGACTTGCTTCATCAACTTTAAACTCAATGGGGGCAGTCCAGCCACCCTCAAGGTCCACGCAGGAACAACGGGGCTGAAGCAGGTGCAAACGACCAAGCTACTTGGTTTCCAGCTTGATAGTTCCCTCATATGGGACGCCCACATAGATGGAGTCTGCTCGAAACTCGGACGGGCTGCTTTTGCGTTGCGCAGGCTGGCGAGCACCGCCACCCGCGACGTCGTGCGCTCATGTTACTTCGCGACAGTCCATAGTACGAGTGGAACTGTGGGCGCCGGCCAGTGATGCTGATCGGGCCTTCCTGATGCAGAAGAGGGCTGTCCGAGCCATAGTGGGCGTCCCGAACGATGAGTCATGCAGAGAGCACTTCAAGGAACTGGGCATCATGACTCTACACTGTGAACAAATATACCAAGTGGCCTTGTTCACGCACCAAAATTTGCACCTGTTCCAGCGTCGAGGGGTGAACGCAGCACGCGCTCTCCGTAGCAATAAACACCAGCACAGGCTGGTAACGCCTACACACAGGCTGCACAAGTCCAGTAGATCGGTGTTCATCTCGGGCCCCGCAGTATACAATAGGCTACCAGATAGTATCCGTAATGCAGCCTCCACCGCAGCGTTCAAGGGTCGGCTCAAAACATGGTTGTTGGAGATGGTTTTCTACAGCATGAATTCCTCGAGTCACCCGAAGTGTAAAAACCCCTCCACCCGACTAATCAGTTATATTCAGATATTTTTAAGTTGAATCAATAATAATTTTATTAATTAATGAAGTATAATATAATGTATGATAATTAATATTATTAAGTAAGTAATGGACGTGTAAAATATTATTTTTATTAATAAATTCTTGTATTCTTGTATTCTTGTATTTTTCTTGTTCGTGTCGCACCTGGCGCCGGCCGTGGACGCAGGTGGGCAGGTGGACTGCGCGTACTTCGACTTTCAGAAAGCCTTCGACGCTGTCGATAACGATGTCTTACTGTCCAAGTTTTCCGGAATAGGTTTCACGCCGCATCTTCTCAAATTTTTCGCGAGCTACCTTGGCGAACGCCGGCAGTATGTGGAGTATGCGGGGCACCAATCGGCCCCATATTACACGTTTTCGGGGGTAAGTCAGGGCAGCAACCTTGGACCCCTTGAATTCGTTATTATGATAAATGACCTTCCGGGGGTTGTTAAGGAGGCAGGCTGTTTGCTCTTTGCGGACGACCTGAAAATATTTTTAACAGTAGCGGGCACATCCGATTGTGAACGGCTTCAGTCCGACATAGATAGGGTAGTTCAATGGAGCAAGTCCAACAAGCTATTATTTAACGTAGCGAAGTGCTCCGTGATGAGCTACAGCCGCGCCCGCTCATCACGGAGCACTTTGCAGTGCCAGTACGAGGTGGAGGGGGTAAGGCTGCCGAGAACCATGTCCGTTCGTGACCTAGGCCTCGAAATGACTTAAGGTTCCGGAGCCATATTGTAAATGTGTGCCAAAATCCTTGGTTGGCAAAGGAACCTTGGTTTTATTCTGAGACAGAGTGTGAATTTTAAAAACACAAATGTTATTAAAATTTTATATAATGCACTTGTGAGAAGTCATTTAGAAACAAATGCTATAATTTGGAACCCAAACGAAACTAAGTACAAACTCATGGTAGAAAAGATACAGAATAAATTTCCTCGCTTTTTGTACCTAAAAGAATATGGAGTCTATCCATATTACCCATTGTTGTACCCGAGTCTGTTCGTACTAGGTATGGTAGGATACAGCAGGCTTTCGGTGCGGAGAGACGTGGCGCTGGTGAAGTACATGGTACGCGTGCTCCGCGGGGAGCTTCACCACCCGGCAGTGCTGGCGGCGCTGCGGCTGCGCGCGCCCAACGACTACTTGGGCGCGCGCCGTCGCCCCGCCATGCTTGAGGTGCCCAAATGTAGGACTAACCTACTTAAGTTTGCCCCCATGTCACTCGCTATATATCTGCTTAATATCTTATCCGCGAACAGCGTGGATATTTTTTACAATAAACTGCCGAAACTCCTACAAATAGCACAAGTAGTTATAGAAACAAAATGTTTAGATTAGTACTTATTTTATATACTTACATATATCATCGCCTTAGGGCTAAAAAAAAAACCTGTAATGATGTTATATTGTCTTCTTAATAAATAAAATAAAAAAAAAATCCCTGTAAACGAGTAGGTACTGCGCAGCCACTGACGCAACTTCAGGTTGCGGCCTAGTTGTTTTAATTCACTTGTAAGTAATGTTGCATTGCATGTGGTGCAGGAGCGAAGCAACTAGTTAAGGGAAGAGGTAATAAACATAAACTCGCTGTGCCCACAGCTGGGCTGCACAAGATTAATGTATCTATTGAAGGGCAATATATACGCTTCCACAACAAAACTCCTAGTGAGTTGCAAAAATTATCAATAAATAAATTCAAACCAATTGCCAAAACCTTCTTGTGTAAAATGGCTTCCTATAAAATATCAGATTATCTAGAGGAAAAAGCTTGGGAAGGTTGCTCCCAACTCGAAAAATAACAAATAACAGGCTAAAGGTTTTTTCTTCACTCCTTTACTTTAGTCTACATACCGAAGCCACTGAAATCAAAAATATCACTTTATTTTCGTTTCAGTGTTTAATTATTAAGAATTTGACCTTTTCTAAGTGTACATTTATTGTATTTATGTAAATAAAGAGTTTTTGACTTTGACTTTGCTCATACAACCGGTGACTCAGCCAAAGAAATATACCGACCATTTCTGTGTAGGTACTTAGCGGTACTTAGTAGTCGATAACAGATAAATAAAAAAAATGCTGGTATTTTTTTTAAATACCTACAGTTGTATAACAAACGGTAAAATCATTTGCTCATTTATGAACTTACAGATTCCAATAATTACCAGATAATTGCCACAACTACAAATAATAACCGGACTAGTGACCTCGTGGTACACAGCACAGCTCTAATTTGTTTCCTCTAATTTGGTTCGTTAAAGTATGATTGCTATTCTGAATACGTACGTGTAGGGGAAAAACTGGAATCGTAAAAATTACAATTCCAGTTTTCCCCCTCAAGCTTCAAGGGGGAAAACTGTTGTTTTTTTATATTTCAGTTTTGCTCCTTAGGGGGATATATAAGAGTGAAAACTGGAATTAATTTTTTTTTATTCTAGAGTTAGGGGGGATTTCAGGGGGAAATCTGGAATAACCCCACAAATGCTTGTCACCTACATTTTTGATGAGAACATTTTTCAGTCAACCTTTACTATAAAAGAAAATTACAATCAAATAATAGAAACAAATTTAGAACTAGTATTTACAATTGAAACAATTGAGCTACCAGCAGACTGTTGCAAACAATCTACAGGCAGCTCGACCGATCCATATCAATAGCGTAATGTATATAATTGAATTGATGATGCAGCGTCTTGGGGACGCTTCCGACTGGTATTGATATAAATAAATAAATAAAATAAAAATCATTCCTTTCGAACAGACGCAACCCACATAAATGTAAAATTAACTATAGAAATGGAACTTATAAACTAATTGGATTGCTGGGCAGGTGTCGCTCACAGCAGTGTCTAGTGTACGGGCAGTCCACCCTAGTGGCTATCATTGCCAGGACGATGTTGGATCTAGCCCGCAACCTGCGCACCAGGGACGAGGCGCGCTTGCGCATGGTGGTATGGAAACAGTCGACTCGCGCCGCCCCGCTGCAAACATCCCTGACGCGCTGCAGTAGCGGGGCAGCCCCAACACCGCTCTGAGCGCATTGTTAAACTGGATGCAGATGGCGCTGTACGTCGCGAGCGTATACTTCGCCCACAGGCTGCACGTATACACAGAGAGGTGCAGTATGCGCGAAACAGTGTTAGCTTTACTTTCTCTCAGCTACGAGCAAATCTTCGATATGGATCAGTTGAGCTACCTGTAGATTGTTTGCAACAGTCTACAGTTAGCTTGTTTGTTTCAATTGTAAATACTAGTTCCAATTTGTTTTTATTAAGTATTTGATTGTAATTTTCTTTATTTAATTGAGAATATTAATTGCTTAATATTAGTTCAATCTTGCGTGTTTTAAAAATTAACGCTGAAAAATGCTCTTCATCAAAAGTGTAAGTGACAAGCCATATTTGCATCATGACAGCATTCACACTGTATGAACAAAATCACCTCTTATCCCACCTCTCTCAAACAATCTTTAGATTCTTTATTTCATTTATTTTACCGTTAAATAATACTTACTCTTACTATGTTTTTACGAGGAGTTAAGAGTTAAGCGACTGAAATGCTATCTTCTTCGTATGTCTTCAGTTCTTTTGAAGACAAAATCCTTTATTTATATTATAGTAAAGTGCCCAGTTATCGGGCACTTAACTCAGCATAATATAACATTCAACGAAATGGAGTAAAATCATGATGTTTTAAAGTGATTTATTAAAACGCTTACAAAATGCTAAGGTCCACTTGTACCAAAACTTTGAGTTAAATAAATAACTTGAGACTTATTAACTCCGTGTAATATTTTTGATTTTTCGGCTCACAGTTTATATTATTTTTCGGCAGCAGTAAAAAATAACCCAGAGCCAATTAACCCGAGGTTATAGCATGCTCATTCATTCTTTTTACATCCGGCCAAATATAGTAGGACGAATGCTGAATGATTTAAGTGTACTTCTCTCTCTCGCTCCACAGTACTCTACATAAGTCTATTCTTTTCTGTCAGATTTGAAATGACCGTGGCTCTTGGTTGCATTATATTAACAGTTGTTGTTGTCTTGTCATTGGTTTGGTTTTCATTGTTGTTCCGTGTGGTGTTATTCTACAAAATAAAGGGAAAAATGGAAAAGAAACCTCGGTAACGCGGTCTAAATTTCACAAATGATGACAATTTGCTACTTTGCGACGTAGTAGCGAAAAATAAACATAATTATCATAGAAAACATATAAGTCTGAACTAATGTATCGATGATCTCTTCATCGTCATCAGACAACCATTTATTTATCATTGTTCAGGACAAAATAAAACCGATATCACTGAATGCAACAAAGTTATTTTAGGTCAACCAACATAACCTATGTTATGTTGGTTGGCCTAAAATGTCTCAATTCTGACATTTTTGACGTTACTAGCTCAGAGTTAGGTGACTTAACCCTCCCACATCGGCAGGATAAAATTTAAAAATTTAACTCATGGTTAACTCCTAACTCTTGGTGGTACAAGACATCTTAGAACCGTGTTAACCTAGCCAGGCGCAAGTGGGCCTCAGGAAACAGTTTTTTTTTTTTGTAAAGCACTATAATGGTTCTTCTGACAGATTAAAGAAAGATTGAAAAAAAACCTATCAATTATTTTTTTATAAAATGGCAAAAAACATTGCTGAAATCACGTTGTGATAAGTGTAGAGCTTAGCATAGGTACCATTAATACTTTCCAGCTAGCAGCAGGAGCAGGTGCAGGTTGTGTGCGCGGACAGAAAGTCTTTGTGAAAACCCGCTAAAACCTCTCACAACTTCTAAGTTACCAAGTCTTTCGTTTCTTCCCGAGATGGCACAAAGCAAATGAGGAGCTTCTAGAAAGCTCATTGATTTCTCTCTTCAGTAAAGTTTTTCTAGATATTTTTTGTCTACTATTAGTTTTTAACCGACTTTAAACAGCAGGAGGTTCTCAGTTCGTCTGTATGTTTTGTTTTATTTTTATTTTTTTTATGTATGTATGTTATTTGATATCTCCGCCTCTGGGTAACCGATTTTACTGCTTCTTTCACTATTGTACAAAGAATGAATGAACCCGAGGTGTTTCCATAAAAATAGGTTTCTCTTATGTATGTTAGACTAAGGTATATATTTTATATGGGCCGTAGTTTTTAAGTACTTTATATCCTGTACTAGACTAATGTTGCCTGAAATAAATGATTTATTATTATTATTATTATAAAAAAATTATTCCTGAGGAATTAGTATTTATCCCGTTAAACTTAAAAAACAACATAATATTTTTGGAGAATCACGACTAGCTACAACAGTTGTGGTGACATCTGCGCCAATTGTTCATAGATTTTGATGATTCTTTCGTTGTTGCATAAAAATTGATTTTGAGGTGGTCTCCTATAAGTTTGATTCTCGGAATCGCTATGTGCGCCGTAAAACGTAGTTTTATAAAATTCTTCTGAATATGATAATTTCATTATCACCTGGCAATGGGCGTCAACAGTTTCATCCATGTGTCATCAAACTAAATTAGACTTGAATAATAACTAGATGTCGCCAAAGTAAACTCAATTTTTTGCACGTGAACGTAACCTTCGGTCAGGAAAAGTAAGGGAGGGGTGATTTCGTTCGTCTGAGACATATATGAATATTATCTAACCGGAATTTGAAGTCGGCTTATTGTTATTCAAAACACGCCAAATTATTCTATGTTAGAACATTCTTAAATTTATTTTTATTTTTGTCTCTTATGATCACATACAATCACATTTAAATATTTATTATAGGTAGGTAATCTTAAATAAACAAAATTTTCATTCTTAATTAGTGCAAACAAAACATAACGTTCTAACAAAGAAAAACTACCACACGCACACCCTAAAGAAGTCCCTCGTTAAGGGATGAAACGTTGGTGTTCTTCCAACACTAATAAGGTTCGTAGTTAACCCGCTCACATCCGTAATGAATTCATCAAAAACTACGATAGTTTTTATAATAAAAAATAAAAACTATAAAATGCTTGGCAAAGACGAAACCCTAAAAGCTACATTACCAATAATTAACGCTAGGTACGCGAGCTTACACCATTTAAAAGATCTTGTGACGAGGTTCGAGTGGGTGTTCTTTTTCTATGTTATTTTACTCTAATTGAACTCAACTATATGATATCCTGTAATAATAATAGTTTCAAAGAAGGGCAGGAGCTGCCTACTGTGTATTTATGAACACATTAAGAGGGCGCATTGCGCGCCATTTTGTGGAAATGATAGGCACAGGATTTCGCGTTCATAGGAGCGGGAAAGAGCATACGTTTTTGGAACGGCGTAAGCGCAAAAATCAAGTTTTTTCTTATTTACAAGAAAACTACACAACTTCTGAAGAAACTGGTTCAAGGAACCACATAATGAGTAATATCCTACATGACCCAAAACATAAATAATTTCAATAGACCGCAGGGTTCCTGAGATCTCGACCAAATTATGTGCGAAGCAGTGCACTTTCATAATTTTTTTTTCCGGTATTTTTTTTCTTAATCGTGTTTTTACATTTAAGGAACCAAAGGAAAATGTCGAATTTAATGTAATTCAAGTTTTTTTAACACGGGGATCCCGTGAGTACTGATATCTAGGCCTAGTTTGACAACCAAACTCGTTAGGTTCGCCTCTTTACTGGCGATTAACAATCCGCCTGCCGAGCATGGTGCGTGATTATGAATGACAACCCTTCGACATGATGACAACGATATTGTAGCGGTCGCAGGGAGTCGAGGGATGGAGGCGGCTCAGGACTCCTACCTATTCGTTTGGGGGAGGCCTATGTTCAGCAGTGGGCGTTTATGGGCTGCTTAGACACTTTTAAGTTGACAATAATACTAAATCTAAAGGAACGCAACTGAACCCAGGTAATCAAAAGAGATGACTAGTCCCTGCAATAAAACCAAAGAAAAGTCCAAAGGCATTTCCTGGCCGCCTACTATGATTCTTTGGCACAACTTCTGTAAATACTTATCCATGGATTTGAAATTGAGCCCTGAATAATGAAATGAAATTTACTATTACAAAGCAAAGAATGAAACCTACTAGTAGAACGTCCACCCTTCAGGCCCTGTAGGGATAGTAAAGTACTCGTAACGTTCTCATTCGGTCCGCGCGGGCGCACGGCGCCGGCGGCCCTGAGGCACAGATATTAAAGGACTCCTTAAAGTGCCTGACTGGTTACATTTTACAACACGAATACGCGGCTTGAGCAGTCGGTCCAACCAAGTTTTAAGTCAAAATTGCGTGACAAGTTCGTACGCCTTTAACAGTTATTTAATCAATCAATTACTTTCAGTGTTTCATCAACTGAACTGTTATGTAGTAGATTCAAAAGACAGGCAGACAATGAGTCGTTACGGGGTGAATTAATGGATTTTGTGCTTCTATTTGTCTGTCGAGCTGGGACCTTTTTGTCAAAAGATTATGTTTATCCTGCGTCTCATTTTTACCCGACTACGCAAGATAGAGGGTTATGTTTAAGATTATTTTTGTATTTAGTATAAGAGTGCTAAAGCCGTAAGTATTTTAAGTACTTAGCAAATTATGGTTTTGTAATTTTCATAAAGAATGCATAAATTAAGTAGAGTTTGTAGGAACGGTTTTCCGATCGTGTATACCCAACGATATAATCTCGTTTTTCATGAGGTAACGGCGCGACCAGAAATGAGAAATTTGATGACACAGGTCCTCTTACAATTTAATGGTATTTTGCGTTGAGATGTTCGATATCGGTTTCTGAATTGAAGGTAACTAGATAGATAATTATTTATTATTAGCTGTAACCGCGACTTCGTTCGCGTTTGCCATACCTGCTGACTCATTCACATTCGACTACAGCGTCCAGCAGCCAGAGCTATGTTATGTTCATAAATGGACAAACACCGCATTCACTCATTTTTATTTGTTTAATACACAGTTTGGAGTTAAATAACACAATAATCTACCTCTACTTTACTTTGAAATGATGAAGAAGACAAACTAGCTAAAAAAGCTTTTTGAATAATAGCCTATTTAATAGATGATAATAATAATAAAATAATAAAATCGTTTATTTCTGTTGGTCTTACATTATAACATATTGATACAATTATATAGTGTTGTAGACCTATTTCACGATATGGTTCAACTCCTCGCTATCGCTCCAGCTAGGTTGAGTAACCTTGTGATGGCACGAGTGTACCTAGGCACGAGTGTACCTAGGCACGTGGGCTCGCTACCTCTCGGCAAACAGCTTACAGATAGGGTCAGACATATTGTATGTAATGCCGAAGATTTCAGAGATTATTATGTAAATACAGGTATATCATTTTTTGAAGTAGAAGTCGTTTTATTATTCAATATCAATTAATAAAGAGATTTGGTATACATTTTTGCAAGAACAGCCTGCATGTAAACCATGGTGGGGGTAATAGTATACTTAAAAGAAAACGTATTGTAACATAGCTCATAGATACGCTCCGGGCAGATCCACGGGTTAACAACGTCATCTCGACACACGCTATTCGACAAAAATCAAAAAGTTAATGCAATCGCAAAGCACGGAATCACGACAAATGTTAATTATTGGGTCTAGATAAATTAGAATAGAATAAATAGAATAAAATTATTCTATGTATCTCCGATGCAAATATCAGATGTCAAAACTGACAGCTATTGTCAAAAATTGCGGAAAAAGACATTATATTAAAAATTATAGCTAACGTCAAAAGTGAAAGTGACGTCAAAGGTGACTGACTGAGAATGACTTGCCTCTGGACATTAGAAAGGCAGATACACGAGATGCTTTTAAGCAAATGGTGCGCAGGCTTTTTCTTAAGAGGTTATACCAATAAAATGCTACTTCTAACTTACTTTCTTAATTACTTCATAAAATGTTTTTGTTTATTGCTTCATATTTATGCTTTAGATTGGTATTTAGGTATAAGTATATATAATATATATATATTTATTATTATTATATAATATATATATATATATCTATTATTAGCACGCCAACCCCCTGTAAAAACCATATGGTTTTGGTCGGCAGGTAGAAAATGCCTCGGCATTAAGCCCACCCTTTGTACCTTAAAGTGCAATAAAGTGTTAAAATAAATAAATAAAGGTGTTAGCTGACACCTTTGACTATAACTGTCACTTTGTTTACTTTTTGTCATAGATTGCGGGAAAATGGTAGATTATTTGATTTTCCCACATAACCCATAATAAATTATTTAAGGAAAATCACAAACTAATTTGACATCTCATAATTCCAAAAATAATGACATTAGAATCCCTTGACAAGTTACATCTATGTTCCTTAACCCTTGTGACAATCTAGAAATACTTAAAATCATAAAATCGCAACAATTACTGTATCTGTAGGGTATAATGGTACGAGTATATCAACCAAAATAATCAAAAAATGCTCAGCAGAAGTTGTAGACGTATTAACTTTTTTAGTAAATTTATCTTTCCAAGTAGGACAGTTCCCAATAAAACTTAAAAAATCAATTGTAAAACAAATTAAAAAAAAAATACCCAACTGACATAAATAACTATCGCCCTATAACACTAATAACGATACGATCGATAACGATCTCCAAAAATTTTGAAAAAACTATGCATTCAGGATTAATAATTATCTAAATAAATATGATATAATAAAAAGTAATCAGAACGGATTTCAGAAAGGTTAATCGACTACTTTGGCAGCGTTTTAATCTAATTAAAACTCTTCTTGATAATGTTGACCATAATAAGTTTGTCTCTAAAGTGTGCTTTGATATGAGTAAAGGGTTCTATTATGTTTGTCATGAAAGAGTCATAGCAAAGTGTGAGTTGTGTGGTATAATGATATTCGTGGACTTACTTATGATTGGACCAAAAGCTACCTAGAGAAACGAACACAATGCGTGGAAGTAAGAAGGTGAATGAAAAAAATGAGCTTACTGAATTCAGATCACTTTTTAGACATAATGCACTAGGTGTGCCTCAAGGCAGTGTTCTTGGACCATTTCTGTTTTTACTGTACATTAATGATTTACCAGACATAACTAAAAACCATTGTAGGTACACTGTTTGCCGACGATACGGTTTGGGACAACGAGCTTCCTTGGTCCAATCTACTTCAAATTTTGCATAAACCTTTTTTAACGGAGGACTTTTTTGATGGACGACGTGCTTCGTATTTTATTGAGATTCATCCCCTAACGGGGTCAAAAAGGGGTAGAAAGTTATTTTGGCATAAAATGCTTTGTCCTGAATGACTGACTGACAGAGTTACTTTCGAATCCATACTAATATTAAAAATTCGAAAGTAACTCTATCTGTCTGTTTGTATGTTACCTCTTCACGGCTAAACGGCTAAACGGATCTTAATGAAATTTGGCATGTAGATAGATGGTATCCCGGGAACGGATATAGGCTACTGTCTATCTCGAAAAAGAGCGTGCGAAGCCGCGGGCAGCAGCTAGGTTTATATAATAAACCGCCAACTGCGAGTCGACTCGCACACGAAGGGTTCCGTACCGTAAAAATCAGGCAACTTTTTCAAATAACATCAAACTTTCACTTGTTTGAAGACCTGTTTTTTAACTTTATTTTATTGTTAGTACTATTTGTTGTTATTACAGTTGAAGTTTTACTAAATTATAGAAAGTTTCACGTGTCTACTTAATGTAGTTCAAGAGACCTTGACAAAGTAAGAGCAAAAATAGCCAAAAAAGTTCCCGTTTGTTGTAAGTGTGGGAGCCCCTTTCATTTTGATATTTATTTTATTTTTATTATTTGTTGTTATAGCGGCAAGAGAAATACACATTATCTAAAAATTTCAACTGTCTACCTCTTACGGTTAATTTGATATAGCCACGTGACAAACGGACGGACGGACGGACAGCGGAGGCTTAATAATAGGGTTCCGTTTTGATCCTTCGGAGACGGAACCTTAAAAATTAATTCCTATTTCCCTTGGTCACGATTTCGCTAATTCTTTTTTTGTTGTGTTTGTTATTGTCAGGTGAAGATTTTTATGAAAGGAAAATTAGAAAACTTAACGACCATAATACCAATTCGAATTCAATATTCATACACAAGACAGGACAACGTCTGTCGGATCAGCTAGTTGTTAATAGTTGCAACGGGTGCTGTCTATATATACCTATTGCAATCATACCTACCTACCTATACCAGAATAAATTCTATCGAAATAATAGCTTACCTAGTAAAGCGCGGTATAGCCCCATTATTAAAGATTGATCGCGCGTTTCAATAGAAGCGCACGTGTCGGGGTCCAGAGATGGGATACCAGAGGGTTACAAACTTTAAAACGCGCGTTAAAAACGCCTGATGTGTACCTACTTTTAGTAATGCAAGGCTTCTTATTGCCAAGTAGTTATTTGTTATTACTTTATTGGAATGTGATGGTTCCCCGCTCCTTCATTAAAGTAAAACTCGTTACGACATTTTTACCTGAAAACTAACGAATCCGTGAAACAAAGGGCATTGTTTACTGAAAAATTAGCTATAATTCACCACCGCCCCCGCCCCTTCAAGTCCCCTACTTCCACCTCGCTGCATCTCGCCGCATAATAGATGTGTTTCCGATTCACAAGTTTGCTCTTAGGAACCGCTAAGTGATTTTAAAGGGAACGAAGAAAACAACTGTTTGCAATGTTCCTACTACCTACCTACTTTGGTATCGTTTTTGGTAAAGTTATTCAAAAATGTAACCATTTGGCTTTTGATTCCAGAGAACATCCATTAGTAGATTTAATCCGACAGAACCGACTTGTACAAAATTAAAGAAAGAAGCCTACGAAATGTCATCTCATAAGGGCGAGTCATGATAGATTAGTTGGATGACATAGTCGCTCGTAAAATATAAAAGCGGGCACAATTCTTTAAATTCTTTTCCTCGCCGCGGTGTCAACAAATTAGATTCCTCAAGTGCCTCAAGCCCAATAGGAGATTTCCATAAAGTCGTCATTACGTGAGCGAAAATGGCCTCCTCAATATTTTCGTGTTTTATCTTCGAAATAGAAATCATTTACAGCCTCATTTCGTATTCATCCGCCATTTCAGGGAACAGGTAATTAATTAAATAACCTGGATGGCCGGATTCCCCGGGCAGCTGTATCAATCAACGTACACGCTTTCAGTTGTGAGCACTGAGGGTGGTGTAACCTTGTTTTACGATGGATTAAATCCAATTAGTGCTGCAGTCCTGTATGACCTAGACGGCCTAAACAATGACAGCTGGCACCTCTCGTGCCCGCGCACGTGTAGAGCCGTGCGGTGCACGCGCCCCGTCCTCGTTGATTGGGATTTGAACTGGCGAGCCAGCTGTTCTGTCGGCAGCTACGTAATCCTAGTAAATTGGAACGTTCTGTCGGGATTCGCAGTTATTATTAAAAATTGGTTTTAATTTGCTTGTATTCTAAGTACCAAGTACTAACGGTTCATCATCATCATCATCTTATGACTGTACAGCTCGGATACCTACTGAGAAAATACAAATCGCGACATACCCAGGCTTGTGTTGTTGCCCGGATATGGGCGAGGTATATATACGTATTCCATACACTCACTCCTCCTAAGTTCTTCTCTTCATGGAATAGGAACATTAGCACACATTAGTTAGACCGTCACGTCGTCCACGTGTCGGACGTCTCATGCACGACTTGTATATTTAGGACAGAAACAAATTAATAATATATATAAATACGAGGTTATACGTCGTAAGTCGTCAGATAAAAATAAGATATCTACTAACGTTACTCTATCAAAAAGGACTGCAACATCAAACATAGTTATGACATAATGCGGCTATAAACCAGCGATTCTATACACTGGGTTTACTGGTATTAACTGGTTTTATGCGGACTAGTGCAGTAAAAGTCATATTTAACGGCAAACAGAAAACATTCTCGTAGGTTCAGTTTCAGTAGTAGGTACAGACTCGGGCACACGCAGGGCGCGGGAGGGCGATTCGTCTTGGGATTATATGGGGCTTGGTAATGAGTTTGCTTTCAAATCCACGAATATCATGAACTGCTGGTACTAGGAACCGACTTGACGGATCACTATTTCTTCCTCTCACATAGTTGTCAGAATAACTAATCAAACTATCAAACAGAATTCAAAGTTTTACGCGAGTTATTGAATAAGCAATAGTTTAAAGTTTGGTTGAAAGACATTAAACCAATTCTATTCTTCTTTTCCCACCACAAGTAGTGTTTCTTTAATGAGCGTACAGAAACAGTGGCAAGCTTCGCAAATAACTATAATATAAAGCGCTGCAGAAGGCGAAATAAACAAAGAAAACTTTAAGAAGTATGCAGCGCGCGGAGTCGTTCCTGCTGAAGTATTTCCACGGCGATTAGACAAGACGGAATAAATGGACCCGGAGTGCTAAGGACGAGGCCTAGCCGGAGTTCGCGCGACTCACTACTTACCTACTAACTTAACTCTTATGAATCTTATTTTTTTTATAAATAAATTTATAAAATTAAATTAATATTTGCAAAACCGTAGTGTAAGCTTGCGGAGAAATAGATTTAAAAGAGTAGGTAACCTAAAAGAGTATGTAAATGTGATGTCCTGCTTTATTTCAGTAACACAGCTATACGTTGATTAGCCTTCAGTAGGTAGTAGATACCTATCTATACGAAGCGCAATGTTAATCGATAATGTTTTCTTTTGAATAATTGCTTTGTAACAATTTTTCGTTAGATAATTGCATGATCCAAAAGAACAAGGCCTGCCATTTCGAGAGTGACACTTGCTTACGTCTCTGTCCAGTTGCCACATAATAACATATTGTTGTCTATTATTTAAAGGTAACTAGCAAGACGCTGGCTGCATTGCCCCGCTGTATGGCAATGCTGATGCGCTGCGCCAGATACTCAGCAGCTCTCGGGTCACGTGTCGCTTCGACCAGACGCTCAGATAATGTATTATTAGTCAATAAATAAATATAAAAAAAAATCAATCGACAATTTTGTTTGTTACATCAGACAAAACAGTATTATTTAAACACGAGTTAATGTGATAAATAATTATTTAGTACAAAATCACATAGTTTTATCAGATTCGTAGGTAAACTGATAACACCAGAGAACAGATTCGTCTTCTGATTCGCTGATGGCGTCGGTGACGCAGCTTGTGTCACACACGTCGATGACGCAGCTTGTGTCACACACGTCGATGACGCAGCTTGTGTCACACACGTCGATGACGCAGCTTGTGTCACACACGTCGATGACGCAACTTGTGTCACACACGTCGATGACGCAGCTTGTGTCACACACGTCGATGACGCAGCTTGTGTCACACACGTCGATGACGCAGCTTGTGTCACACACGTCGATGACGCAGCTTGTGTCACACACGTCGATGACGCAGCTTGTGTCACACACGTGACCCAAATGTCTCAAAATGCTACACCCGACCATAGGGTGTATTATTATGTACCTTATACCACTCATTCCATCTCCATAGAAAAGTTTTTTAGTTCAAAAAAATTACAATAGATGGCGTTAAGTGTATCGTCTAGTTATTGAGGTTTGTGCTACGAATAAATAATTCTTAGGGTTTGTGTAAACCAACAAAACAATACACAAAATTAATCATAAAAATGTCTGCACTCTTTTTGGAAAACCCTTGAGTAAAATATAATTAAATCATGCTTTTCATTTTTGAAATCAAAACATTCATCACAACAAGTCTTGCGCAATCTAGTGAATATGAAATCTGCGACCTGGCGAAGTATATTATTATACATTGGTAAATTGTATTATTGTATCTAGCTAAATTGAAAATAAAAGATTTATTTATTTAACTAAATTGGAAGCATTTAAGTCGTTCACTGAATCACTGACAACTTTCAGCTTCGCTGCCCACGATAGGTAGTTAGTGTACACTCTCCAAGAACTCGCATGTTTGTGAACTTCGGGACTGCTGTGAAAAGTAACTCAAAGAGGGATCAAAATAATAAAGCTCTCTGATAAATTGATAGAAAGCGTTATTGTTTTAATTTCCCCCCACACTTGCTTAATTCTAAAGTGTGTATGCAAAGCTCACAAGTGTTGTGTCGGAAATTGTCGGATGCCCCATTGTTCGAGACCGCATCCTCCGGGCCCGAACTATCCACAGACCTCTTCGTTCTATCCACAAACTCTTCGTTCCATCCGTCGGACGCGAGATCGAAACAGTAACTATTATATCGGTAATATTTACTTAAAGAGGATTAACGTTGTCGCTTACTTACCCATTTTACAAATAAACATCATCCGCGAAAGTAGATAAAGCTGTTCATTTTCCTAAAACTTGAATCAACTTTATGTAACGTTTCTAAATAATTAGGTTTCCGTCCACATTTTTTAGAGTATTTATAATTTTGAGACATACGTAAATGTGATAGGAAATGAAACGCACTGTACCTCTACATAATACTATTTTTAAACTACGATGTTACTATGTTGTTAAATAATTATATTTAAGATTCAAAACCGAAGAAAGAATGACACATTGTCCACAAACTATTTGATTTCCAGTCTAGCACAAAGTAGAGTACTGAGTAGAGAACAAAATCACCCGGAACTGATCCAACCCATCCGTGCCAACAGAGTGCGCTTACGTATGTCTACACTCAACGGAAATATACGAGCGTGAGGCAAAAAGGGTGAAAGGATAAAAACTGGATAATGACGAGTTTATGTAAAGTGTCGCGTAAATGAAGATAACGGGCCGCGGCGGGAGCGGACCGTGATCGAGCAACAGAAAAGCCGGCGGCGGCGGCGGGACTGTAGATACCGACCGGGTGCCTCTCGGCAGCCCCGCTTCTGATTATTTCCAGAAAGTTCATAGGTAGGTCTAGATTTATATCTAGACCTACCTATGAACTTTCTGCTGTTTTCATGTCCTTGTAACATGGTCGTCTGGTAGAGCTCTCTGCAAGGGATATGAACCTCAATCGGGATACAGGATATGATACTGTAGTGAGTGAATAGTATTTTAAGAACTTCTCACTGATGTACTGCACTGAAACTTTTATTTCCTGCAATAATAATAATAAAAATTCCTCTGCAGCCTTAGTCACCGGCTCTTGAGGCTAGCTTCGCGGCCGGTGATTCACCGTTTTGATATATTTTTTACTGTAGAATAGTTTTATAATATTTTATTTTCTTTAATGTATTTTATAACGAGATTTTAAAATTATGTGAATAATAATTATATTTATTTAAAAAGCGTCAAACGCTGAACTAGATGCAGTGGCGTATTTGAAGGTTCAGCGTCCTGGGCCTCTAAGTTTGCCGCCCCATAAATTAACGGAAAATAAACCGGCAAAATGCGTGTCGGGCGACGCGCAGTGTACACTTGGTCATCTTAAAGGTAGAGTACTAGTACCTAGTAGTAGTCCTAAGTACCTACTTATTTACTAACTGTACCTGTTACACAACAAACAACTTCATTTATGTAATATAATTAGCAATGAAATTTGTTCGAAATTTCCTTTTTACCTGTCGCGGTGGTGGGCGAAGTTCCTGATCTTCAACTGATCTTGAGCGCTGCAGTGGCGACGCAGCGTGTAATGTTATGGTGCCCGGCGGCCTACCAACCACACCCCAAAAAATGAAAACAAAGACAGTAACCGGAAGCAATGAACTGTTTGGGCCTTTTTCGGATCTTTGGTAAAAATCTAAGAGTGTGTGTGACAAAAGAAATGACGAAAATCACCAAAATTTCCAACAAATTGTTGTTCTAACTTAAATAGCGGCAAGTGGAGCGAGACGCGCGAATTTTGGAATTTGGTGAGGTGGGATTAGCAACAAAGACAATAAAAAAGTTGGGAATACAAGAAAAACACTATAAAAGAAATAACGACGAGCGTAATTAGTATTTTTTTGTGTAGACTCCATTAAAATAGCTTTGCAGTAAGTATTAACGTCATTAGAGCCGTCGGTCGGGACCAGTAGCGTTATTATCGAACCTCTATGACTGAAGAAGGAAAAGTTGTATTTACTTATAGAATTTGCGTCGATATCTACAGTATAGAGGTATATAAGGTAATAAGCTGAAAGTGCGAAGAGATGCGTGCGAGGCACGCTCCGTGGTGCGACAGTCCCGCAATTTGCGAGGACTGGCGGAAATAGTAACGTCGTCAAATTCAGCTTTATTGCCGAGTCCGTCGGGTCGGCCTCCCGGGCCGCCTCCGTCACGTATACACTTAGGCCTCAAGCATGGGATTTTCCTCATCATTTCTTACTTGAGCAAATTTAGAGCAATTTACTTGAAACATTGCAAAAATATTCAAACTTTTTCGGATTTTAAATTTTGTTCAAGGCAAAGCAACATTCTAAATTTCTAATGACTGTAAAAGCTCCAAAATGACTATAACTTATAACTTTTTGTTAAATATGGACAAGAATACAAAACAACACCGTTACGTAAAGAGGTTTACAATACGGCGGGAGTTCCGAGAGACTTTAGGGGCGCGAAGGAACTTCACTTTGATATCACGAAGGGCTCAAAGTATTCAACTTTAGTCGCTGCCTGAGATGATTATCAGTTGATTTAAAATCGCACTGCGTCTAACAGCTTCTAGGCGGATTATTCAAGTTATTGTTTTTGATCAAAATTGCAGATTAATTAAATGAGAAACGTTATGTGGGTTTATAGATCTTTTAGAACAATATCAAGAATATAGACTCAACCGACATACTTCTTTCAAAACTTTTACGAATGTATGATCAATTTCATCTCCTCATCTTTCACTGTTTCATCACACAAAGTGTTTTTGTACCAAAGTACTTCACTATAGGTTTTATTAGAGAGGCGCAGGCGCAGGCGCAGGCGGTGTAGCGCTCGCCATAACGAGTCAAAGTACCTAATGTTGTTAAACTTTGAAAAAACTAGATTTCGCGGCTCTCCCATTTACTTTACATGAGTTTGATGTTTCTTTTTAAAAACTAAAAAAGCCGAACTTATTATATTTCCTGAATATGTTATATTTATTGTTAACTTACCAATATAAAGTTACCTATAGTACAGTATAAACGATAGAATGCTATTCTCGACAAGTTTCACGCACACGCACACGCACACGCACACGCACACGCACACGCACACGGAATCCTGTAGCAATAGTTTATACGGTAGTGGGTAAGTTCTACAATCGCATGCCCACGGGATGCGGCGTTTCATTTTATATTCTTATTTATAATGTCGTATATTCCACTAAAGTGTTTTCAGTTTATCTCGCTCGCTTTAAATTGTACCTACAGGCACGCAAACTGTTAGCTGCCGACACTCAAGTAAGTCAGGTAAGTCAGGTTAGCTAGAAGTTCCTGACATGACGACGCCGGCGTCGTCGCTAAGTTTTGTAGTTACTCGACGGTCAGGGTCGTTGTTGCCAGCCAATCTAAACCAGTTTAGATCAATCACTTTTAGTTTAGTTTTCTTTGGGTTTTTTCTTCTGTGGTGTCCACACTAAAAGCCGCGGAACTGGGAAAGTGGACCTTAATAGATTTTTGTGTCGTCTGAATTAAATTTATTTTATATATTTATTAGTCTTCCAAAACTTATAATTTGCAGCTCAAACAACTGAAGATGAAGATTTTGAGAGTACCTATTCTAGTTATTTCTTATCAGCAAGCGTACGAACGGACAAACGTACGAACGCACACAAACGTTCGAACGCACAAACGTACGAACGCTATAGATCAGCTCCGCCTACGAAAGAGGACAAAATAATCAGAGAATAGGTACTCACTTTATTGTCCAGTGCTAACTTCTGTTAGTACGATCACTAACCCAAACTGAAAACCGCTCACACATTTATTGTGCCTACTGTTTTCATAATTATACCTCATCATCTACAATTCTATATAATCAGCTTACACTAGTCTACTGCTGGACACTGCCTCCCATACTGAGCATCATAGCGCTATCCTGTTTTCAACTTGCAGCATCCAGAATCTGCCAGCAGTTTTTCGCAGGTCGTCGTCCTACCTGGTCAGAGGGCATTCTACACTACGTTTACCGATATACCTACGTAAGTATAAATAAGTGATAGTCAGATAGTAATTTCATTGATAAAGTAATATTTATAAGTCAATAACCTAATTAATAGTTTTGTAAAAATTAAAAACCGACTCCGAACTCTTTTAAATTTTTACAGTTTTTTTAAGTTGTGCGGGACAAAAAGAACCTAACCCATCGGAAATCAAATTAATGGCACCACCTCGGGATCATTCTCTGTATAAAAGCAAAAGAATCATCAAAGTAGGGGCACAATTGAAGAAATCGGAGAACATACTCAAGAAACATACATACTCGTACAGTTGAGCATAGAACCTCCTCCTTTTTCGCAGTCGGTTAAAATACGGAAATGAGAATGGCCGACAGTAGCGCTTGGCCGTTTGGGAGCGAGTTAGTAGAATTATATCTCGGTCTGATGGGAGCAAGTTTATTTATAAGACTGCTTGTTGTTGCAACTTGATCTTCCGTGGACCGGAGCTGCCTTCGCAGACCTTGGTTGTACCCTCATGGATGTATTCAATAATTCAAGTAAGTATCGATAGATGTATCTAATCAAGAAAATTACAAAATATATTTCTTACGACGAGAAAGTTAATACGTGAACTACGCTTGTAAATAAAACGCGCTTAGTCGTAGGTATATTATTAATAATTTAAGATTGTAAAATATTTGTTGTATAAATCCCAACAAATTCATTCGGCCCTTGTTCTCCATTTTCCTCGGAATAAAAGCGCGAGAAACAACTCACGAGGTCCCATGCATGATTTATTCTCTAACCTACATGCAGACTCGCATAACCCTAAATCAGACCTAATTTGAATCTCAAACGCATTAAGTAAATCATCGCCAAGAAATAGAAGACATTTACCTACTTAGTATTTTTATATCCTTTCTTTATTATTTCTGGCTTTGGCTAACCATTGGGCTGTATAAAAAAGCCTTGCATGGTCATAACGCGCATGTGGTTTATTAGTTATTACATTGAGATAGAGTAATGATAGTAGATTCTGCACCGAGGGCATAAAGCAGTGTCTTACGTCACGGGCGACATTGAATCCCGAGCGCAACTTAGGATTCTAGAACAACTCACGAGCGAAACGAGGGAGTTACTAGTCTCCTGAGTGCGAGAGGGATTGAATCATGCCCAAGACGAATAATGCTTTATTCAAAAGGAAAATACTTTACTTCTGCGAGGAAGTAAAAACAAAATCTAGGTAGGCAGTTTCACGGCATTAGTTTTTTTTCGCCTTCTGAACAGAGGGTTAGTTCAAAGAAGAAAGGGGTTTGAAGATTTTGACCCTAGCATCGGTCACTATTTTTTTTTTTTTTTCAAAATCAACGCGCACTTTGTAAATTGTACATATATTTGTACAGAAGACACTAAAACAGATAAAAAATGTCTGATAAAAGGATGTAAAATAAAGCGACAGGTTTCTGAGATTTTTACAGATAAAAATAACTATATATTTTTTTGATATTATGTAAATATCTCAGAACAGAGGACATTATGTTATAGATTTTTTTTATTTGTTTTAGTGTCCTCTATCTAAATATATAACTTTTGTTGTGATTTTTGCATGGAGGGTGGCCCTAAAATTGGTCAACATTTAGTTTTTTATTTTTTTTAATTGTGGCGCACAATAAAATTTTATATTTGGACAGAGGACACTAAAATAAATAAATGGTTAGGGCAATCCTCAAAAATGTTAAACGCCTTTCAAAGAAGATGTCATTGTTTCTCAAATTCACACAAATCTTGATGTTCTTCCAAATTCAATATTTTTATTCGGATATGTAAAAATCAAAAGCTTGTAAATAGTCTCTACGCCTAATTTAGCTAAACAATGCCTTTTCTACACATTAAAATTCAGATTTATAATTTAGAAACCGTCAGTAAAATGAGCAAGCAGGCTCTGCTCCGCGACCTTGCGAAAGCGAATACAATCAGAATCTGAATCATTTATTAGCAAAACATGAGTATTAACATGGTGTGAGCATGCAATTATGTTCAAATATAAATTAATTATGACCTACATGTTTTGCCATACAGGTCCATTGTTTGAACGGGGCAGTAAGGGGAGGCACCTTAACCGGTGTATCTACTGGAAAATGGTTTTAAGAGACTATCCTTAATTTTTAGACTTTTTACCACCATTCACAGATTTAAAATAAAATACAGTTAGATCAGTGTAATGTGTCGTAATGTGAACGTGGACATTCCTGATTCTGAAGACGAATTGAGAGCAGTCGTGGATACAACCGTCAATTCTTGGCTGAAACTCCGAGTGCATCCAGTCGCCCCGTGACCACGATCGCTGCAACGCGATGGAAACGTAGGGGAAATAAAACAAAAGGTACGCGATAAATACCCGATAAATAATCTTTAATAGCGAAAGTTTAAAAAATTTTAATGTACAGCCAAAAAATGGTCATTTTACATAAAATTTTTGGCCCCGTCGAAAAAATCCACTTGTATAATCACGTAGGTGCTCAGTTTAATCAGGGGGCGATTTTATATTCATTGGGAACTCCATTAGAGAACTCCGTCGCCGCAGCCACCATGTCTGCCGGCAGAGATTTCGGGGAAGAGTCGGGAACGAGAACCAACAACACTAAGTTTTTTCTTCAGGATATGAGATTTTAGAAATAAAGATTGGTACATGTGGTTGCATGCGTGTTCACCAGGTCGGGATTCTCTTTCTTTAGCAGACAATTTATAGATTGGTGTCTGCTGTACTGCACAGCAGATACCTATCTATAGTTACAGGTTATGGCCATACACAATATTAAATATATAAATAAGATATAAATAATAGAAGATATTTATTTATAACAACATCAATATGAACAGTTAAAAAGACAAGACACACTTATACACCGCTTGGTTTATTATTTCCCATGAAGCCCTTGTTTGGGTCCTTTCTCCGCAACGAAGGAAGATTTAACACATTCAAATCATATCCTTTAATTCTATTCTATAAGCTTCCATATCCTCCTTGACAATATTTCGTGTTGGAGATATCATGTCGAAGAGGTTTGATGAGGATAGACCCCCTCGCGTAGGCGCGACCAGAGAGTTCAAATCTGAACAGAATTACAAATGAAAGGCGCCGGCATTCGCGCATACTGATCACTCACCGTTTGTTTTTCTCACTCTGGTCATTTCTCGCACTTTTTAATTGAGAAAAACGGTCGAGGTTAAAAGGTAGATATAAGGTCAGATTACAATGAAAGAATAGAAACTAATAAAAACTAGTATTTACAATTGAAATCATTGAGTTAACTGCAGACAGCTGCAAATAATCTAGAGGTAGCTCAACTGATCCATTAAAATGTCACCGCCAGATCGTAGAATCAGTCCGCTTGTAGAATGGCTAGATCGATTGCAAAACTAACGCCGATTTTTACGGAATCCCGAATTAACTTAATTCGACGAGATAACTAAGTTTACCATATCGTTGAATGTTGATCGTTCTACAATCGGTCTATATATCTTTATACATATGTATTGTTTTGATAATTATGTTATGCAATCGGCCCAGCCATTCTACAAACGGGCTGATGAATGATCTGGCGGCGACATAAATACCAGTCGGAAGCGTCCCAAAGACGCTGGCTGCTTTCAGTATTAGGTAAGTATTTTTTCCCGTATTTTCAAAATTGCGACAAGATAATATGTTTTTCTCATGACAACCACAGTTGGAAACTAAGAAAGAAAGAAACTTGCCAGAATCTATATACCAAACGCCACCAAGTACATAACTATATACCAAACGCCACCAAGTACATAACTATTATATACGAAACGCCGCCAAGTACATTACTATATACCAAACGCCACCAAGTACATAACTATATACCAAACGCCACCAAGTACATAACTATTATATACCAAACGCCGCCAAGTACATTACTATATACCAAACGCCACCAAGTACATAACTATATACCAAACGCCGCTAAGTACATAACGATATACCAAACGCCACCAAGTAGATAACTGAACGCTTTAATATTTGCGCTGCGCTTTTACACGGATGATGAACAACATGGTTTTTTATACACGCGTTGGCAAAGCGCGCGCTCTATAGCGCCTAACATGACGTGTTCTCTACAGCGAAGTTTATAAACAGAGTAGTTGAGTAGGACCGTCTGACACTACATCACTTATACATTGATATAAATAAATGATAGCTTCCCCCTTTGTTAAAATTTGGTCTGATACACGGGACTCGAACCATATCCACAACTTTGACGGCTTGAAAATCAAATTGCCAGAGCCATAAAACATCTTTGATACCATTTGAGCTCCTCCTTCTACGTATAACTCCAGGGCGCCGGTGGTTAATAGGCTTTTAGTTCCGATTAACACTGACAGATGGCCTGGCCTAGCTAAATAATTAACGTGCATCGAGGTTTACGAATAATTAGCATTAACAAACATGGTGTGTTTAAACTGTGATTCATTTTAAGGAGGGTATAGTTGTCCAATGGTGATGATGTCATTTTAGCCGAATTTTGGCGGCAGCGGCTGACTGCGGTAAAGGCACAGTTAGATTTTGTGGCCGTCGACGGGCAGCGACGTCGACAGAGTGACAAAAGCGATCTCCAAACCCGCTGCATAACCACAGCTGTCCACAGACATAGGTGGTTACGCTCGTTTTGAATATTATGTAAAATTCAAAATTACGCTGTCTTTTGGTCTGTATTTCATATAACCAAGAATGTTTTATGGCATACACATAATGAAACGAGCAACTAGTCGAAGTCTAACGCATACCACACGCTTGGGGTCGCAACGAAGCCACCGCGATGACGGCGGTTCGAAGAGTACGATTCACGCAAGGCAAAGACAGACGCGTGTCGTCTCCGCTGACACGAATTTGCAATTTAAACAACCCGCGCGCCGCGACCGCTCCCGCTAATTTAGCCCCTATTAGCCTGTACTGGCGAATCTACAAGGACTACTTACAATCTACCTGTGACGTCGACGGATCCCCGCCATCCAGGAGAGATATCCCGTAACGAACGACCGAGACGAATTGCGAATTGAGGTGAGTGTTTACATTAAAACATTTTTATATGACTTCCTTTCCACAAAGACAGCGTACAATTTTAAATACTTAGATTAATCTCCGCCTTCCGCGGGATTTAAATCAGGCATTGAATCTGAAATATTTTATCTTAGATGTTCCAGCTTTAATTGGCCTAAGCACTCGCATCGAATTTAGAATTAGAACTTCTTTATTCTCCAATAGGCCTCCCCTAATAAGCGCCTTATTGGCTCTTATATAGGGGAGGTCTATGTCCAGTCCAGCCCATGTGCCAAGTTATCAACCAATTTAGGTATTGAATGGTAAAACGACACTGAATGTCTCGAGTGTCTCGCTACGAATCAATATAAATCATCACCTCGATGATATCTTACAATAACCTCAGACCAAGAAAATATGTTGCAACTCTACCTACCAAACGCCGGCAACGTGTTACAACTCTACCTATCAAACGCCGGCAACATGTACAACTCTACCTACCAAACGCCGGCAACGTGTTACAACTCTACCTATCAAACGCCGGCAACATGTTACAACTCTACCTACCAAACGCCGGAAATATGTTACAACTCTACCTACCAAACGCCGGAAATATGTTACAACTCTAGCTACCAAACGCCGGAAATATGTTACAACTCTAGCTACCAAACGCCGGAAATATGTTACAACTCTAGCTACCAAACGCCGGAAATATGTTACAACTCTAGCTACCAAACGATGGCAATATGTTACAACTCTAGCTACCAAACGCCGGCAACGTGTTACAACTCTACCTATCAAACGCCGGCAACGTGTTACAACTCTACCTATCAAACGCCGGCAACGTGTTACAACTCTACCTATCAAACGCCGGCAACGTGTTACAACTCTACCTATCAAACGCCGGCAACGTGTTACAACTCTACCTATCAAACGCCGGCAACGTGTTACAACTCTACCTATCAAACGCCGGCAACGTGTTACAACTCTACCTATCAAACGCCGGCAACGTGTTACAACTCTACCTATCAAACGCCGGCAATATGTTACAACTCTAGCTACTAAACGATGGCAATATGTTACAACTCTACCTATCAAACGCCGGCAACGTGTTACAACTCTACCTATCAAACGCCGGCAACGTGTTACAACTCTACCTATCAAATGCCGGCAACGTGTTACAACTCTACCTATCAAACGCCGGCAACGTGTTACAACTCTACCTATCAAACGCCGGCAATAAGTTACAACTCTAGCTACTAAACGATGGCAATATGTTACAACTCTAGCTACCAAATGCCGGCAATATGTTACAACTCTAGCTACCAAATGCCGGCAATATGTTACAACTCTAGCTACCAAACGCCGGCAATATGTTACAACTCTAGCTACCAAATGCCGGCAATATGTTACAACTCTAGCTACCAAATGCCGGCAATATGTTACAACTCTAGCTACCAAATGCCGGCAATATGTTACAACTCTAGCTACCAAATGCCAGCAATATGTTACAACTCTAGCTACCAAATGCCGGCACTATGTTACAACTCTAGCTACCAAACGCCGGCAATATGTTACAACTCTAGCTACCAAACGCCGGCACTATGTTACAACTCTAGCTACCAAACGCCGGCAATATGTTACAACTCTAGCTACCAAATGCCGGCAATATGTTACAACTCTAGCTACCAAATGCCGGCAATATGTTACAACTCTAGCTACCAAATGCCGGCAATATGTTACAACTCTAGCTACCAAATGCCGGCAATATGTTACAACTCTAGCTACCAAATGCCGGCAATATGTTACAACTCTAGCTACCAAATGCCGGCAATATGTTACAACTCTAGCTACCAAACGCCGGCAATATGTTACAACTCTAGCTACCAAACGCCGGCAATATGTTACAACTCTAGCTACCAAACGCCGGCAATATGTTACAACTCTAGCTACCAAATGCCGGCAATATGTTACAACTCTAGCTACCAAATGCCGGCAATATGTTACAACTCTAGCTACCAAACGCCGGCAATATGTTACAACTCTAGCTACCAAATGCCGGCAATATGTTACAACTCTAGCTACCAAATGCCGGCAATATGTTACAACTCTAGCTACCAAATGCCGGCAATATGTTACAACTCTAGCTACCAAATGCCGGCAATATGTTACAACTCTAGCTACCAAATGCCGGCAATATGTTACAACTCTAGCTACCAAACGCCGGCAATATGTTACAACTCTAGCTACCAAATGCCGGCAATATGTTACAACTCTAGCTACCAAATGCCGGCAATATGTTACAACTCTAGCTACCAAATGCCGGCAATATGTTACAACTCTAGCTACCAAATGCCGGCAATATGTTACAACTCTAGCTACCAAATGCCGGCAATATGTTACAACTCTAGCTACCAAATGCCGGCAATATGTTACAACTCTAGCTACTAAACGATGGCAATATGTTACAACTCTAGCTACCAAATGCCGGCTTCTTACTCGTATAAGCTTATGAATATTATAATACGAGTTGCCGTTTCTCGCCTGTGCGTTCAGTGCGTCTCTATCGTACTTTAGCACGAGGGAGATACGAAAAGTAGAAAAATAATAATTACGTTAAATGTGAACTTTCGTACCCATTCCTACGATATAAGTTCATGAAAGTATGGACGAAAATCTATGATAAAAGTTACAACGCGGAATGATTTTACATGAGATAAATATTAATATGAAGTGGTGAAGTTATGCCAGCGCGACGCGCGCGGCGCCCTGTAGATCCCGGCGCCCCGGGCACGGTGGTCGCCCAACTCGCCCCCCCTAAAGCCGGCACTGAAGGTAATGTTGATAGATGAATTGTAGGAAGACTTACCAGGCCGATCCAGGTCGCTGACTAGCTCTTCCGTGGAGGCCCCCCGCAGCGCGGCCAGCAGCAGCAGCAACAGCCACATCCGGCCGCCACCCCGCACCCCGCAACACTCGCCCATCTTCCACCTCACCACATCTCTCACTCAACTTCTCAAACCACGCAAAAGGCGATCGAGATCATCACATAACAGTTGTTAAAATATAACTGAGCACCTCCCTAGGTGCTTAGAATAATTAAATGTTTGAAACGAATCGACTAACAATTTTCAATAGCACCCTGTTGGAATTTCAAGGGAATTTTTCTCCAAGATTTTCAACGCGGAATCTTTACAAACAACACAAGTCTTATCTATTTAAAATTTCACTTCCCTGTCACCATCATACAAATTTTATAGTTGCAATCGAACATGATTTGCACTTGTATATGTTTATTTTTATATCGCGGATAAATAAACAAGGACAGAATCCGTAGTCGTGTTACGAGTAAACAAACGTGACGGCGCAGCGCGAGCTGAGGCCCGTGTGCGCGCCGCGAGTTCGCGAGACACACTGATCGAAATTCGAGAACCGATAGCGGATGAAACCAATTGCAAATTCAAAAACGAATGCAATTGTGAGGTGATAGGCAAGTAGGCACCCGCGCAGTGTCGTGCTCAAATAGCATAGCGCGTTAACATGGCTCTTCTATGGTACTTTAGCCTGAGTGAAATTCTTAAGACCTCAGAAAATACTAGGATTGCAAAAAAATATGATGATAACTAGCCAGGTGCGCAGAATATATTATAGTGCACAAATGGGTGTTCCCTCACTCTCATAATCCGAAATCCGATGGGACGGCAGACCGACACGACCGGGGAGAGGTAAAGGACCATAGGTTTAACGTGCTTTCCGAGGCACGCGGGTGCAACACCGCCAACTTCCTGACTCCAGGCTGTTACTGAAAATTTTTCTTACAAAAAATACCATGAATAGGATATAATTTTTGTGGCTTTCTTTGCGATTTGTTTGATTTTCAACCGACTCCGAAAAAGAAGGAGGTTCTATGTTCGGCAGTTATGGACCGATTTAGAAAATGATTTCGCTGTTTTACAAATAATGATTCCGAGGTGCTCTTAATTTAGGAGGTTAGAGAACTAAATAGGGAATTATGTATACATGATTATAATTATTAGCCTATCTGTAATGCCACAAGGCTGGGCAGAAGCCTTTTTCCACACATCTCTGTTTTGGTAGCTTTTCTTAATAGGTACTTTTGAAGAAATAATCAGTTTCATTATTCGATTGCAGTGTTCGAAATTATCACTAACATAGATAGATAGGTAATACTTTATTGTACCATACAAAGACAGAAAACAGTACAGAAATAGATGCTAAGAGTAGATGTAAAGTACAAAGGTGGTCTTATCGCTATGAACGATCTCTTCCAGGCATCCTTGGGATGGACTGCACATGTAAAAACAAAATAGAGGGTAGCACTCGAAGAATAAAACAAAACAATAATACTCACACTACATACTACATATAATACCTACATTACATACAAACATTAAAATAAACTTACAAATAAACATAAAAATAAGGTCTAACTTTTACAAGGATAGATAGTGCTGATGAAGCAGGTTTTAAAGATAGGGAGTGATTTGTTACGTCTGATGTCCAGGGGCAGAGCATTCCATAGACGGGTAGCTTGTACAGTAAATGATTTGTCGTAGAAAGAGGTAGTGTGGGCAGGGACTTTTAAGATGAGTGTTTCAGAGGAACGCAAAGAGAGAGAGTAAGAGTTAGAAAGGAATTCAAAGCGCTCCTTGAGATAGGAAGGGCTGGGAGGATAGAACAATATACTGTACAAGAGAAATAGTATGTGAGTACTCCTGCGAAGTCGGATGGACAACTACTTGAGTTTAGCGCGATATCAAGACTTTCTATTATATTCTGAGTCTGCGCGGTCCACCGCACGCCGGCGCTGTATGTCCGTAACAACTTAGACAAGGTGCACGGACGGTCATAGAGACAAACCTACGCGCACGCACACCGGCGACTGGAGAAGACGTCCAAGCTGCAACACGTAACGTGGGGACGGCTGTTTACAGATACCGCATTCCAACTTCTATCACCAGCGCGCAATCCAAAATTAAAGAAGTGGCTGATATCCCACTCGACATACAATTTCAATGAATTCATGATTTTAAAATGTACTTAATTTATAATTTATTATGTCTAATTGTTTGATGTAAAATTATGTACCTATATGTAGTTTTTTCACAAAACATATTATACTACTACTACTATTATTATATATATATATATTATGTGACCTGTATTATGTAACCAATAACTTATCAAATGAACTATGAACTAATTATTGTTTATAAGTAGATAACTACCTATAATTATATAAGTGTAAATATTAGTTGTAAATATTTTATTCTGTTATTGTAATTTTCTTAGGAGTTTACTAATTTTCTTGCTATAAAATAAAATATGCAAATAACACAGCTGGCACGCTTCAAGAGGCACCAATAAAAGAAGAGATAACATTAATCAAATGTGCGCAGACGACGGAATAACGACTCTGCGATAAATAAAGTACGTTTTCGCAGCTTCTTGCCCGTCCCGTCCCCAACCACCGATTTGTTTAACCGACTTCGAAAATAGGAGTGAGTTCTATGTTCGGCTGTATTATTTTTTTTCATGTGTATGCTCGTCGATTTCTCCGTCAAATATGGACCGATTTTGAAAATTCCTTCACTATTTTATAGAAAACTAGATGAACCCGCAACTTTGTTCGCGATTGCTATAACTCATATTATGAAACGCGGTGCAAAAAAAGCTTCAACGTGCAGAATTGGACTCGTTACACTTTTAATATAAGTACCTGTATTTAGGAACCTAGATAAATCGTGTAGGGTCTACGCGGGAGCATGTCTTTGGTGGTAGGTAGGGACAGTTGATTGTAAACCAAAGTAAAAACAAGATTCAAAAAGTATTAAACCTACAGAAATTTCAAAAAATGTTTTGAGATGTTGTGGGCATTTTTCAAAAAGTGTTCTCCTCACAGACTCTCTACCTCTATATTAAACCTGTAAAATATGTAGATCCATATCTATAAACTCTACATACATTTCAGATGGGAAAGAAAAAACTGGTACAGTTCGGGAAAAATAAATTAGTCGGTGGTACAGTCAACAGCACCAGCCAGCTTATCGGAACCACCAAACATCTGGTTCATGAAGATCGCATGGACCATTTTTACATTTTACTTTGCCTGAAATAGGTAGGTATGGGGTCGCAGGTAGGCATACCTTTTTTTTTTAGATGGCTTTCGTGTCGCTCCGGCCATGATATTGTGATCACCACTTTGTGTGTTCAGCACAAATATTATAATTCGCCACTAACCCTTGCAGCTTCTAGGAACTGTAGGATTTTCTTCGGGGTGCAGGTGCTTGCCCAGGTGGATGCTACGTTTATGTATCAGTGCTCTACACTCGCCTAGCACATGGAGAGGCGTTTCCTACTCCTCCTCGCAGAATCTGCAAGATTGTGTGTCGCTTAGCCCCAGTTTGAACATGTGCTTGTTAAGGCGTCAGTGTCCAGTTAGGGCTCTTGTCATGATGCGAAGGTTGCTTCTGCTTACCGCTAGGATTCGGTGGGTGTACCGTAGAGCTTAGACGATTCCTCGTAGCAGGAATCCAAGAGGGTCCATGCTTTTAGGTATGCTACAGAACGGCTCGCGCCCAGCTGAGTCCCCTTGGCCCCGGAACGCGGAGTTCGTCGGCGCACTCATTGCCGTTAATTCCCGCGTGTCTCGGTTATCATCTTAGGACGACTCTGTTGTTCGATCCCAGCGCGTATAGGCTTGACAGACAGTCCTCGACTAACCTGGACATGATAACCTTTGAATCCAGTACCTAACTAAAGTGTGCGTCTTGGAAGTAAAACATAGATCATAGATCTAGAAACTTACCTAAACACAGCTTTCTTCAAAATCTACTGATTTGTTCTTCAATCTACTGATTTTCTACTCAACTATCTACTGTTTAGTCAAACTAGATCTTGCAACGCTGATTCTAACAAAAAAAATAATGAATGAAATCGGACGCCACGTTAATGAGTTGCAACTAAACATTTTAACTTTCATCCCCTCTCCAAGGGGAACTATTGAATTAGGGGACAAAAAGTATTATAATTATGTCCTTTCTCGTAGTATGAACTCTAATCATGCCAAGTTTCATTTTAAATAATTCAGTAGTTTCAGCGTGATGCGCAGCCAAAGAATTTGAATTTCATCCCCTCTCCTGGGAGAGGTGGTTCCCCTGTGGGAACCACACTGAATTCCAGGATAAAACGTATTGTATGTCCCTCCTCGTAGTATGAACTCAAACCATGCTAAGTTTAATTTTAATTCATTCAGTAGTTTCGGCCTGATGCGTGGCCTAAAAATTTTACTTTCATGCAGGGGAACCGTAATGAATTGACCGGGATGATGATAAACTTCTTTGTGCACCTCCCCCCCTAGAGCTCACCTAAAAGGAGGTGGGAACTTTTAGTATGTGTTTCTCCTACCTAGTCCAAACATAGATCCTCGATTTTTCCATCAACTAATCGCTGCACTATGACATCGGTATCGGAGCAGAACCGCCAGCAGACACGTCAGGTTCTATCTCAGACGAATTAAATTGCAGATGGAGGAGCAGGCCGAGCCAGTAGCACTTAATAACTATAGTATAGTACGTTCCAGTAGGTACCTACCTACAGTCGGAAACCAGAAGTAACGTTTGTCGTAAAATAATAATTTTCAATCAATGTTTTAATCAACTTTCGGAACTCATTATTTTGTGAAATGAAAACTAAAGTTGTACCTAGGTATATGCACCTAGGTACAACAACTTTCCTGCTTTATGATGCAGGCGACATAGTACCCATGGGGACACAAACGTATTTATTAAGTTGTATCTTAAATTATCAATAAGGTCAAAGTACCTTTAGAAAATAATAAATATATCTTATTTTATAAGTACACAGGGTGTTCGGCAGACCATGTGCCATGTGGTAACTGGGGGCAGGTGGAACAAAGTGCAACAGCTTGGCGGCTTTTTTAACCGCGAAAAGCCTCTCGGCTATTTTTAATTTCCTTTTCAAGGTTTTTCGATATTTTTCCAAATTTAAACTTCATCAAGGTATGGTAGGTATTTAGTAGACTGTAACTTTTTTGTACGAAATAACATGCCTTAGATTTTTTATATTGCATTTTGCATATTAGCCCGTACTATTCAAATCAATATTTAAATGAGATTTTGGTAAATAAAGCAGCTATGGGCATGCAAAGTGTTGAACAGAGAAAATTAAAAACTGAGTGTTCAACTTGGAATAGAATTTAAGAAAAACTACTATTACTAGTGTTTTTTTAATTCTAACGCCATTATAACGGTATGCCACAACGTTCCTCAACGTTTCGACCAGATTGTGTAGGGTCTCGTGAACGTCATCAGTGGGTTCCAAGGCAACAAATCTATCCCCGAGAATCTGCTGAAACTGTTCGGTGTCCGCCATGATTTGGATTGGGTTAGGTCGGATCGTGGACTTCATCAGACGGTTTCTTTCAAGCTTCAAGTTGATATTCAGAGAACGTGTGTGTATGCTCAGGGTTAGTTTTGTTGTCTGCGTCTTCGTGATCTTGAAAAACCGAATTTTACAGTCGCATGGGTTTTCGTGAACACTGGCTTAGATAAAATTATCTATGCCAGTCTTAATCGGTCACATACATAGGATCAGGAGACAGGAGGTTGATTGATTACATCTGCAATATGGCTGATGTGGCTCAACGACGTTACCCTGCTGCCAAACTGGTATTGTTAGGAGACTTTAACGCTCACCACCGCGACTGGCCCTTCCCGTACCACAACACCGATCACCCTGGTCGAGAGTCCCGCAAACTTGCTTTGTCACTTAACCTCTCTCAGCTGACCAACAAACCGACTAGAATTCCCGACGTTGAGAGCCACATCACCGCCAATTGCCTGGACCTTCCTTCAGCTGACTTATGACCTAGACCGAAATTCAGTGTCTGTTCTAACACCCTTAAGAAGCTCAGATCACTGCCTGGTAATCAGTGTCGTCATACACCTCCGACCCACCCACCACTTCCGGATCCTACCCCTAAGGGTAGCAGATGAATATAGCGATACAAGTCAGCAGACTGAGACGGGATGCGTCATTTTTGCCGCCAAGGATAAGAAGTGACTCTTATCCTTAGCGGCAAACGTGCTTCTCTTCCTGTGATCCGACTGTCTGTGCCGATGCTGTAACGAGGATGATTAAAAGAGCAATGGAGTATTTTATTCCATAAACTGATACAAAAAAAGCTATTTCGTTGTTTACACCTACTCCCAGTTACCATATGGCACACGGTCTGCCGAACACTGTATTCTGTATTGAATATTAATTTACCTAAAAAATTACCTTTAGGTACGGGGGCTTTATCTAAGACTTAACAGTCTAGAAAGTACCATCAAGCTAGATACGTTACACGTTATCAGGAATCCTCATCAAGAAAATAATCTTACAACGATTCTAAAATGATAGTAAACGACATTATAATGAAAATAATATTGTATAGTGGGATTCTGTTGATTTGTGAGTAACAACATTAGGGATGGCAGCGCAGCGTCCGGCAGCGACGAGGACGTGGCAAGCATTTTAACAGTCAAATCGATGTCAAATAATATTGAACTTAATCCAGTAGGTATCACTTAAAAAGCTCGAAACGTTGCGCGGCCACGCGCGTCTTGTCAGCGCTGCAGCGGTCCAGCGCACGCGCGCTGCACTGAATAAAAGTATTGTGCAGTTTCAGAGATGTCGGCGCGGGCGCACGTACGGGCGTGACGCGCGCACGGCTCGTGCGCACAATTAAAGTCTTGTCCAGTTTCAGAGCACTTCGCGCAACCGCGGGCGCGCCGCGCGCATCGCACGTGCGCGCTGCACCCTCAGCACAATCAAAGCTTGTTGGCAATGATAGTCGCAAGACGGTCCGGATATAATCCTTTGAAAAAGTATGTTTTGTTGTTACGTCTATGATTTAATTACGGTTTTACAGAGATATTTATTTTATTTCAGGCAGCTCATGTCCTAAATGTGTTATAACATTTCCAAAACTAGGTAGGTAAAATATAGTAGATTATTCACCGAGGTACAAAGCAGTGTCTTACGTCACGGGCGTCATTGAATCCCGAGCGCAACTAAGGATTCTAGCGCGGGAGTTACTAAATCTGAATAATCCGCGATCGTGCGAGAGGAATTTAATCACGCCCAAAACGCGTGTATTCCCGTTGTCCCTGGATTCTGTCCCCGTTATTATAGTTGAATTAAATATGTAAAAGTTATTGCCCGTTGTCCCCGTTTTTTCTTTTTTCATTAGTACTTATGTATTGTGAGTCGGCATCTTTTTTTTTACTTAACAAACAATGTGTAGGTATGGAATATTGTTCGATTAGTCTTGGTACCCGGTAGATTAATAAAAAGGAATTTTGAGCTTGTTTTTAAGTTCTTAGTCGGATTTTTATATACGATCAGAAATAGTGAATTATTGTGAATGTGTCTACTGTCAATTTTGTTTAAAAAATATGTAAGTATATCTTAAACTAATTTCATTACCTGTCCATTTTTTTAAGTTAAGTTTCCTAGTAATTATGATAAACGGAGTGACCTTGAAAAGGATGCGCCGGCGCCGGCGGCGCGGCGGCATCGCGCGCACCTATGCTATGCAGCTATGAGACAAAAGCGCAGATAATCTTGTTTTTGCAGAGCTCTCATTGGCTCATGCAAAGCTCTCATTGGCTCATGCAAAGTCCCACTCCAGAATTCGACAAAAGGATCTACTTAGTCATTGCAGTTTCTTGTGAACTTCACATTGAGAGCTGGTGATGTCGGTGAAAGTGTAAAAGGGTAGGGTAGGGTAGGGCATGTACGAGTAAGTAGGTTTTTTTTAGTTGTGAAGTGCTTATTATTTTTAATATTAGAAAATGTGTTATTATAAAAAATTAAAAAGTATCTACTTGCACAGAAAAACTACTTAGTACTTTTAAAAATGTTGGGAAGTCGTTAATTTAAAATCAAAATAATGTTTCGTTTCCTCCACTAGTTATCAACAATGTCAGAAGAGTCTCAGCCAGGTCCATCAGGAGGAAGTAGTGAATTAAATATATATACAGAAAGGGAGGCACAAAACTGTTACATGCTGCACACCAATTTACAAAAAAGTATACATGTAAAAGTGGAGCAGCAGTGTGGGAATGTCACTTGCGATAGAAATTTAAGTGTCCTGGTACAATAAAGATTGAAGTAATTTCGAAAGGAAATCAGAATATCAATTTAACTTCTAGGTCACAATCAGTAGGTACCTAATCAATAGCAACAACTTTGTTCAAATTGAATCTGAAATCATCCGTTCTAAAAAACAAAACTCATTCCTATTCATTGCGACCACCCCCGAAGTATCCGTACTGACTCAAAAATCATGTTGCATTAGATGTGAATTTTATATTCTTATAGCATTCTTCTTCTTCTTTTTCGTTAATCCTGCTTCATTCATTGTTTCCCAATAGGTATTTACAAATAAATATTATACATATTTATATATGTAAAATAAATATATTTTTATTTCTTTGCTAGCATTATCATAAACTTAGGTTTTCTTTGTTCGGAAGCTAAATAAGTATTTTTTTATTTATAGGACAGCCACGTCTTAAGCGAGACCTACGCTTGCACTCCAAATTTTAATAAAAACCTGCTTGGCTGTTATATGGAAGACTGCAAGAAAAAAATCGTCACAGCTGATTTACCTTTACCATACGAACAGCTTTCAATGCAACAGTATCAGAAATTAAAGAGGACTAGACAAAGTAGTTTCGATTCCAACATTTGAAAGTAAGAAAACTTCTTAGTATCGTCACAGATATTAAGCTTTTGGTGTTGATAAAACTGCTTTAGATTTGGTGAAAAATGTTAAAATACTTCCAAACTTAGAGCCTAGTTATTCTAAGCCTCCAAAATTTTAAAAATTTGCGTTGGCGGACTTTTGTAAAGGTAATAGACGAATAATCGTGTTTTGTTCTGAAGAGGCAAAAAATAAAATGGGATTGTTTAAGGATTATTTTGGTGACGGAACATTCAAAAGTTGTCCAAAACTAGTCAACCTGATTTTTACAATTTATGCCGATTTAGGGAGCAATAACAATAGCAGTGCCATAACTCCCTTATCGTACGCTCTAATGACTGACAGAAAAAAGGAGACATATGAAATTCTGTTCAGTCTAATTAAGTCGCAAATTCCCGATTGGAATCCAACATCGTTTACTTGCGATTTTGAGGAAACAACCATGTCTGCAATAATTAAAGTATTCCCATCAGTAGATCTCCACGGTTGTTATTACCATTTTAATAAAGCCGTATGGAGGAAGAAAAAAAAAGTTAAGTAGGTAATCAAAGTCCTGATGACAGTCAAAGTGCTCAATTTAGGAAATATTTATCACAATGGCTTCGACCGAAGTTCATTATGGTGCAGTTTTGGCAAACGGCACCGAACTAACAGCTTTGCAGAAGTTTGGCACTATAAATTAAATAGCGCAGTAGGCAAAAAAAACTTTCTTATTGAAATTCCTTACAGCTTTACATCGAGATGCCAATTTATTCAGCATTAAAGCTGACCAAGCACCAAAACGACGCACCCAAACAAAATTCGATTGAGATTGACGAATTTATTATGGAGTGCCAAATGAAACTCATCAACGGTCAAATTACTGTAGGGCATTTTCTCGAAAAAATGCGCGAATTCTTCCATTATTTGTACAAAAGTACCATGTGTTATATTATAGTAGGTATTAAAGTAAATTATTGTAGCATTTTTGGAGAACCATGTTGATTATCTTTTGGAGTACCATCTTTATTATCTTTTAGGCAAATATTTGTGATATTTTTCCTAGTAAGATGTATGTAGCTATTTACCAAGTTGATTATTTTTTTAGGTAATTACCTATTGTGATATTTTTGTTGATTTATAGTATAAATAATGTAAGTTGTGGTATTTATGTAAGTTTTATTATGATGACAATTTATTTTATAAAACTTAAATAACACAACAAATATTATTTTTACACCTTAAATTAAAATTGAAATACACGTAAATAAATTTTGTTTAATTTCATTTTTCTTTTTCCCACGCTAAAAACTAAGCTTTTAACAGGAATACAGATTTAAGGGGACAACGATACGTAAAATGTTTACTTCCCATTGTCCCCGTCCCCGAATCTACGTTACGGGGACAACGGGAAAGAAATTTAATCACGTCCCGCTGTCCCCGTGACGGGATATGGCGTACGGGGACAACGGGAATACACGCCAAAACGAAGAGAGCCTTAAACACGAGTAGAATACTCTATTTTTACACTTTCTGCGAGTAAATAGTAAAAGTTTGGTTACGTGTCTAGGCCGTAGATCTAAATAAATAAGGGAAGATACGGTATCTTCTCCCAGCGCTTACTCAACAAATGACCATGTTACAACTACACGCAAACACACGCTCACAGTTATATTTTCAATCTTTTGCAATTTGAAAACAATGACTTGCTGTCGATTCGGACAAAATATATTGGGACACAGTGTCCCAATTGACACTTTTGATTTTAATATTTTTGGTACTGTCGATTCGGACACTATTCAAAATAGCTGCATTGTACAGTCAGTGAAAAAAATGGTTTTTACCGAGGCGCGGCGCGGCGCCGGCGGGGCGGCGCAGTGGAAAGTCGTAACTGCCTGAGACCGAAATGCGACCGAGACAACAATATTAGTCGTCAGCACGACGACGCGATCCACTTTATTATAAACTAATTCGGGAGTTCCGGCCTTTCACAACAAGGCGTGTTTTGCTATCTCTTTTTACGGTATCGTTAATTTCTATCTGACTGTAAATGGTGAAATAAAGCAGTAGACTAATTAGGTAATTTAATGTTTTGATGTACTTACGAGTGATAAGTGATAATGTTTACGCTTACGCCATAATGGTAATTGCTATTTGTGCGGTGAATGTAAAATCCTTTCCTTTCCTCGTAATCTTCTTCTTCTTCTTCTTGTTCCTCGTAATCTATCACCTGAGTTATTTGTCCAGTCAAGACTAGCCAACTGTCAATCAATTTGACAGACTATGAAACTGACGAAAGTGCATAATATTTTTACGCTCTAGGGCAATAATTATAACGAATAACAGGTTAACAAGTGGTTTATTTATAAAACAACTAAAAACACAACATACCTCTATTATTATATTTTATATGAATGCAAGAAAGAGCACGACAAAGGATATAAATTAAATAGCTTACAGTCTTTGAGTCTCCACAAACCACACCAGCACCAGTCCAAGTAACCTACCTGTACAGGCAAATAATCCAACCCGTATGGGTTGGATTATTTGGACGGGGCAGTAAGGGTAGGTAGGGTACTTAAAGCGGTGTAGCTACCGCATAATGGTCTTAGGAGACTATCCATATTTTTAAGAGAAATTATAATCCCAATTCTCAGATTTAAAAATAAAATTAGTGTGCGAAAATATTAGCATTTTACACTAAAACTTTTATTATGCCAATCGATCCTGTTTCATAGACTGGTTAAAAAAAAATATTTACTGTGGTTGGAGTACTTAAAAGTCAGAAATCACAAAAAATAAATCCCCATACCTACATTTTCTAACGAGTTCAAGAGTATTTTGTAACCAGTATACCTACCATGGGTCCCACTCCCCCCATACTGTAACCAGTATACCTACCATGGGTCCCACTCCCCCCATACTGTAACCAGTATACCTACCATGGGTCCCACTCCCCCCATACTGTAACCAGTATACCTACCATGGGTCCCACTCCCCCCATACTGTAACCAGTATACCTACCATGGGTCCCACTCCCCCCATACTGTAACCAGTATACCTACCATGGGTCCCACTCCCCCCATACTGTAACCAGTACACCTACCATGGGTCCCACTCCCCCCATACTGTAACCAGTATACCTACCATGGGTCCCACTCCCCCATACTGTAACCAGTATACCTACCATGGGTCCCACTCCCCCCATACTGTAACCAGTATACCTACCATGGGTCCCACTCCCCCATACTGTAACCAGTATACCTACCATGGGTCCCATTCCCCCCATACTGTAACCAGTATACCTACCATGGGTCCCACTCCCCCCATACTGTAACCATTATACCTACCATGGGTCCCACTCCCCCCATACTGTAACCAGTATACCTACCATGGGTCCCACTCCCCCCATACTGTAACCAGTATACCTACCATGGGTCCCACTCCCCCCATACTGTAACCAGTATACCTACCATGGGTCCCACTCCCCCCATACTGTAACCAGTATACCTACCATGGGTCCCACTCCCCCATACTGTAACCAGTATACCTACCATGGGTCCCACTCCCCCCATACTGTAACCAGTATACCTACCATGGGTCCCACTCCCCTATACTGTAACCAGTATACCTACCATGGGTCCCACTCCCCCCATACTGTAACCAGTATACCTACCATGGGTCCCACTCCCCCCATACTGTAACCAGTATACCTACCATGGGTCCCACTCCCCCCATACTGTAACCAGTATACCTACCATGGGTCCCACTCCCCTATACTGTAACCAGTATACCTACCATGGGTCCCACTCCCCCCATACTGTAACCAGTATACCTACCATGGGTCCCACTCCCCCATACTGTAACCAGTATACCTACCATGGGTCCCACTCCCCCCATACTGTAACCAGTATACCTACCATGGGTCCCACTCCCCCCATACTGTAACCAGTATACCTACCATGGGTCCCACTCCCCCCATACTGTAACCACTCCCCCCATACTGTAACCAGTATACCTACCATGGGTCCCACTCCCCCATGCTGTAACCAGTATACCTACCATGGGTCCCACTCCCCCCATACTGTAACCAGTATACCTACCATGGGTCCCACTCCCCCCATACTGTAACCAGTATACCTACCATGGGTCCCACTCCCCCCATACTGTAACCAGTATACCTACCATGGGTCCCACTCCCCCCATACTGTGTAACTGTGAAAACCTTCGATGGTATTTATAATTTTCCTTGTTAAGTTTGTAATAATAATTATATTTATAAGCCTCTGGTTTTCCTTGAAATAAATATACTCAGATATAAATATACATATTATACATAATTAGATTTCAATCCGTCTAATCTGCAATTGTGATTTAGGTTTGAGGGATTTATTAAAAATTTTTTTTTCATTGGTATCCCAATTTTTCATGGTAGGTACTAGGGCTTTCGAATACCGGATTTTTTCAAAACCGGTATTAATACCGAATGTTTTTTTCTAAATACCGGGATTCCGGGATACCGGTATTGAAAAAAAAACCTTATTTTTATCAGACTTTTAATTTTATTCTTTTTTGGAAGTATACGTATTTAGAAGGTAAAATTAATAAACAAAGTTTTATTGTCAAATCATAATATATTATTTACATGAAGGTACAATTATCTTTTATATGACAAAAATAATAAGTGTCATTTAGATCAGTCTTTTTTTTACGATAATTTGCGTTATAAAAGTTATGACTAATCACATTTATTATTATAAAATTTCATAAAACTTGTCTAACAACATTTTTTAAGTAATAAGAATCTCAACGATATTTGGGTTTTAACATCTAAGATATAATAACAGTGTCTATAACAGCTTCGCGTTGCATGCACCTGAGGGGAGGCGGAGCGGTCGGGGCGTATAGAGAATTTCCCCTCACCCCTGGCGGGCGCCGCCGCCTTCCGCACTGTACTTAAAACTTAGAGCAACGCGGGACTTCCAGGAAGTCCAAAATAAATAAATGGATAAAAATGTCTATGTGCGGTGTGATAGTTTATTATTTTGTGTTTTGTACTAAAATTAAAATAAAATCACTAATACCGGGATCCCGGTTATGAACATTTCAATACCGGTATTAAAAATCTCGAAAAAAAATCCGGGATCCCGGTATTGGCTGATACCGGGATCCCGGTATTCCCGGGTCGGAAGCCCTAGTAGGTACACTCTGCATAGGACAGCGTCACCGATTGTCATCAGACCAATAATATCGTTTGGCATCTACGACGCCCAAAGAAGTATTCTAGTTACTAAACAACGCCACACACAGATTAGGTGTGACATCTCGTAGAACATTTCTCTTTCGCTGGGGGCTAAAGGCTCGTCCTTCTGCCGCAGCTTGGCGCTGATCCCGAGTCGCGGACCCAAGAGGAACATGACCTACGACCCTCATTACGCCTACGAGAACTACTGGTCGGGCGGGGAATGGGTCTATAAACCCTATAGAGTTGTGCAAAATGTCTGTGGCAAATACAAATGCGGACTTCTTTATCAGCGGTAAGTTAATTTATACATCAGAAGCACTGTGATGTTGGCGCTTGGTATTCAGACCGACATCATGTTTGGAGGGTTGTGTTGTGGGGGGGGGGGGTCATGCGTTATGTTTCCCCGGTAGGGCCCAATGTCCGAAGTGTGCTGAGATATGTGTTTTTGGAGGGTTGTGTTGTAGGGGGGGGGGGGGGTCATGCGTTATGTTTCCCCGGTAGGCCCAATGTCCGAAGTGTGCTGAGATATGTGTTTTTGGAGGGTTGTGTTGTTGGGAGGGGGGGTTAATCTATCTAAATCTTGTCTTGAATTGTCATATTTTTTTATTTTTATTTTAATGCCACAAAATAACGTGTACCTATTCTACAATGTGTAGTTTAATGCAGAATAAATAAATTAATTAATTATTTAATATTTGATACAACCTCTTTAAAAAAATAGTTCTATCAGATTTCGGATTTCAATAACTTTTTTACTATTAAGTTTTATACTATAAATTGTTGCTAAGTTTTAATATCTGTGAACGTCCCTTCAAAACCTTTACAGCCCTTTTGGAAATTAGCTAAAACAAACAGAAAGACACAAAAGTAAAATCTAGTGTTTTGTTATAAGTAGGTACCGTGTAGGTATACTTTCTTGTTTAGACAACGTCAAAGTACTGGCACAGAATAACTATACAGGGTGGCTTTTTTTAGATGGGAGTGGATGGCCGAATTCTAAACCATGAGCGTTAGACAAAAGTCGTGAAACGAGTCATGACCTCGATTTATGGGAAAACTAAAACTGCATTTTTTTTATTGTTATATTTATTTCTTTTGCTACTCGATCCGATGGATTTTTCTAAATATATGAAACTCTGTATTTTTGCACCCATGGATTCGGTTACTGATAAAAATCAATATTCGCAAAGAAATGCTTTATTCAAAATTGTAGAAAATGGCTATTTTTTTCAATTTTGGCTTGAATACTCACCCTACGTGCCATCAACGTGACTTTTTTTATTTAAATAATCTTTTATGATTTCTTACTGGTGTGGTTGACATGCCACTAGCCAGAATACCTACTTAGCCTGTATTTTAAAGGGGCTTACCCTCGATACAGCATCTATTCTTAATGGTTTTTTTAAACTTTAATGAATAATTCTTCGAAAAAAAATACGTATGCAGGTTTTATTTTCTCATAAATTGAATCCACGACTTTTTTCTCGACTTTTCTCTAACACTCATATTTTCTGATTTGGTCGTTCTCTCCCATCTCAATAAGCCACCCTATAAGGTACTGGGTGGATGAATGGGCTGCGCTGCGCGCTGGCTGTCATGCTTTAAACTTGCAGGTACGGCGAGATATGTGCAAGGAACAATCAAAATGAAGAAAGGTCCTTTGAAAACTATTGTGCGATGATGGCGATCGACTGCAACGGTACAGCAGGTATCATTCATAGATTTTGAGTCACCGTTGAGGAAGACGGAAGACGTGCATGATGTAAACATTTTGCAAATCGTGACCTCGTTTTCTGCTGATTGTAACAAATCCATAGTAACGTGTGTGACTGGCACTATAAAGTAACAATGATAGATTTTTCTAACTATCAAAACTAAACTAGTGTAAAATGGATACCTCCAGTTCTTTTGATCCCCAAAGCAGCAGGACGGTACACACTACACGCAACACACTGTCCATATCAATACACTACTACCGGCTAGCGGAGCTAGCAGACATTTTATGGATTACAGCAAAAATAAAAATTAGCTATTATTCGGAGGGTGAAAGAAAATAGTGTCAAAACCTGAGGGGATAATTATCAGTAAACGGCGAGCGGAGCAAGTCGGCATTTAATGCATCGTGGTAAGAGAAAATCAATGTTTTTTTAACGACAAGGCAAATAGTAATAGAAACTAGTTGGTGAAAAAGTAGGGCTCCACACGTCACGCCTCGCCACCACATCTACGCTGCACCGCCTAGATCACAGCTCCCTCTGCCTACAACACTGGGTAAAGCAAAGTCATACCATTAAGTAAAATAATAAATATACAAATCGACCAACAAGGCCTGCGCAGCTGCTGGTAAATTCCTGAGGCCTCAAATAAATTCGTTGTCTACACTAATCTAAAAAACTTGCCACAGAACGTTAATAGTAATAATTAATAGTAGTAATAATTTGTATGTTCCGTGGACCTCTACGCGCCTCGCAGTTCGAATTAGCGACTGTCATGTGATATTTAATTTTATACACAACCGTATTTTTCTCGAGTATATTTTTTAAATTATGACTAGTATATCAGCGGAGCACACTTTGAGTATGACATGTTGAATAGGGACTAGGGCCATGGAGGCCAGGGCGCTAGGCTGCGAGGAGTGGCGCAAGCCGGTCCTCGCTGCCTGCCACCCGCTAGGCTGCGAGGAGTGGCGCAAGCCGGTCCTCGCTGCCTGCCACCCGCTCGCTCTCTTCGCCGTTAACTATTTTGCTTGCCCTTGATCCGGAGCTCATACCTTGTTTGAAGTCAGTACCGTATGCAAAACACAGCAAAAAAATCGATCAAAACCACAAAATTTTCGCGGCCCGCTCCGCTTGCCGTTAATATCTTACCCTTTTGTTTGTGATTCAGTGCTCCAGTGGTGGCATAAGAGGACGCAGGGGGCAGTCCACCCTAGGTACTAAGCACGGGGGGCGGGATGATGACAAAGACAACTCACTCACACAGCCAGATAATGCTTGCAAAAGAATCACTCCACAAAAACATACCTACCACTATACCAGACATTTTTTATTTTGGTGGCTTTAAATCTGAAATCAGCGCTGGCCCTAGAGTAGATCGTGTGGAGTGGTCACTCTTAGTGCCAGGTGGCAAGGGGCGCTAAATAAAGTTTAACGTCCAACTCTTCAGAAATATTTTTTACGAGCCCCCTAAAATGTCACAATGATTTCGTTTATTCTGTAGTGGGTATTATGCCTTACTATTTTGTTATTAATCGCCAAAACACACAAAATTCTATAAGCATGCCATACCTATTTCAAAAAGGCTGCTGCTCACTTTACTCGCCGATATTTATGTTCGTTTTTCAACAATATTTTCAACAGCCACAAACTCTTCAAAATTTGTAGGGTTTGCTTTTCTTGTCTTTGTTGCTGTTGCTTACCCTATCTCACCAAGCTCCAAAATTACCTAGCCCCGCTCCGCTCGCCGCTATTAAAAATTAGAGAGCAAAAGAAAAATTATATCTATTACCGCAGTCTTTGAAATGTTTGAGGCTCGCTAGCATTTGTTTTGTCACACTCTTTTACCAAACATCCGAAAAAGTCTCAAAGAATTTCGTTATTTCTGATCAATAATACCTATGTCGAGGCCTGCGAGTAGAGTGCGGACCTGTGACGGACCAACAGACTGCTTTTCTCTTCTTTCTTTAACAAAGTCGCGAAAGGCCACGTTACCTATCACGATAATGTTACAGGTTGGATGCTGTTGAGTAAGGGCAATTGTTCGACTAATGTCAAGACGTATCCGATGGAGGTCACGGTGGTATTGAACAATGTGCCTCTATATCTCGCTGACTACAAAACGAGGCAAGAAACTTTCAAAATCGAATTGGAAAAGGCAGACATTATGAAACAAGCTATGCTGAACATTAGAAACAAAATAAGAAACCTACGTCCTACGCCGGGCGGCCGCCGATGATGCCGGCACGGCGGCGCGGCGGCGCCCTGGCGCATCGCGGCGCGGGCCGCGGGGCGCGGTCCATCTGCGGGCTAGGGAGGTGCCGTCGTCGTGGGCGGTTGGGCCTACCTACAATCTGTTTTCTATGGCTATGAAATAAACATAACTATTATAAATGTATCTACAATGGACAAAGAGTTATCGAGAGAACTCTAGCACTGCGCACTCTGTTGTTATCTATAGGTACATTATGTATAATAAATCAGTAGAAACTTTATGTTTGTACGAAGGTTAATTTTAGCTGTAATGGCCCCACCATTACAGCTAAAATTAACCTTAGCAGAAGACTGACAAAAAATAGATTTGGCAACATCCTAGACAACATAATTATAGGTTTTTGTTTAAATGAAATCGGACAAGATTATTATTGTTTGAATTCTGTAGAAGTCTTCGGCTGAGATGATGATGATGAAGGGTCGAAACATACACTTTAAAGTGCCGCAAAAATGCGACCTTATAAAAGCGGGTCAAATCCGATCGAGATATATTTCGTTCTGTCAGCTGGTTACGTCACCAAAGTAAAATTATTTTCAAGAATCTGCTTTAACTAATTACGAAGCCTTAGATTGTTTATTATATTCTTAAATGATGTTTTTTTTTCTATTTAGTGATATACTTATTTGTTTTCGAGGTAAAAATCTTATTAGTGTTTTTAAAAATTTACTCTAGCCTCCATTCCATGACTATGAAATTTCCATGAACTGGACACTGCACTGGCAGAAAAGTGGCAAACCAGACACATATTGCCCATAACAAAGAAGTCAAGTCAAGAGTAGGAGTCTACAGGTGATCCAAGTGCTGGCTTCTACATATTTCGGTCAACAAATTAGTATTGCCATTCAACGTGGCAATGCTGCCAGCATTCTGGGCACACTGCCTCCTGGTGACGGCTTAGATTTTTAAGAAATATATAAAAACTAGTGTAAATACTAGTTTTAATTGTTTTAAAATTTATATTACTGTAATTTTCTATGTGCTAAATTAAAGGCTTTTCTCTATATTAAGAAAGAAACAAGAATACAAAAGTCTTATTTTACATAGAAGCACAAAATTAAGAAATAATCTTTGCATTTATATGGTAGTGGACCCGGACCCGGACACCTAAAAACATTTGTGTATGAGTCCTGCACACTAAAATCCATCACAACATTGCCTTTAAATTACCGTGGGAGCTTGGTAGTAGCTAGCGTTATCAAAGAGTGCCCGGAGCTTCTTCTCTTTTCACCTCAGACTCTTTCGCTCGAACACGATGGCTTTGCGCTATCATCATGCATTAAGGAATGCTCTCTTCCGTGCGAGAAGAACATTCCTGTGGTGCAATTTGACTGCCAATTGGCAGTCAAATTGCCATTAGTGTTGCGCCATAACTTTAGCTTATTATTGTTCATATCCAACCACCGCGCACCGTATGATTACAGTGTGTTGTGAATAAGTTGTGAAACAACCAAAAATATGATTCAATTTTTTATATAACGTTGTTTTGTGTAGATTAAACTCAATAAGGATATATTAGTAGGAGTTACTTAACTTAGCTACAGAGCCAGAAAGGGACAAACAAACAGCCAGGGGGTTGGGGAGGACGGAGCCCTCCTCTTAAAAGAACCATATCCAGACATGGTGGCAACACAACTGGTTGACTGCTTGCGAGTAGGTAAGTAAAGCCTACTATTTGTTTGTGTTCGCTCCGGAGGGAAAAACGGTAAAATATAATTTATTAAAAATGCGACATTGTATACTTTAGAGACGATACTTTTTGTAATTTTAATTATTATATAGGTAGGTTGTTTTTTTCTTATTTTATATTAATTCCTACACAAAAGTAAGTAAGTAGTTGTAGTTAAATATTCTAGCTGCCTCCCACCAGTTTTTCGGAATAGTTTTTATTCGATAATTGTTAATTACAAAATTTTCTGTTTTCATTTACACACATTTCAAACTGCTAGGTCAAGGATGACTGCAGTTGCTGGTCTAGGCTTGCTTCAACGACAGACCGCTTCTAACACCGCTCCATGTGGAAGGCATGCAGTTGCTGGTCTAGGCTTGCTTCAACGATAGACCGCCTCTAACACCGCTCCATGTGGACGTCATGCAGTTGCTGGTCTAGGCTTGCTTATTACTTTTAATAAAAATGTAACGTCCAATTCTGTACATTGAAGGTACATTGAAGATTTTTAGAGGGCATTCTGTTATCGTTACTGAATCCTTATCTGTAATTTTTTTTATTTTGGTTTGCATGTCTGTCTGTATCTTGGCCGCGCATCACGCCGAAACTACTGAATAAATTAAAATGGAACATAGCACGATTTGAGTTCATACTACGAGAAAGGAAATAGAATACTTTTTATCCCGGAATTCAGTACGGTTACCCTGGGATTGGGGATGAAAGTCAAATTTATGGCCGTGTATCACGCTGAAACTATTTAATGAACTCAAATGAAACTTGGCACGATTTGATTTCATACGGATAAGGACATAAGGACATAAGATACTTTTTATCCCGGAATTTAGTACGATTCCCATGGGAAAGGGGATAGCCGCGCATCACGCCGAAACTATTGAATGACTTAATGTGAAACAGTTCTTTCTTTTCTCTAACTTTGGTATCTCGTGGTGTAAATATATATACAGCTATTTTATCGGTAAAGCCACTACCTGAACGAACTTGGCTAGTTTTCACATTTATGTTTTTGATTAGATACGAATTTATTATTATTACCTGCGACAAAATGAACCAACACACTAACCTACGCGCGAAATTGTTTTGCTTGCATACCGTCACGGCCGTTGGGTTACGCCAATTAAAGTTTTCTGAAAGACATTTATCAAAAATGTCTTCTGACAACGTGACTTTGATCTAGCTGGTGTACCTACATAGTGTCGGCCAAGAGAATCTATTCATGTAATTTATGACTTTGATCTAGCTGGTGTACCTACATGGTGTCGGGCAAGAGAATCTATTCATGTAATTTATGACTTTGATCTATCTGGTATACCTACATGGTGTCGGGCAAGAGAATCTATTCATGTAATTTATGACTTTGATCTAGCTGGTGTACCTACATGGTGTCGGGCAAGAGAATCTATTCATGTAATTTATGACTTTGATCTAGCTGGTATACCTACATGGTGTCGGGCAAGAGAATCTATTCATGTAATTTATGACTTTGATCTAGCTGGTGTACCTACATGGTGTCGGGCAAGAGAATCTATTCATGTAATTTATGACTTTTGTACGGTTCACGTACAACACAAATTTATATAGAATTATTTCGGCTGACACCGCGATCAGCCGCGACCTACATTTTCAGTTAAGCCTTTACCGCGGACTAGAGCGGATGAGTATCTTTCTTAAACTTGTATACTTTTCACAATATAACTACGATTGATTTACTCAGTGGTTTAATTCAAACTAACTTACTGCAGCTCTGGGCTCGTACATGGTCCTTCGAGCTCTAAACAGTGAATTTAGGTGTGGTGAGTGTCTCTATAAGCGATAGCGAATCGTTTCAATTGGTCTCCCACAAGCGGGTCGCCCCAGTTGGATTGAGAAGGCGCACATATTGTAAGTAGAGAGCTTCTATACTTAACATTCACGAGCGAAAACTTCGCTTTAACTGAACTGGTACCTGCGGTTTACTACTACTACTACTCTGCCAACGGTCAACGTATATTACTAACAACAATGGCTCAGAGCGCAAAGGAACTAATCAGCCGACAGGAGACGATCTTCAACAACTTGAAGCAGATCTGCATCAACTACAAGAAGGATAGTCCTAGCAGAAAATCTTTAGATTATCTAGAAGAGCGTCATTCTAGCCTTAAAGTTAACTGGGAACAGTTCGTACGCAACCATCAGCTACTAGAGGAGTCGGGAGCAACCGACCATCAATACTTCACTGATGATGTGTACAACACCACCAAAAGAATGTATGAAGACGTACTTCAGGACATTCTAAAACGAAAGGCAGGGTTACCGGCTGCAAACACTAGTCAAGTGGAATCCGGCGGAGCATCATCTTTGGCGTCGACTGCCCAAGAAAAAGCTAGATTTAACTATGACGACATAAGGTTTCACGTACCCCCTCGTGACACAAGTGAGACCAATGACAAACAACAAGAACTATTGCGTCAACAGTACTGCAACTTTAGAGCTTTTGAACGTGCGGTGGACAAGATAAATTTAACTCTGACTATCACTAAGGAGAAATGGGAACTGGAAGACGATCTAAACATCCTTAAGACTAAATGGCAGTACATCGAGAAAGCCAACTGGCAACTTGACTATATTTTACAAGATGAGGATTCCATCTATAAGCAGAAGTATGATGCTGCGGAGGACATCTATGACGACATGCGTAAGAAGCTGCAGCACAAGATCTGGAACAATGCGCACTACGAGAAATCTACACCGAAAATCGAGATACCGGACTTTTACGGCAAGTACAGTCAATGGTTAACATTTAGAGATCTTTACGTAGAAAGCGTGCACAACAACCCCGTACTATCCAAGGCCCAGAAAATGCAACACCTGAAGACGAAGCTGAAGGGCGACGCGGAGAAACTGGTTCAGCATCTTGGGATCAGCGCTGAAAACTACACATCATGCTGGGAGATCCTTGCTCATCGCTACGATAACAAAAGACTGCTTTTTACATCTTACATGAATACGCTTCTAAACCAACCAACTATTCAACAAGCGAGCGCCGCCAGCATAAGAAAATTACATGACGTCGTGCTGGAGTGCTTGAATGGTCTCAAGAACATTGGACTAGACATCTCCAATTGGGATCCGATTGTTGTACATCTATTGGTACAAAAACTAGATAGCGTAACATACAACGAGTACATAAAGGATATTGAGAATCCTAGGGGGTTTCCAGATTTGAAAGAATTCACGGAATTTTTGGAATCAAAATTTATGGCAATGGAAGTCTTACAAGGAAACAATCAAAAATTATCCACGTCAAATAAACCAGGGAAGTCAGACAAACAAAACAATTACGCAAACGAAGTCGAACGAAACACTAGTCGCGGTTCATCGTACTTTAAGAAGTCACAATATTCGCCTAAAGTCTTATTCACTACGGCTCGAAACTGTCCAATTTGCAAAACTGATCACGTACTTATGAAATGTGACAAATTTTTAGCAATGAATGCAAAGAGTCGCCGGGAAACAGTGCGAAATATGCATATTTGCCCAAATTGTTTGTACGATCACGAAGAAAAGCAATGCAACTCACGCAAAACATGTAGAGTATGTCGTAAGGCCCATCATACACTTTTACATGAGGCCGATCTTGAACAGCCAAACAACCAACCTTTACAAAGAGCGTCATCATCATCAGCATCGAACACTACCTCTAACTCTTACGCAGTCAACAATATCTTGGACGACGAGAAGGAAGTTTTGTTGACGACTGTACTACTAAAGGTCAAATCGATAGATGGTGAATACCTCAACTTAAGAGGGTTACTCGATCAAGGTTCACAAGTTAGCCTTATCACAGAGAGCGCAGCGCAGCGTCTCAGGCTACCGCGCCGAAAAATGAGCGCCGTCATTTCAGGTGTCGGGGCACTAAGCGGTAACTGTAAAGGAACAATAAACTTAGAATGCAAGTCAATTCATTCAGAATACAAATTGAATATTGAGGCGCTTATTATGAAGAAACTTATAAGCAATTTGCCAACCGCATCTTTTTCGATTAATAATTGGAGCTACTTAGAAAACCTTAAACTAGCTGACCCGCACTTCAACACATCGGGGCCTATTGACCTACTTTTAGGTGCCGATATCTACGCAGAGCTCATTTTAAATGGCGTAATGAAGAGTGAAAACAGTTGGTACCCTGTAGCGCAGCAAACTAAAGTGGGGTGGATTTTATGCGGAAAAGTAAAAACATTCAACTGCTTCGTGACGCTCAACGAACTAGAGAACATGACAAGGTTTTGGGAAACTGAGGACATACATAACTTCAACTACTGACATGTCAACTTCAACTACAGAGGAACAGTATTGTGAAGATAACTATAACTCAACCACTACTAGATTGACAAACGGACAGTATGTCGTTGAAATGCCCATGAAGCCGAACTACGAAGCAAACATTAACAGCAACAAATCACAAGCTTTGGCTCAATTTCTTCAACTGGAAAGGAAAATGCAGGCTAATCAGGAGCTGAGTCGTGAATACATTAAATTTATGGAAGAATACATTATTATGGAGCATATGAAGCCTGTACTATCACAAGAACGAAAGAAAATCTACTTACCTCATCACGGCGTGATTAGGGCTGAGTCTACCACAACTAAATTACGAGTAGTGTTTAACGCTTCTTACAAATTAAAAGATAAGGCCAGCCTCAACGATCTCATGTACTGCGGGCCTAACCTACAGAAAGACATGTTTACTCTACTGATTCATTGGAGAACGTGCAGATATGTCTTCACCGCAGATGTGGAGAAGCTGTACCGCTTTATCTGGCTGAACGAGAAGCAACATAATCTCCAAACTGTTCTGTGGCGACCATCAGGGGACCCTCAAAAACCGATACGAGAATGGAACTTACAGACGATTACATATGGCATGAAGTGCGCCCCTTATCTAGCGATGCGTACGTTGCACCAGCTTGCTAAAGATGAGGGTAATAGTTATCCGGAAGCATCGAAGGTACTACAAAACTTCTTCTATATGGATGACTTAGTCTACGGGCAAGATACTATTGAAGCGTCGAAAGAACTGGTTGGTCAACTGATTGAGTTATTGAAAAAAGGAGGTTTCAATTTAAGAAAATGGAAAAGCAACGAGCCTACGATCTTAGGAGACTTGCGAGATGATCAGAAAAGCACTAACACAAACATCGACTTCAATCCAGAACAAATATCTAACACAAAGATGCTGGGAATGAGATGGGATCAAACAAGTGACAACTTTACATATCAGTGGAAGCTACCTGAACAAAAACGATTGACAGAACGAACCTTACTGAGTGAAATAAGTAAACTATACGATCCTCTAGGTTTATTATCTCCTTTTATAATCAAAACTAAACTGCTGTTTCAAAAAGTTTGGACCACTAAAACAGACTGGGACGAATGTTTACCTAACGAAATTACTGCCGAGTGGGAGACACTTCGAAAAAATCTCCCTTTGATAAATGGACTTTCCATACCTCGATGGCTACAGTGCCAAGACACTAACGTGGAAGTTCATGGGTTCTGTGACGCAAGCGAGAAAGCCTACGCGTGTGTGATATACAGCCGCGTAATGAATCAGCATGGCAATTACGTAATTACCTTAATCACTGCCAAAACTAAAGTTGCACCTATAAGCAAAAAGATAAGCTTACCCCGAATGGAACTATGTGGAGCTTTGTTACTAGCCAAACTAATAGAAAAGGTCAAGCTTACTCTCAACCATAAACAATTACAAATAAACTGCTGGAGTGACTCTAAAGTCGTTCTCGCCTGGTTACAAGGAGACATCAATCGCTGGGAGGGATATGTGGCTAACAGAGTAGCACAAATAAAGAGCATCATTTCGGCAGAGCACTGGCAGTATGTCAGATCAGAAGATAATTCCGCTGATTGCGCGACTCGGGGACTCTCATCTTCTCAACTTCTTAACTTTAAGCTCTGGTGGGAAGGGCCTGAGTGGTTAAAAAATTACAGCAATATAAATAAACACGATAAAACCATGACCTACTCCACAAACAATGGACAGCGCCAAAAAAAATACTGCGCAGCTATTTATAAAAACGACGAAATCATCAAAACATTATTAAATAAATTCAGTAGTTATAAACGTGTAATCCGAGTACTTGGTTGGATTTTACGTGTAATCAACAATCTAAAGAATAATATCAACTCAAAAAATAACTTACCCGACTGTGACGAAAAGAGGGTTATGTGTTTGACATCAAATGAAATTTTGAAAACAACCAAACTGGTGGTCACGAACGTACAGGAGGAATATTTTGGCGAAGAAATAGACTGTATGAAGAAGAATAAACCAGTGCCCACGCGAAGCAAACTACTGAACTTAACTCCATTCCTTGACGAGAATGGACTGCTGCGTGTACAAGGACGACTGACAAATTCAACTCTACCACTTCAATCGAAGCATCCGATCATTATTCCTGCCACAGGAAGATTGACGGAGCTTATCATTCAGGAAGCACACCTCGACACTCTTCACGGAGGCGCACGGCTTACCTTAGCCCATTTAAGACTAAAGTTTTGGGTTATTGGTGGCAGTAGAACTGTGAAAAAACAGCTTTTGCAATGTGTTAGATGCCATCGCTTCAAGACAACTCGTAACAATCAACAGATGGCTGCGTTGCCAAAAGAACGCGTGACGCCGGGCGCCCGAGCTTTCACAGCCACAGGGGTGGATTTCACTGGTCACGTAGATGTGAAGATAAACAAAGGAAGAGGAGTGAAGACATGCAAAGCTTACATTGCCATATTCATTTGCATGGTAACCAAAGCCGTGCACTTGGAATTGGTGTCCGACCTAACAACGCAGACTTTTCTGGCCGCCTTCAAAAGGATGTGCGCACGCCGAGGAACGCCCAAACAGATGTTCTCGGACAACGGGACTAACTTCGTGGGTGCCTCACGACTTCTGCAAGAAGACTTTGAACGCTCTAAAACTTTCAAAACGTCAGAGTTTTTTGATGAGATGAACAACTTACAAGTACAATGGAACTTCAACGCTCCTCTCTGGCCAACAGCCGGAGGACTATGGGAGGCCGCTGTGAAATCAATGAAATATCACCTGCATCGAGTTTTGGGCGAGCAGAAGCTTACTTTTGAACAATTTACTACTCTACTAGCACAAATTGAAGCCTGCTTGAACTCGCGACCACTATGCCCATTAACAGAAGATGTCGATGATCTAGAGTACCTCACTCCCGGCCACTTTCTCATTGGTGGTCCACTACTATCACTACCACAAGAAGAAGATGATTTTGCCCAGCATGACTTAAGAAACAGGTGGAGACTCATAGAACAAATGAATTTACACATTTGGAAACGCTGGTCTAATGAATATTTACACCAACTGCAAGTTAGAAGCAAGTGGCAACATCCTAAAGAAAACTTGAAAGAAGGAAGCCTAGTACTAATCAAGGACGAATTTTTACCACCAGGACGATGGGCTCTCGGAAGAGTTGCGGAACTTCACCCGGGCACGGACGGAATGGTTCGGGTGGTAACTTTGAAGACAAAAAAAGGACAACTCAAGAGACCTATAACGAAACTGTCGCCGCTACCAATAAAACCTGTTGTGGAAGAAACAGAAGATAATAGTGAGGAAAAGAAACAGCCCATATCGGAAACTAAAACTCGACGAAGCACCGCAAAGCCTAACTCGTTGTCACTTATTCTGCTGTCCGTACTATCAATAATGGGAATGGTACAATCAGCGACTACGCCTAACAACATTATGGTGACATTGATACCCGACGACCATCCCATTTATTTTGATGAAGCTGGAAAAGTGAAACTAATGCACGATGAATGGTCGTTATTAATATACTACAACTTAAGTTCCTACTGGCAAGCGACGGAAAAAATTACAGACTATATAAATCAAATAGATTCCTTGTGCCAACGAGTGTCACACGAATATGAGCCTTGCGAAATCGTCGTCAAACAACTACGTCACAAACTTCGTCACTTGGCGGAATACAATTCCATACTGCTATCTCAACATGTACGACAAAAACGAGGCTACTTCGACGGCGTGGGAAAATTATCAAGAACCCTCTTCGGTGTCCTTGATGCGGATTTCGCTGAACAATACGAAGATAACATAAAAAATCTATAAACTAACGATAACTATTTACTACAGCTGATAAAAAATCAAACATTGATAATTGAAGCAGAGAACAACTTAATAAAACGAAACGCTGCATTTATAGACAAACAATTTGAAACAATACAAACATACATGAATCGAACTAGCGACGTAATCAGTAAAATCGAGAATCGAGCGCAAATACTTTATGTAGTTAATGACATAAATTCAGCTGCAGTGACGTCAACCTTGATTTTAGATGATTTACAGAGAATTTTAGACTTACTAATGAACTCTCTAAGCAACATCTACAACGGACATCTAGATACGCATCTGTTTTCTACTACTCAACTGATTGACCAATTGCGTATCATCGCGGGAAAACTTCCAGCAGGTTTATCCCTACCCATGAACGACATTGAAAAGGAGTTCAGTAAGATCTATGACCTCATTCACGTGAAGGCTCGAATCACAAACAACTACTTTCTATTCGAATTACATATCCCTTTACTGAGTGCCGAAGACTACAGAATGTACAAAGTCATACCAATCCCGTTCCGGAGAGAGGGACGTCTAAAATTGGTGCAGCCAAGTTCTACCTTCATAGCTATTAACTTTGAAAAAAACTCTTACATCACCATGGAAGAGCAAGACATGCGACAATGTACTTCATACGGGGATGATGAATACATCTGTGTTTCACATAAACCAATATACAGCGTGCAGGATAAAAATGCGCCATGTGAAGCAAAAGTCTTCAGCCAACAAGCTTCCTTGTCTTGTATACTAAGTGACACAGCCTGTAAAGAAAACTGGACGAAGTTGCATAAACCTAATCTGTGGCTATTTACATTGTGTGACAAACAGCTGATACGAATACTATGCAACGATCAAGTTACGCCGACGGTCATTGGCGGCACAGGAGTCATAACCTTGGGGCCAAAGTGTCTGCTCCAGAAAAGAGACGCAACGATTTTTGCATACAACCAGCGGGGCAGTAACTTTTACATGGGACCAGACATAGAGATACCTACCCTTAACTCCACCATCAACAACATGTTCGACATGGGGTGGAAGCATGCTCAGTTGAACATCACTGATCTCGGCACAACAAATATACCAGACGCGAATAAAGTGCAACAGGCAATCGACTACCAAAAACACCAAGAGGTATTACCCCCGATGACGTCATCAATATCGAGTCACGACATTTACCTCTACTCGGTAACCTCTGTGTTGTTGGGAGGAATAGCAACATACCTACTTTACTTATTAGCTAAAAGATGGCTCGTCAGAAAAGAAATGGCAAGGAACCGAAACAGAAATACAAAACTGCAAGGAAGGGACAATGCTGGACTAGAATGCATTGAGATGCAGGAGATGCATAACCCAACGCCGACACGACCAGCCCCTTCCACCAATGAAGTAAGAAAACCATTCCAATTACATGGATTGGAACCGTTTTAGTGTTATTCTTAACTTATATCTTAGTTTTTAATTTATACATTGGACTGTAATGGATGCTCATCTTACTTTTTCCCTCGGGAGCATGTACGGTTCACGTACAACACAAATTTATATAGAATTACATATTTCGGCTGACACCGCGATCAGCCGCGACCTACATTTTCAGTTAAGCCTTTACCGCGGACTAGAGCGGATGAGTATCTTTCTTAAACTTGTATACTTTTCACAATATAACTACGATTGATTTACTCAGTGGTTTAATTCAAACTAACTTACTGCAGCTCTGGGCTCGTACAACTTTGATCTAGTTGGTATACCTACATGGTGTCGGGCAAGAGAATCTATTCATGTAATTTATGACTTTGATCTAGCTGGTGTACCTACATGGTGTCGTGCAAGAGAATCTATTCATGTAATTTATGACTTTGATCTAGCTGGTGTACCTACATGGTGTCGGGCAAGAGTATCTATTCATGTAATTTATGACTTTGATCTAGCTGGTGTCAGTTAACCTATGGTTTTGCATAGATCTATGCAGTTAACTTATGGTTTTGCATAGATCTATGCAGTTAACCTATGGTTTTGCATAGATCTATGCAGTTAACCTATGGTTTTGCATAGATCTATGCAGTTAACTTATGGTTTTGCATAGATCTATGCAGTTAACTTATGGTTTTGCATAGATCTATGCAGTTAACCTATAGTTTTGCATAGATCTATGCAGTTAACCTATGGTTTTGCATAGATCTATGCAGTTAACTTATGGTTTTGCATAGATATATGCAGTTAACCTATGGTTTTCGAACCAAATGACTGGACTATCGGTAATTTGTTTTCCAATTGTTTCCGTAGACTCCAAATGGTTTGGCATAAGTACGGGTGAATCAACTTTTAAGGCACTCCTTTGACAACATTATGAACAGGTAAAAATAAAAAATAAATTATCGAAATGTTATGATAATATAGTGTTAACATTTGCACTATTTATCCTATTTTTAGGTTTTGCAACGTGGCACGACATCCAAGCTAGTTTAAACGAGTTTTTTTAAGAAAATCTGATAAGAGTGCCTAATAAATATCCATTGCGTTACTTATTTGTAAATACCAAAACACGAAATGAGAAAAAGAAATGAGAAAAATCAACATGATAGTTATTTATTCATACTTTAATTCCGTCTTTCTAACTTATTTATTACGTTTTTTTTGTAGCTAGCCTATTAAATAGAGTAAATTCTAGGTCCACTGCGTTACTTTGCATGTTTTTAAACGCTTAACTTTAGAATAAATCTTAACATATAATAATCAGATATACAATTCTTATACTACCAATAGACACGAATCTTGGAGATTTTTATATAAACATTTTTTGTAAACAAATTAAATTCAATCAGAGTTATCTTCAAAAGACATAATAAAATTAAGGGACACATGAGTAACGCCAGAGAAAAATAGTAACGCCTGAGAATTTTGAAGCCTACAAGACTGCCTGTTTTGAAGGATTCAAAATTCTCAGGCGAGAACATGACCATTTTAACTAACAATAAATAGGAACATGTTGTCAATCAGTTCTTCTTATCATAAATATTTTTGAAACAAAGCTTACAACTAAACGAGATCAAATAATAAACTATAACAAAACAGCAAAATTCACCAACAGTATCATGACTTATTAAATTGTTTGAGGAACTTTAACGAGAACAATCACCTACTGCGTTACGTTTCTTTTTTGCCAGCTATAGCACGTGATATGTATGTCATGTCATCTCTGAGGTAAAATTCTTTTATTTTCTTCCTCAACACAGTCTTTTTTCTGTACAGTCTTTTCTTTTAACAATTTATTTCTATGCCTAGTCTCCAAAAATATGTTTTTCTTCATTCGTGAATCTTTAACTTCTACAGCTGAAAAAATCTTCTTTATTACCTCTCGTTATTTCCTAAACTTCCGTTTTTTTAGTTACGTTAGTTTCACCATCAATTCGTCTTTGATATCTTTTCTTAAATTTTTCATATTTTCGTCTCCAATTCTCATTCTCTTGCTTAAGTTTTTCATTTTCTCTATACACCCGTGATCTCTTCGTTGTAACATTCTTCCGGCCCGCTTTTGCTAAAGGTAAGTGAAGTGGCGTAGCTGGTACTCTTGGTGGCGTAGCTATTGCTTGTAGGGGCGTAGCTAGAAGTGTTTTTGGTGGTAGCTCTTGATCGTGATGTTGGGTTTCTTGATCGTTGTGGTTGGGCTTAACCTTGGTGTTAAGTCTCTCAAGAAACGTAACGCCACGGGCGTTACGTTTTTTGATCGCAGTGGTGGGTCTTTTGTTTGTAGTGACGTATCCCTAGCTCGCGGAGGCGTATCTGGTGGAGAAGTAGCCTGTGAAAGCGTCGGTGGTGGAGTTCCAATAAATTTTCCAACATTTCCTAATCTGGATTCTGGCTAGGCGATTCAGGGGGTGTTTGTTGTAACAATCTCTCAACAGCCAGTTTCTGTTTCTTTTACTGTTGCTTATGTAATTTCCTTATCACGTTTGCGTTATATTTTCTTCTGTTTTAGTTTTATTGTATCGCGCTCGGTGTTTTTTTCCAAAGAAAAAATACCGGGCTCAGCTCGATACGTACGAAGAAGCAAACTTCTTCGTACTTTTTCTCTATTATTTTTTAGTCTTTCTCTATAGCGTTTCTGTTTTTCTGCTGCACTAAGTGGCATTTTGGATTATGTTGCACAAACCTTAAACGAATTTAACAATATTATTACAAAGTTTATTTATAATGATAGCTTAGAAAGCTAACTTTGACGTAGCATAACATCTACACTATCCATTAATACCAAAGAGCAACGTTATTTAGTCTAACATTCTCTGGCGTTAGCGGTAACTCTAGAGAAAATTTCTCCAGCGTTATCGGTAACGCTAGAGAAAACTTAAATTAAAAAAATCGTAAGTTATTCCACAACTTAAAATGATTAAATATTTTGGCATGACCTTGAAATCAGATATCATAGGCAACGTACTGACCTAATAAAATACAAATATTTTATTAACTTACCAAGATTCCCGCCGTAACGCTGTAGAGCGACAATAAACCCACGCGCACCAATTGAGAGCTTACCGCGGACTGAGGGGCGGGTAAAGCGAAGTAGGCCTTGTCAGACCATACCAACGAAATATTAGATAATAATCGCTTTTGATGACACCAAGTTAGACGCCATCACTTTATATTGCTCAGAACTTTTACCGGTAACTCAGTAGAGCTGATGATTTCATCTAAGTTTGGGACAACAGTTGAGGTGCATGTAAAATACATAAATTTAAGTAAAACTTTTATGATTTTTTACTTAAACGTAAGCCTAACTTTTTCTGAATCGTAATAATGTATTAAAATACGGTGTATTCATATACATATATTTTTTAAGAAACATGGTACATTGTTTCTTCACATAGGCCTGGGGACACAAGTTTTTTGTATGGAGATTGCATATGCTCCACTGAGTTACCATACAAAAATCAAAAGTTTTGCTATAAACTATTAAAAACTATGAAACTACCATGTAAGCAGAGAATCTAAGTTTAAGTAAACATTAAAAAAAACATATTTTAAACTGAATTACCGATTTTATCGTTACTTCCATGACAGGGACACAAAAGGAGTGCTTTAAAAGTTGATTCACCCATCAAATTGGGTACAACACTTTTCATTACTATTGCAAAAAATGTTTCTCAAGAATAATCTTCGACCAACAGTAAAGTTGTATTGTTGATCGAAGATTCAATGGACACATAATTTGTACCTACTCATAAACAAATGGAAACTGTAGGGGTAAAATATCCAATAATTTATACATACTACGGTTTAAAAAGCTGTTAATTTTCATTACATACAAAAAAAAAGTGAAATTCACCTTTTTTGGAAATGTGCGATTTTTTTATTTATGTACCTTTTTAGTTCACTCCTACATTCTAAAAACCACACAACGTTAATTTTTAGGGTTCCGTAACCGAAGGTTGAAAATGGAACCCTATTACTAAGCCTCCGCTGTCCGTCTTCCGTCTGTCACAGGGCTCTATCTCATGAACCATAAGAGGTAGATAGTTGAAATTTTCAGAGAATGTGTAATTATCTTGCCGCTATAACAGCAAATAATAAAAATAAAATAAATGTTTATAACAAAAGGGCCTTCTATACAAAAAAAAAATTTTTTTGGCTATTTTTACTCTTCGTTTGTTAAGGCTGTATCTCATTAACTACAACAGGTAGGCACATGAAACTTTCTATAAATAAGTAACACTTCTACTGTAATAACACCAAATACTAAAAATATAATAAAGTCGAAAATATTAAGGGGTCTCCGAACAAGTGAAAATTAGATGTTGTTAAATTAGATTAGACGCAAGAAATACAATTTTTTTCTGGTAATTGTATTTTCTGCATTCTTATGTAATGTTACTGTCGCAGATGCCATGTCGCTGCTTCCGGTGGTGTTGTGTGAGTACCTACGTTACTACTAAATATTTGAGGTCAAAAGGCGCTTTCCAAAGAAGAAAGTACCTACCTACCCACTCAATAGATGGCGGAGATCTTTCGCGGTAGAACAAGGTTATCATTGGGATGTCACGTCAAACTAGACATGGTCTACATACGCAAGGCATAGAGAATCCCAAACTCCAAGCGTCACCTTTTCAGTCTGTCAAATTAATAGAAACAAATTTAGAACTACCTAGTATTTTCTATGTATGATAAAAAATATATAGGTATTTATGTAATGTATTGTAATCAGTCATCTAGTACCCTTAACACAAGCTCTCTTAGCTTGGGGCTAGATGATGCTGTGTGGATTGTCCAGCATTATTTATTTATTTATTTATAATTTATATTTTATTTCTAACTGCAAACAATCCACATGTAGCTCAACTGGTCCATATCAATACCAGTCGGAAGCGTAGTACCGTCGTCGCCTACATAAGTACTTTTTTTACTTCTTTTTTAGGGTTCCGTACCCGAAGGGTGAAAAAGGAACCCTATTACTAAGCCTCCGCTGTCCGTCCGTCTGTCACAGGGCTCTATCTCATGAACAGTATGCGGTAGACAGCTGAAATTTTTAAGAATGTGTATTTCTCTTGCCACTAGAACATCAAATAATAAACACAAAAAAAATATCAATATTAAAAGGGGCTCCTATACAACAAACGTGATTTTTTTGGCTATTTTTGCTCTTAATTTGTCAAGGCTGTATCTCTTTATCTACAACAGTTAGGCACATGAATCTTTCTTTAAATAAGTAACAATTCAAGTGTAATAACAAAACATACTAAAAATAAAATAAAGTTGAAAACTTAAACTCAGACTACTACTCAGACTGAGTAACTTAAACTCAGGAGGGCTTCGATCTAGTGTCGAAGTATCTCTACAAAAATATACTTACTCTAAATGCGAATAAAACAAAGTGTGTAACATTCTCCCTCCGCAAACCAGGTCAACCTAACTCCGAGCTCTACATTAAAGCACATACCAACCAGTGTCTCCGATCATCCTGCGGAAACTGCAACTGTAAAATCCTGGAAAGAGTTTCCACCATAAAATATCTTGGCGTCATACGGGACCAACATATGACGTACGATTGCCATATTAGAGCGATCACTCTTAGAGTACGCAAGCTAATCGCAGTTTTTAAGCTCATAAGACATGCTGCGGCCGAGAGACAATTAAAAACCACGTTCTTTGCGCTCTGCCAATCTCTACTGTTATACTGCATTAGATCATGGGGCGGGGCTGCAAAGACGCATCTTCTCCCTCTGGAGAGATCGCAAAGAGCGGTGTTGAAGGTGGCCTTACAGATACCCAACAACCCTACTCTACCAGGATACACAAATCCTTTCTGTTAGGAAAATGTTTATAAAACAACTCATTCTCAAACAACACAAAATAACACCCCACTATGACGTTTCATACAAACGACGGAAAAATAAAGTATTCGCAATAAACTCTTATAAAACATCCTTCGCTCACCATCACGCGCAATTCTTAGCTCCGTATATTTTTAACAAGCTTAATAAAATAGAATCTTTGCACCTTAAAACCCACTTAGAATGTAAGCGATATGTATGTCACACGATATTTACAAAACCTTGACTACTCCCAGGTAGAGCAGTTGTTAGATATCCATTCTTAAAATTTTTGGCTTTGTGTGTTTAATTGTATTGTGTGTTTAAATGTACTATTATGTATTATTTTTTTCAGCTACTGTTACTATAATGAGCTTTATTTTCTGTGTTAGGTATAAGTCTCCTTTTTAGTTACACTTAGAAGCATTTATTATAAGTATGTAATAGTAAGTGTTGTACAATTAAAATATCAAAATATGAACCTAAAAGTAGCCGGAGGTTTGAGCCCTCGTGTCTAAATACAAGTTTAATGTAAACTTAGTTAGAGCGAGGTGTCAATAACTCTTACACGTATAGGTACCCATAGTACTTTGTGTATTGTATATTCTACCTTCTACCTGTACCATTTTGTAAATAAATATCTTATTATTATTATTATTAAAGGGGTCTCCCAACAAGTGAAAATTTTATGTTCTCTGAAAAAGTTGCCTGATTTTTACGGTACCCTTCGTGTGCGAGTCGACACGCACTTGGCGGTTTATTATAAAGAAAACGCCTCTTTGGAACTGAATCAAAAATATTTTTTGAAGATTTTAATAGAAAATTTAAAATTGTAACCAACATAATCATCTGCATTGGAGGATATATTTAAGCTCTTGGACTGGGGCGGTCATGCCATCAATACCAACGACGATTACATACCTCACCTTCGGTTTGCCGAAGGTGAGGTATCTATGACTATATATGTCATAAACCAAAGATATGGCATAATAAAATACCTCCCACTCGATGGACTGACTACATTGTAGCGGTCACAGGGAGTCGATGGATGGAGGCGGCTCAGGACCGCTTTTCATTTTGGGGGAGGCCTATGTGCAGCAGTGGACGTATACGAGCTGATGATGATGATTTAAAAACAAACAATAAGTTGAAGTATTTATTAGTATGTATCAAACATTATATTAAAGTGCGTTACTATGCGTTATTAAAATGATGTTAAAATCTGTTTACCAAACAATAAATGCCTGCAATTCTATAAATATGTTGTTTTAATATGTTGTTACTACCTGCCCCACACCAGTTACAACTTGCCCTAAGAACGGGGTATGTTGTAACAAGCGACAATAATTGAAAAAAAAAATATTTAAAGAAATTATCATGAAATTAGCCCAATTATAATTGTAATGGATAAATGGATATAGTATGTATGCCCTATACTATAAAATAGCTTCATTATTAGAATATTTGTTATCTTGACTTCCCCATCAAAAAAACTAAAAATAGTTACAACTAGCCCCCGCTCCTCTATAACCTGCTGGAGCGTATGTGTATAGTCAACGGTACTAAAGCCTTTTCGAAACCCGGTTTGTTCGTGTAGTGACACAGTTTAGCATAAAGTACGCGGCGCAAACGCGTTTCGTGAACTCAGCTTTTTCAGAGCTACGTCGAGTTTAACCAGTCACTCCTTAACCCTCTGTTGTTTCATACATATTCTAAAGTCACTCCTCAACCCTCTGCAGTATCATACATATCCTAAAATAAGGATTAAAGATATCGTAAACGTTAATTTTATGTACTCGTGTCTCGTATATTGAATAGACGCAGTATAGTGAAACAAACTCTTTTATTACAACCAACCCACAATAGCATAGAGACAGTATATATAGCAAATACAAAAGTGGTGACCCCGACGTGATTTCCCGACGTGATTTTATTTCTTTATTGTGGGTTGTGTCATTTGGAAAAAACAATACGGAGTGACTCCCTCCCGATGAAGTCCACACCTCGGGAGGTTAAAGAAATAGCCAAGCAGCCAACTAACAGGATGATGCAATATCGATGCAGCGACGCCGCGCGGTATGGAATGCGCAGCAGGTGACGTCAGCAGATCCCTTTCCGGCCATCTACAGAAGCCCTATAGAGAAAACCAGTCATCAGTCTATGGATATGGTCTAGCGGCAGATGTAAAGAAGATTTTGGAGCCAGCAATATCTGAGGTATACTCAATCTTATAGAAAATGGTGTTTATACCTGCAGATTCACTCAAGATTATTGCCCGGTTGGAGTAGGTTCGCTCACCGGAGGATCAGTGTTGGAATTGGAGATATGGCTCATTCCCACTGCTACGAGTGACTGACATGCGATGTTCCTGCGCTACTTGGAGACCAAGACAGAAAATGACGGCGATTTAGAGAAGGTTCTAATGTGCAGGATTGGACAAGGTGTATCGTGTCATTAGTGTGCATGCGTAAAGTTTTTCAAAAAGTAAATTCAGTGAGCAAAAATTTTTTTTTAGAGTCAGTGTTAATTCTTAGAATTTATCGCATATGAGAGTACCTAACCGGTAACACGGTGCGGTAACGTGAGAGCCTCACTCACACATTGTAATGTAGCGAGCTATTTGCAGCGTTAGCGAATTTGCAATTGTGTTTTGTTTGAGATTATGTACTCTACCTCGGCAACTTAAATATTTTATTTGATGATATTTTATATTTTGATTTTCTTTCCAGGTTATTTGATGAAAACATAAAAAAAAAATTTTTGTTTATTTTATGTAAATTTATTATTGGTAAAAAAAAGGTTTATTATAACTACCTTAATGTTAGGGAATCCAGAATTTTTAAGTTTATATAATGAAACATTTTTAATTTACTTTTATATTTTATTGTTCACTTTTTACAGCTTTATTAAAAGATTAAACGTTATGAATGTATAATAATAATATTTTTTCAAAAACATTGTATGTAGATTTACAAGTTGACTGTACTTTTCGTGTTCATTCAAATAAACTTTAATATTATTGTAACTACCTACTTAGGAATGCGACTTCGAAACATGAGCGCATTGTTGTTGTCAGCAAATTTGTTCGTGTAGGCATGAACTTGTGTAACTTATTAGAGATTTTGAATTGTAAAGTTTTAAATTGAACCTTTAAGGATGAAAAATTTTGATTGTATAAAATTTTTTAAAAAAGGGGAGGATTGATGTAGTGACACAGTTTAGCATAAAGTACGCGGCGCAAACGCGTTTCGTGAACTCAGCTTTTTCAGAGCTACGTCGAGTTTAACCAGTCACTCCTTAACCCTCTGTTGTTTCATACATATTCTAAAGTCACTCCTCAACCCTCTGCAGTATCATACATATCCTAAAATAAGGATTAAAGATATCGTAAACGTTAATTTTATGTACTCGTGTCTCGTATATTGAATAGACGCAGTATAGTGAAACAAACTCTTTTATTACAACCAACCCATAATAGCATAAAGACAGTATATATAGCAAATACAAAATTCGGAAGGCTGGAAGTCGTCAAACTCGCGATTACTCTCGAAAATTACTCTCTTGCATCGCATAGCGTGTATTACCTACCAGGCCTTTGCGATGAGGTGTAAAGCTGTCCATTAAACTTTTCGAGCTCTCTCAAGATCTCATCCTTGAAGGAAACGTTTTTAAACTGATAAATAATAATTATTAATATGAAAATATTTTGGAAGTTACAAAATATCCATATACTCGTACATCCATTCCCTATAGGAATCATCTTGTACTATTTTCCTATATCTCAAGAACTCGGTTCGGTAGACAATTGAAATGTTCACGACGTGTGTATCTCTCAGCCGCTGAAACGTAGGCATACAGTTATAGAGGGTACATATTATTATTCACTTCATTTATTTTAAATCTCGTTATAAAATATTATAAAACTATTCTACAGTAAAAAATATATCAAAACGGTGAATCACCGGCCGCGAAGCTAGCCTTAAGCGGCCGGTGACTAGGGCTGCAGAGAGAGGAACTTCCTGACGATTATTATTATTATTATTATTATACAAACATGTGATATTTTTGACTAATTTTGCTACATGTTTGTCAAGTCTGTATCTCTTGAATCGTAACACAAGAGTTAAGAGATAGGTTGAAATTTTGACAGGATAATGTATTACAACTGCCGCTGAAATAACATATAAAATAAAATGTATTTATTAATGAGGAGCCAACGTAGGCAGCGGGTAGTGCCGCGCGTAGTACCGATCACTAGAGTTAAGCAACGTTGGGCGCGGTCAGTACTTGGATGGGTGACTGCGTCGTCATGTTGGCTTTTTCTTTTTTATCGATCCACCAAAAAATAATCTGCTTTTAGGGTTTCTCTTGATTATTTTGCTATAAGAAATAAATAAAGTATATTAGTTTTGAAAGATGGTTCGGAACCCATCGTGTGCGATTTGACTCGCACTTGGCAGGATTGTTTAGTGTTTCTTTTATTTCTTTTGCGAATGTAGTTTTGTACGATGGTACGGAATCCTCCGTGTGCGAGTTGACTCCCAAATGGTTGGTTATTTCAATAAGTACCTAGTTACTTCAGCCAAATTCGATGTAAAATAATTGTACACAAACAAATCACAGCAATAAAAAAAGTAATGAAAGTTGCGTACCTATAAAAATACACGGTAACAAAGTGAATTTTAGGTTAAGTATGGGCGATTTGTTTACAAACATTTTACATCGTATTTGGCTTGATTGTGTTCCTATATTAAAATATTATCTTTATTTCAGTTTTGTCATTAAACGTGTAAGTACGTACATATACCCACCTGAAGGGCTCAGGTACCAGGTACCAGCCAGGCTCTGCTATCGATGACTCGCTTTCACATTTTCTATGAAACCATGTTTTATTAAAATTAGATTTAGTGATACTTTTGGAGCAATCAATAATATAAGAGCTTTATAAATAAAAATAAATTAATTGTTTTAATATTATTTAAAAAAAATCAACATTTTACCAAAAGCTACATTATATCATAATTTATTGTGACATGGGTTCATAGGAAAGGAAAACTACTTTTCCGGTAGTTTACATTCTTTCTGAACGCAGAAAATATTAAAAACCGCTAAAATATTTGAATTTATATTATAATTATAATACATATTCCGTGTCGATTTTTAATTTTAATTTTATTTATTCAGTAAAAGCTAACGGCTACACAATATACAGTTATATACTTAAATAGATTAGGTATACATACATAATATTATGATAATCTTAGATAATATATTATATTAACAACGCAGCCCACGACGCAATTCACATATTGCTTTATGAGGTATTTACTGGAAAGTTCCGCTAAAGTTTATAAACAAACAGAACAAACGTTGGAACATTTAGATGTTAGTTAATAAGCTGAAAAGGAAACTACTTAGTTGGAAATAAATAAAAAGTACAAAGAATTCAGACAAATTTAAATTTAAACTGCTGCAATACAGTTTGTGTAAGATAAGCTTCTTAAATAGACTCTTACTCACCTCACACTGCACAAGAATATAATCTATGTCTAGGAAATATTTGTTATATAACTCTACCATTCTTCTAATTGGTGTACGCAATCCTGAGTTAGTGCGGCGCGTATTGAGTGCAAATAAGCGACCGGCGCGCACCTTCCTGGTATGTAATGTTCTGGGGACAGCGTAACAAATACTCTGCACTAGTTCAATGCTGTCGAATAAGTGTAGTAGCTTCCATATATAGCCGTCAGGACTCAAGCGTGAGCATATTGCATTCTTTCATGGATAGCGTATTTTGTCCGAAGGGTGTCGTGTTCAGGAAGTTCTGTGGAAGGCTGATACGCGACACCATGCGCACATCATCGACCACTGTGTTTTTATAATTATGTATGTTAGTCTCTAAGGAATTTATCATATGGGCCCTAGTTAAGTTCTTTTGTACCTCTCTTATGCTGCCTGAAATTCATGTTTATTATTATTATTGTTCACATCATTTATTTTAAATCTCTTTATAAAATACATTTTTTACTATAGAAAATAAAATATTATAAATATATTCTACAGTAAAAAATCTATCAAAACGGTGAATCACCGGCCGCGAAGCTAGCCTCAAGCGGTCGGTGACTAGGGCTGCAGAGAGAGGAACTTCCTGACGATGCGCGTCGAGTCCAGGAGTACCGCCTTTTGAATCTGACCCTTGATCCAACTTCCTAGCGAGAGTCTCTTGAGATGTTGATCGAGGCTCTTCGCTATTACGCCGTTAACCGAAACGACTATCGGGACGACGATCCCTGAATCAACACATGCTGACAACCTCGTTGGCCAAGTCAAGATATTTGCTAAGTTTATCTTTCTCAGCTTTAACGAGGTTAACGTCATGTGGTATGGTGACATCAGCGAGCACCGCCCTCCATTCTAACCGATCTATCAGTACAATATCAGGCTTATTCGCAAGAATAGTCCTGTCTGTAATGAGAGATCGGTCCCAATAGAGCGTGGCACGGCCATTTTAGAGAACTGGCGCCGGTGTGTACGGAACTTCAGCGCCAGTAAGGCCATATCGGAGAGCAAGTTGCTAGTGTATAATTTTGGCTACTTGGTTGTGTCTGTGCAAGTACTGAGAGTTAGCAAGGTGCGAACAACCCGAAACTATATGACAGAGGGTCTCCCAGGAAGATGACACGCTCGACAAATATCGATCGTGCCATCTTTCATTATATACTTTCGGTAATTGTTCGTCTTTACCACCTCATCCATAATTGCACAGACAAAACCTTCGGTTTCCCCAAAGAGGTCACCGAAGCGTACCAGTTTACGGAGCATAGGAGATCTACATCAGGTCCTGTGAGGACCTTGTAGAATCTCCCATGCAGCTCTTTGCTCTCCCATATAGCCTTCCTGTCCAGAATGCTCATCACCTCAAGTTTGCGCCAGTTCTCGTTAGCTAAGGAGAGAGAAGTAAGGTTCTTATCAACTGCAACCACATCACGGTGTATCTGGTATTCGGCTTGATGAAAATGATTTCTGAGATTGCATACCTCACGGATGTGTAGGGTCTTGGTGTTTAAAAAGCCTCGACCCCCACATTTCCGCGGGATATACAATCTCATTACCGAAGGTCCGAAGCTCGGGGGTGTCGCATGCGATGAGTGGTTAAAAGTTGACGAACCTTACAGTCCAAGGCGTCTAGTTCAGTCTGAGTCCATCTTAGTATGCCAAAGGTTAAATGAGTAATGGCATAACCCAGCCGTTGAAGGCACGCACCTTGTTGCCACCTGACAAAAGGATATTTAGCACTTTTGTGAGGCGACAAAAGAAGCGCTCCTTCACCGACTGCTTTATGTCCCCGTCTACTATACCCAACGCTTCTGGCATACCAAGATATTTGTAGGTTTCACCCTCTGAGATATATTTGAGGGACATTCTCTCTGAAAGTTGTAAATTATTAGAATTCACAACTTTCCCTCGCTGTATTTGTATGACCGCACACATCAACGCCGAACTCCATGATAATAGCACTACTGAATATCTGTGTGACATTCAGAAGCGCCATTAACTGTGTTTTATTCGACGCGAACAGCTTGAGGTCATCTATATACAACAAGTGAGAAATGAATGACTCCACCATCTCTCCGAAGGCGATAGCCTATTCCTGAATCATTCAGTAGAGTACTGAGTGGATTCAGAGCTTAGCAAAACCACAAGGGACTCAGGCTGTCGCCCTGGAATATACCATTAATTATAATATATCATTGGTGGCAGTTGGATCCATTCGGCTCCCTGGATGACGAAGAACAGTTGTCCACTGCCTCATACATGATCCCAAGAATGATCTTAGAGTAGTATCTACTTTATACAACTCTAAGACCCTCTCATGCCAAGTATAAGGCACCAAATCATAAGCCTACTTATAGTCTATTCATGCAGCCAACAAGTTTCCTCTGTCACGTTTGACCTGTTGACTAATGGCCATGTCAATGAGGAGGAGCTCCTTTGTACCACGGGACCCAACCCTACATCCATTCTGAGTGTGTTAATTTTTGTGGTCAGAATGGATGTAAGCTGCTTGCAGATGGTGGGTAAGCATGTTATTGGTCTATTTATTATTATTATATTATATTTGCTGAGAATTTAAGACGTCAATAAATATCATTTTCAACACACTTGCTCATAAAGTGGCTCTAATTTCACCGCAATTAGGTACATAATGACACATGTTATCTAACTGTGACTTTTTCATTGCTATATCCAAGAAGCTTATATCTTGTTGTTTTATTCAATCTTCTTGGCTATAACTCACTAGTGAGTTATAGATATTTTTTTTAATTTTATTGGTTATTAAGGTGCTTTGTTCTTAAACAAATTTTTATTCTAAAAAAAGATCGTGTTCAATAGAACAAATGAATTAATGTTCCTATTGCTTGCTCATTTCATGCAACTTCTTATTTAAATAGATAATGTTAGAATATAGAATAGAATAGAATATTTTATTTTATTTGATAAAATAAAAACAAAGCTTAGGTACCTACTAGTTTTTACTAGTTTTTATTTTAACTCGTACGTGTCTAATAAGTAAAACTTTCACTCAGATATAACTTTTGTTTTCTCTGTAATGAAAGAAAACTGAATTCCCCATTTTGTACGTGGCAGAATAGGCGCAAACCCTATTTGCGGAAAATAAAAAAAAAACCTCATCCCTTTAGTCTGTGGCTGATTGCCACGCGCGCGCATAGGAAAACTGTTTAATTTTTCCCGACATAGCGAAACATTTTTCACAAATCGTTTTCACTGTTGAAATTATAGTTATTTATTAATTAAAATGTCGACAAGTACTAGTTACGAAGAAAATGATTTATGTTGTACACCGCCCGATAAAAGATGTGAAGCCCTTGTGAACGTTATGGAAAGTTTACTACCTGAAAACTCCAAGGAAAAATATCTATTATCTACTAAATAAAATGAGTTTTTATTGTTATTTTATTCACAAGTGTGTTGAAAAACGTCGTATGATACACGTGTGTATTGATGATTACCGTCCTCGGCTCTCTTAAGACCCTGAGCCTCAGCGGTAATCACCCACATTACACACTTGTACCATAATGTACCATTGTGACACCTGTAGTGCGTAACACGCAAGAATTTACACTGAACTCTCTCGACAACCTCAATGTACTTCTTATAGTAAGGGCTCCAGATAGGAACGGCATATTCAAGCTGAGACCGAACAAGGGTCTTATACAAGTATAGATATGTATATATGTTTGAAATCAGTAGAAGACCTCATAATGAATCCATACATCTTGAAGGCGCAGATTTAGACATTCCTTAGCGTCAAGCTGTATCTCAGTGAAATTACTTTGGTGAGACGTGTGTTGCAGATATTGTATGTGAGTGAACAGAGTAATATTTGTCTTTTTTGTAAAGTTGATGTAGTTGCACTTGGGGATAATTAATTGTAGTTTGCTGCGAGTACAGTAAGCCGTAAGCCTATCGAGATCCTGATCCTGACCGTCGATGACTCGGTAGCAGAGTCTGAAGCCGGTCTATGATTAAGCACAGTATATATACCTAGTGTATGTGTACCTACCTATAAGTAAACAAGTATCATTTCAACCGTTTTGCGGGCAGAGAGGGGAAGGGGGAATTAGCACTTTAAAAATGTTAATTCTAGGAAAACCTATTAAAGGAACTTTTTGAACAAACGATCCAACGATACCCCACACTATGGGGTAGGCGAGAAAAAATATTTGTCCCCACTTTAGGGAGGTAGGTAGGTACCTAACATACAAAACATTTTAATAAATTTGATTTTAGCAATATTTGTCGACGTGATTATAATATGTAAGTATATTATATATATGTATACAGTTGTATACCCATGCTCAATTACCTACGGATTAGAAGTCCCTGAGCTAAGCCGCTAACGGACAGACGCAGACGGACGGACAGACTGACAGACGGACATTGCGAAACTATATACCTGAGGGTTCCTTGTTTAATATGACCTAGTAAGGATGATGTTGATTATGGCCGTTTTGTGTGTGTAGTGATACCAGCAGGGGTGATCAGGATCAGGGCAACACCCAAGAGATACCGACCACGACGAAGGCGTCGTCCCGGCTGTACGACCCGAACTACGGCCACGAGCCGTACTGGCCCGGCGGAGACTGGATCGTGGGGGTGAACATGCCATCCACGCCCGGCACCTCCACGCCAGTCATGGTCTGTGGGGATGATTGTCCCGAAAACTACAGAGAGTGAGTTAAGTTAATTACACAAAACCTCAATTCGGTTAGTAATAGATATTAGATAGATAGATATCGTTTATTGTCAAAGAGATTACATATTTTTGGTTAATAGTGTCTTTAATCCTAAGTAAGGTTTATCTTGATTCTCTAAAAATAGCAATAAGTATAGATCATTTGTAAACACGTTTTGTAGTTCGGTTCTTTTTTAATATAATGAATTATTCGTTTTCACTTCTTGTATAAAATAAATTGTTAGCGCTTAGGCTAAGACTTAACCTGGGCGCAGTCATTACATTATGAATATTGGGCTAAGAGTAGTCCACCCACGCTTAGCCTAGGCGCAGCCATTACAAATGAACAGTCGTTTCATTACGCGGACAGGAAACGCATTAAATCCAGAAACAGACAGCACACGTCACGCAACGCGACGCGAAATAATGAAAAAAAAAAGAAAGAAAATTATTTATTACACACTACACACACAAACAAACTTTAAGACAATAAAATAAAAGAGACTACTTAGTACTAGATAACAAACAGTACAGACAAACACATGTGAACTAAGTAAGTAGTATATTAATACAAACATTGGGTTAATAGGTACCAAGTAGTCCACTCAGCAACCAGACGAGCGCGTGTGTGCTGGTCTGTTAGACCAGCTCTCGTCTGGTCCTGACTCAGCTTGTTGCTCTAACACTGAAGCCTGGGGTAATTTGTGAAAGAGCGCTGGTTTTCAGTCCGAACCGTAGAGTAAGTGACAAACACACGGAGCAGATACAGATACAGAGTATCTGTATCTGCTCCGTGGACAGACACGATCTCAGATCCAGCGCACAATATGAATACAGTAGAGAATATGAAAACAGAAGGCCTAGACTATCGTGTCCTGTCAGACAGCATAGTCACCTGTCAGTCGTAGGCAGGCAGTTGTGCTCAACTGAGTTCAGCAGTTGCGTTGAGTTGAGCAATGGGATAATTTGTTAGGTATTAAACCTTTTTTTAACCAACCTCTAATATGAGTGGAGGTTCTATGTTCGGCAGTATGTATGATTTTTTACTTTTTAGGGTTTCGAGATCGGCTTCGAAACCCTTATAGTCGCGCTTTCTATGTCCTTTTTTCCATCTTTAATATCTTAGCAACTACAGCTGCTATTAACTTTAAATTTAAAATAATAATACATTAAAATTTCGTGCGCTCTTACAGATTTACAGAAAATAATAATACATTAAAATTTCGTGCGCTTTTACAGATTTACAGAAAAAAAAGAGACCTACAAGATCAAGTGGGGTATCAAATGACCCTTCATTTGATTACAACTTGATCTTCTAGGTAGTATCAGTTTGTTTTAATTCTTTATTGACAAAGAAAATTAAAATTCAATAATAAAAACAAATTAGAACTAGTATTTACAACTGAAAAAATTAAGCTAACTGCAGACTGTTGCAAACAATCTACAGGTAGCTCAACTGATCCATATCAATACCAGGCGAAAGCGTCCCCAAGACGCTGGCTGCATTGCCCCGCCGTATGGCAATGCTGATGCGCTGCGCCAGATACCCACCAGCTCTCGGGTCACACATCGCGTCGACCAGACGCTCAGATAACTTTTTAAAAACCCGGAGAGCCTCCGTACCCCACGGACCTAGGGTCTAGACCCCAAAGGGAGAAAATGTGTAGGCTCTGTCGAGACCTGCATATTTGCGTCTCTTGAGATCCTCGGCCAAATCTGCCGCCGCACCAGCCCTCACGGATGTCCTCGGAAGATGGGAAGGTGCAAGTGTGTCGACGCATGTAGCGTTCCACACAATGGACCTCCCCAACTCCCATGGGACTAGTGTCATGCCGTCGGGCCTCTTACCATCGTCATGCAACAGACCATTCGGATCGAGAATAGCTGGTACGTTAGATGACAATGGCCGGCGGGCATTTGCCACCGCTAACGCTAATGATGTCGATAGGGCTGGCATGACGAGATATCCGACCGGCGGCCCTAGTACACGATAATCCGTGATGAACAAGCTGTTCGACAGCAGTACCGCACTGGCATTGATGAGGCGCGCAACACATTGCACCCAACCGAAGACATGTTGCGATACGGAAAGTTACGGGATCCAATAAAGTGCCAGTGTTAAATGAAGGAAATGCTTGCAACCAATGTCCTGACTCCCATTTAGAAACGGCCAGGAGACGGGCACGATCCGCAGAGCTGAAGCACGTTTGTAACAAACAATTCCATGTCAACTCACACAGAGGCCCGTCCCATTGCCGTTCGGACAAAAGAGATTTTGAGGGAGCAGCATTGGGGAAGCACTATGCCAAGCCGTTCGAGCTTCGTCTAAAAAAGGAAATTTTAAATGAAATTCCAGGTGAGACCAAACAAGAGGCCTTAAAATTTTTCAACTAAAGAACTAGTGCTGTAGGCGAAAGACAGAAACGCTGGAAGGGCTACACTTGAAATTTTTCGTATACCTAACCTAATTTGACAGGCAGGCAGGCCTGCGACCATGCCTTGTCATCTAAATTGACATTCAAAACCGATGATAGAGTATTCTTTATTATGATGTCTAAGCTTTCCAAGAGCTCGCTGTATTTCCACAGTTGACTACATCTCAAAGAATACGTAAATTTAGGTACAAAAAGACAAAACCGAATTATTGTAAAAGCCATAATATGGCTTTTAATTTTTCTCATCTACAAAGGACTGAAAAGACTCATCAAGAATTGGTGAACCAAGGAGGCGTAGTGAACATTTATCTACAACTGTTGATGCTGGGGTCAAACCATTGAATTTTCCAATGATATTGTTTTTGTCTACACAAGAGTCCGAAATAAAAAGCTCGCACTTTAAAAAAAATATTCTAAACCTATTTTTCGAATATCATCTGTGATGATTTTTAGATCATCAAAAACTGTGTTTACCTCTCCACCGAATGTTCCGTCATCCAAATACCAAATATTGAGTTTGGATTGGAGACGTTGAATTATCAGTTGGATGGCAAGGCTAAATATGGCCGGACCAAGAGGGTCGCCCTGCTGATATCCAAAAGTGAACAAAATAACTTTGTTCTTGTAAATTAATTTTGACGGTGAACTGTAACATTGCCAGAGAAAAGGGCAAATATCTGGAATTTTGTCTTTAATTTCTTTTAGCAAGTCGCCCCTGTCTACGGCGTTTTGACGTCTACCTTCAGAATTACCTCCCCATAATTTTGGTCTAAAAATTTACGAAGGGAATGTACTGCGGCCTCACATCCCCCTCGCGAACCAAAGCCTAGCTGAATTGGTCGGAAGTAGTCGCCTAAATAGTCGGCTTCTTTCCGACAGCAGACTTTAGCCGCAAGGCGGCGGTATGTGGTGCCCACGGCTATGGGTCTTATACCGCCATCCTTCTTTTTTAGGGCGCAAAGGTTCGCACCGTATAGGAGTTCTGTGATTTCGCTGTTAACTCGGCCTGCCAACATCTGGTTGATTAGAGCTGTCAAGTCCTCCAGAAGGACTTCACCTGCATGGCCACACCCGCCAGACTGAAGATCTTTTAGATGCTCCGTCAGAGCCACTCTGGAAAGACATGTCAGCTTTAAGCACGTCCTGGCTGGTCGTATTCACAGCGACATCACTCTCATCCGGTGGATCGGGGAGTTGCGTATTGGCCCGTGCTGGTGGATGCTTACTCTCAAGAGATATGAGAGTAGCATCTTCATTTGGCGCCATCGTGTCGTTTGAGAACAATAAGCGAGAGGCACCTTTGATGTCACCATCATTGAGTTTACTCTCTACAAGTCTGTAGATCTGACTCAGCCAACGGCTTATTAGAATTTGAATTTTGTGGTGTGTCTTGATCAACAATGGAAATAGGCTGCCCTTCGCGTGCAGTGTACCTAACACAATTTTGTTTAATCTTGACCGTGACTGATGCTTTGTTGGCCAAATCTTTCTTTATATGCAGTATGCTGTAAGGGAAAACTAGTAAGTGCTCCCAAGCTCGCTTGGTGTTTTTTGAAACAGAATTTCTAATGGCTCCTGAGAGAGCGGAAGTGACAGAGATGCGGGCACCTCGTTTAAAAATAGGGGTCGTAGCTTTGTACTCACTCAGAACTTTCCAAAAAAGGGGTGTATCAGCCGTATAGTCTGATTTTATTGTCTCTCAATGTAAACTCATCAATGTCTGACTCACAACATGGATTTAGACGTGGTCGCTCTTTAGAAACGAACCTCACAACTTTTATATCGGATTTGTCGTTAGGTTTAGACAAGGGCGTAGAAATTTATACCATCTATACATATTTCAGCATCGCTTTTGACAAAGTCAACCATGTTGTGCTTCTCAATAAGCTGTTTTTGCGGGGTATCTTTGGCTCATTATTAATAATAATAATAGTAATAATAGTTTATTGCAAAAAGAATCTTTACAAATAACTACATAGCAATTGGCTGACATTACTTATTCAAATAACTAATAACTATGTTAGCCTCAGTTGCCTAAACTAGACGAAAAAGTCTGTAATATAGGCAGCTGTGCTCCCCCTACAATGTCGCGACTATAAAATAATGCTGACGCCCTCAATGATAGAATACAACATTATTTCTTTTTTTTTTAAAGATTTGGTTACATAAAGAATAAATGATTCTAATCTTGTTATAAATATTTTTATAGAAAGATTTACAAAAGATTATGCGTAATAGATTAAGTCGACATAATTATAATTATTTTATAAACTAAAATTTTAAATAGATATATTAAACTTCAATTAAGTAAATAATCACTAAAATAACATTAAATAATAAATGTAAAATAACATACAGGTTTTTAAAATAGAAATGGATTACGCGAATAATTACATTAAGCTAAGTATTATTTATTAAATTATTTAATTACAATTAGCAAGTCCTCGGTACTATCATACGAATGGTTTTTAAGAAATTTAGTTATGTTAGATTTTAGTTGAAAGTAGCTAAAGTCACGCAAACGTTCCTCTTTAGATAGCTTATTGTATAAATAGCCACCTAGAAAACATGGAAAACGATGAAGAAAAGCAGTAGTCGATTGTAGGCCGTCAAAAACTTTGTAAGCACGCCGTCTAGCTTGCTCTGCTGGGCAGAATCTGTGCTGTCTTACTATAAGTCTCAATAAAAATAATTGACGTACCTACTGTTAAAACATTAGCCTCTTCGTACAGAGCAGCAGTAGGGAATCTATAGGGCAAGAAGTTACTGACTTTATGCACAGCACGCTGCGCTCTCTCCAGTGGAAGCAGTAGGGTTTTAGGGACTCCACCCCAAGACTCTATGCGATATGTGATTAAGCTTTGGCAAAGAGAAAAATAAATTGTGTTAGTATTGGTGTTAGTGTTTCTGTCAGTCACATGTGACTGACAGAAACACTATACGCACAATTTAACATTCGCCATGGCGAATGTTCCTGAAAACAGCTATCAACTTCCTTACTCTACCAACAAGAGATGAGATGTGCTGATCAAAAGATAATCGAGAGTCAAGCGTCACGCCTAAGTAACGAATTTGTGAAGTTCTTTGCAGCTTAGGACAAGCACAAGAGCCCTGTGAACAAAGGCTAGGTGAAGTAGAGTCCGTGTGGGCAGTGATGTTAAAGTCAGGGGAAGGTTGAAATTTATTAATAAGAGAAAAGGTCAAGTTTGGTTTTAGAGATATTAAGCTTCAGAAGACTATTAGAATGGTTTACGTCGTACTTAAATAACAGACCCCAAGTAGTATCAGTTAAAGGTTATGTTATGACTCCATGGTTTATTATGCTAAATCCGGCGTTCCGCAGGGCTCCCATCTGGGACCTATACTATTTCTCATATTCATCGATGACTTATCACAGCACATAAAACATTGTAAATTTTCCATGTGTGCAGATGACTTGAAATTTTATAGAGAGATTAAAATGAATGAATGAATGAATGAACACTTTATTGTACTTAAAAAAATAACATATTATAAACCTTATATCTACATTTACCAAATACTTAGTACAATAGGCGGCCTTATCGCTGAGAGCGATTTCTTCCAGGCAACCTAGGGATGTAGAAAAAGATATAAGTACACAAAGTGTTGGTAGAGCACAAACAAACAGTATAAAAAATAAAAATTCTTAAAATACATACTACATACAATATAAAACAATACAAAACTAAAAAGAGCTAACCTAGAAGTATACCTATAAATATCATAATACAAAAGGTTCCACAGAAATATACTACCACACAATCTGATCACCGATGGAGTTACAACCACATCTGGAGCTACAGAAGGAGGAGAAAAAGAAGGAAGATTTCAGGTAGCTGAAGATAGGTAATAGGACTTCAGTTTAAATTTGAAGGAGTTGATTGAAGGCGCAAGTCTGATATCGACAGGCAGTTTGTTCCAAAGCCGTACAGCCTGAACGCTAAAAGAGTTGCCATAGAAGGTTTGGGAATGATTGGGAAACTTGAGTAGTAGGTTATCTGATGACCTAAGATTATGGGAGTTAGAAGAATGAAGAAACTCAAACCTTTCTTTAAGGTACGTAGGAGAAAAGGGATTAAAGAGAATAGAATAGAGAAGAGAAAAAACATGCATGTCCCGGCGAAGTCGGATAGGGTGCCACTTGAGCATGGTGCGAAAAGGAGAGACATGGTCATATTTGCGTAAACCAAATATGAACCGAATGCAAAAATTTTGGAGACGCTCAAGCTTATCTAACTGCTCCTCAATAAGATCTAAATAGCAGGCGTCAGCATAGTCCAGAACAGGGAGAAGAAGGGATTGGGCAAGTGCAATTTTGGTAGCGGTCGGCAAAAAGTATCGCAACTTCCTAAGTGAACCTGCTGAAGCATATAGCTTCTTACAGGTGACTTCGAGCTGAGAACGCCATGAAAGTTTACGGTCGAACGTAACCCCGAGATTCCTGACGGTCACACTGTAAGGAATGGGTATTCCATCAAATATAACCTGAGGAACAGTTTTCCAGTCCAATCTATCTATCAGTCTAGGGCTACCTATGATTATAGTTTGGGTTTTGACGGGGTTGACTTTTAAACCATGAGCACGACTCCACTCAGCAATACGGCGTAAATCCGAGTTCGTGATATCAACTGCATCCCCGATACGGTCCAGCTGTACCTGTGTATAGATCTGTAGATCATCCGCATATAGGTGATAGGAAGAAGTTAAATTTTGAAATATAGTGTTAATAAATATAGCAAAGAGAAGAGGTGATAGAACACTACCTTGTGGAACACCGACGGAAGTATCACACCAAGACGAGACAGACTCATCGAGGCGGACCCGCTGCCTGCGACCATGCAAGTAACTGAAAAACCAGTCAACCACCCCCTGAGAGATGTTAAGAGTGCGAAGGAATGCAAGAAGTATATCAAAGTCTACTGTGTTAAACGCATTGCTGAAATCCAGTAAGGTTAATACAGTAAGTTGCCGGCTATCCATGCCCAGTCGTATGTCATCAGTTATTTTGACCAGGGCAGTCACAGTACTGTGGCCTTTACGGAATCCGGACTGCAAGGGATTAAGAGTGTTGTGCAAAGAGAGAAAAGAGTTAAGCTGGTTGTGAACAAGCCTTTCGAGAACTTTTGACAGAAAAGGGAGTATAGAAATGGGGCGGTATTCAGAAAAGGATTTGGGATTAGGTTTCTTAGGTAAAGGAATCAGTTGGGCTTCCTTCCAACATGAAGGAAAGATCCCGTAGTCCAATGAATGATTAAGGATATGGCATATGGTCGGGAGGATGAGGTTCAGTATGGGAATAAGCATATTAAGGCTGATGCCATCAGTTCCAACAGCTTTGGAAGAAATGGCTAGGATACTCTTCTTAACATCTTCGGGGGTAACTGGGTCGAAAGAAAATTGAGACTGGTTAGGGGATGGAGTAGAAGAAATATTTCTGATAGTATTAATTTTGACAGCGTCAGTAATGGAAGGAGCAGATGAAAAGTGAAGGTTTAAGGAGTCTATATCTAAATTGTCAGGGATAGTGTCCTGCTTAGACTTACCGACTCCTAACGTTCTAAGGAATTTCCAGACCTTGGCAGGATCCTCCTCAGAAACGGATTCGTGAATGTAACGCCGCTGCGCATCCCTGCACTTTCTGTTGCACCGATTACGACATTGTAAATAGGCCGCCTTATTTTTATCACTTGGGTTAATTTTGTACCTAGTTTTAGAACATGATTTTTGATGCATGAGCAATTTAATGTCATCTGTTAGCCAAGGTGCAGGAAGGTGTTTTAATTTGATAGGGTGAAAAGGTGCATGCTTGTCATAAAGATCAGTAATTAATGCATTAAAGGTGGCTACTTTATCGTCGAGAGAATCAGCATCATACACAGACACCCAATCTAGATCTCGAGCATCGGCTAGGAGTTTATCACTGTCGATGCGACCAAAATTGCGTTGTAGAATGATTTTAGGTTTAGACTTAGGAGAGCGGACTTTATAAGATAAGAAGATTAAGTCATGGTAAGAAAAGTTATCAGCAGAAAATTGGCCATGCCTTACAGCAAAAAAAGGAGAAGAAACTATAATTAAATCTAATAAGAACGGGGCACAGTTTGGAAAATGATGGGTGGCTCCTAGAGGAAGGATATGCAGATTACAAGACCTAACAATACTCTCAATAGCTACGGTGCGATGATCTTTTTTGAGAAGACAAGTGTTGAAGTCGCCCATGATGATGGATTGACTATAGTTTGGAACAAGATCCTCCAAGAGTTTTTCAAACGAGGAAAAATAGTTGATCCGAAGGGAGGGACATTAAAAAACTCCGAGTAAGATTTTTGTGTGGGCGAGAACGACCTCAACAAAAAGATGTTCGCCTGCATTGGGCGGCGGAGGCTGGGCCGACACACTTATAATGGAAAAAGGTATGTGTGACCGTAAGTAAATTGCCACTCCTCCACAGCGCGCACCAACGCGGTCATTACGGATAAGGCGAAAACCAGGGAGTGTGAACGAAGTAGAAGGTAGACAAGGCTTGAGAAACGATTCGGAAATAAGAATGGCATGAATGAATCTATGGTCAAAAGACGCCAACATATGAGGAAAATGGTCCGGGACACTTTGTGCATTGATATGAACGACATTGAAGTTTTTAGGTACATCAGAAAACTGAGCAGCAAGATTTTCAGAGAGTGAAGGAATACTAACGAAGCTGTCATCATTAGAATTAGAAGAGGAGGAAAAGGATTCAAATTCGTCATCACTTTCACCAAAGATGTTATGTAGCATCAGTTATCAGCTATAGCAATATATATCTGTTTGTACCTATTAAAAATAGTCCAAAAAGAACCAAAAAAAAAAAAAAAGCTAATTATTCTATACAATTTATAGCTTAATATTTTAGTTTTATACAAAACCACTTAATTTACTCCACCTGCCGGAGGAGTAGAGTACTTACAAAACGAAAGAAAAAAGAAAATAATAATAAAATAAAAACAAATTACGTATACCATCTGCTTCTAACGAAAAAGTTATGATGAGAAAGGGTGATTTCCCTCGTCCGAGAACAAACGAAACCAACCATGTAAATAGCGTTTGACTTTGATTGATAGACCAGAAGTTGAAATAAACATGTCAAGGCAATGTCATCTGTCAAGTTAAAACAAATCATTTTGGCAAGAATTACAGCGGGTACTTAGTGTTGTGTACGGGAGACGAGTGAAAGGCTCGGTAGCTTGAGTTACACTGGTTTAATACTTATCAGTAGCGCGTGGACGCAGCCACATAACATTCCTTCCCCATTTGACAAAATCACCCTTACATTAGAATAACATATAAGAAGTTTATAGTTTATAATTAACCCTAGGTATATTTCGCAATAATCGAGTGGTAGATCTAGAAGACAGCTGCGGTAGCGCCGGCGACGGCGATAGCGCCGGCGAATGCGTCGGTGCGTCGTCGGTATGCGGTGACGCCACTGATACTCTCCTCCCCCCACTGCGCTGCGGCGGTGAGCCTGGAGCGCTAGACTCCAGCTCAAAGTCCAGAAGAGGACTTAGTACTGCATCATTATTGCCTTTATACAAGATCACTTGATTTTTGTGTTTCTTTATAACTTCAGAAGTCAAACCATCATTTATTAGGTATAAAACTTTCCCTAGCTTCCTAATAATAGTTCCCCGACACCAATTAAAATTGTCCTTGTTTCTGTATTTTTTATAGAGTACTTTATCTCCAGCAATAAACGTTTGTATATTTTTACCACCATAGGATTTACTCTGCAAGCACTGATTATGTTTCACATTAGTTAACAGGGACGTGGGTGCGGTTGATGATGATGATGATTCTTTTGGTTGTAACAAATCGAGACGTGATCGCAGTTTGTGTCCGAAGACAAGTTGTGCCGGCGAGAACCCAGTCACAGAGTGTACCGAATTTCTATAATCGAAAAGATATTTTAGCAGTTTGAGCCTAGCGTCTTTACGCGTTTGTGATGATAAAATGCTTGTTTTTATGCCTTTTTTTACAATTTTAACGTAACTCTCCGCCTGTCCGTTACTTGCAGCATTATAAGCGGCCGACGTTAAATGCGATATCCCATTAAGTGAACAAAATTGCCTAAACTCATAAGAAGTAAATGCTGAGCCGTTATCACTCACTATTGTATGTGGTAAACCAAAAATAGACCTGTACCCGTACAGCTTTTCAACAACAGCACTCGACGTAGTGTTATTCGTCATTTCGTACACTTCTACCCATTTCGAATAGGCATCTACGACGACCAAATACATTCCTCCATTTATAGGCCCTAGAAAATCGATATGAATCCTATAAAATGATTTGGGGGGGTAAGGCCAGGGTCGCAGCGGGGCGCGCGGGGGTGCGGGGCGCACCTGCATGCACACGTCGCATGCGCTAATTAGTGCCTCGAGCGCCTCGTCCACTCCCGGAAACCAGAACCGAGATCGTGCTTCCGCCTTACTTTTCACAATACCTAAGTGCGAGGTGTGCAATTCAAATAATATAAGTGATTGCAAACTTTCCGGTATGATTACTTTATGCCCTCTCATTAGACATCCGTTTTCATACGATACCTGAGTTCGGCATAAATAATACGGTCTCAAACTTAAGTCAGTTACATTTTTCGGCCAACCTTTAAAATATAATCTATAACCCTACATAAGGTTACATCCTGATGAATTTCTTTTTTCAAAACACTTAAGGTTACCGGTAAATTACAATCAAGTTCAAAGTTCGTGAAGCGAATGATATTGGGCGTTCTAGGCCGTCAGAATCAACCTGTGATAATATCGCTCCTAATCCATTAGGTGATGCGTCAACTGTCAAAATAAGCTTCGCATTTGGGTTAAAATGTGCTAGAACTTGATCGGATGCTATAATATTTTTAATTTCTGTAAATGCTCTGTTTTGTTCGGAACCCCAATTCCATTTGGAACCTTTTTTTAATAAATCATATAATGGGCTTAAAATACTAGACGCGTTGGGAACAAAGTTCCTATAATAATTTACAAGACCCAAAAACGATTGTAATTTACCTATGTCTGTAGGTACTGGTGCCTCGACCATAGCTTTAACTTTATCAGTAGTTTTCCTAAGACCATTTCTATATATCACGTACCCTAAATAATTTATCTCATCTTTGAAAAATTCGCATTTGTCTTTTTGTAGAGTTAAACCTGCATCTTGTAGGCGTTTCAAGACGGCTTGTAGGCGCTCCATGTGTAGGGAAGTGTTGGGTGCGGTAATCAGCACATCATCAATTAGGCATAGAACCCCATCCATACCTGCTAACAAGTTTTCCATGGTGCGTTGAAAAATCGAAGGCCCGTTAGATATTCCAAAATTTAAGCGCGAGTAGGTACATATATAAACCGCGATGGGTATTTACACATACATATTGTTGTGAATCTTCATCTAGAACTAACTGACAATATGCCATGGACAGATCTAGTTTCGAAAATTGCTGACCTCCATGAAGTTTTGAAAACAATTCCCGTACTGTGGGCAGTGGGTACTGTTCGATAACCAGCTGTTTATTAATTGATACTGAGTAATCTGCACATATTCTTACGGAACCATCTCGTTTGAGCACGGGAACAATAGGTGATGCGTAATCAGAATGCTCGACCGGTTTTAGTATGCCTAGATCAACCAACCTATCGATCTCCTTATCTACTTTGGGTCGTAATGCAAATGCCATGGGTCTCGCTTTGAAAAATACCGGTTTCGAGTTATCTTTTAACTGTAATTTGACTGTGTACTTGTTAAATGTACCTAACTTGTCCGAAAACACTTCGGGGTACTGTTGTTGCAGCTGTAACGCTATGCTATGCCCATTTTCAGTGACAAAATTACACGGAGTGAGCTGTAAATTGAACAAACATAAAAAATCTCGCCCTAAAAGCGGTGGCCCACCATGTCGTATGACGTGCACTTTAACTACATGAGTTTGCTGCATGTAAGATAACGGCATTCTTGCTATTCCGAGGCATTCCATACTATTACCTACATATGTATATAACGGACTTTTCATGGCGGTAAGCTGCACACTGCTAAAATATTTTTTATATGTGGCTTCTGAAATTACAGTGACAGGGGCTCCACTATCAACCTCGAAACACAGTTTGACCCAGTTCAACGTTACTGTCTCTGTCATAGGTTCTCCGCGCTTGGTTCGAATATTATTCAGACTCTTACCATCATCATCTTCATCATCCTCACCCACATCCGTGCCTGTTAAGTATAACACTTTATTACACATCCTGCGTAAATGCCCTTTGGTATTACACTTATTACACGTGAAATTTGCGAACTTGCACTCTGAGGATTTGTGATTTGTACGACCGCACACACAACACTTTTCTTTTTTCGCGGCCGCGGCGTTTGGACCTTTCGCGAAACCTTTCTTCATCTGGAACAATTGATCTTGGGTAGCCACGCCGGCGATAGCAGCGGACGCCGCTGGAACGGCGCTTGAAGCGCGCGCGCATCGCACGCTCTCAGCTAACTCGACCGCTTTCGCCAATGTCAGCTCCGTCAAATTTTGAGCGAAAAGCTTTTCCCTTTCTGGGCCGGATGCTATTCCCATCACGAATCGATCTCGTAATGCTTCCTCGACGTCCTTGAATCCGCAGTGCGCAGTGAGCCCGCGTAACCTCGCGGCCCACTGGTGATGTGTCTCACCCGCCAGCTGCACAGCTGAATAAAAGTTGTAACGCTCGGTGAATCCACAGCGTTTCGGTGTGAAGTGATTATCGAGGGCTTCGATGATCGTCTCGTAGGGCACGTCTTGAACATTTTTTGGCAGCAACAAATCGGCCACGAGTTTGTAGGTGCTGTCGCAGAGTGTGCTTAGTAATATTGCTCGTTTCTTCACTCGGATCCCATTCGTAATTCCAGTTACATCATTCGCAATAAACCATTGCGTCAACCGGCTATTGAATGTACTCCAATTTTGTACATTATGGTCAAAACTGGACAAAATTCCAAAATGAGCCATAATTTTTTTCCCCGAGTGGCGGGTAGCTCGCCTGCTCCAATGTTGTGTACGGGAGACGAGTGAAAGGCTCGGTAGCTTGAGTTACACTGGTTTAATACTTATCAGTAGCGCATGGACGCAGCCACATAACACTTAGTCATTCGTAGTTTACAAGATAAAATGAGCTGAGATTACCTACGTAACATCTAGCGATAAAGGAGAAGGATGAGTGGATCACTTTCTCCCCGTCGCTGCGGCACGCCGGTTCTTCTGCGCCAGAGCACCCGCCGCTGCGGGTTCCTTGACGACTACCGAGGCCGGCTTGGGATCTTTGAGCTGGCTAATCATTCTGTCGAGGTCCTATTGATGACTTATTCGGTGGCGGATACCGTCGGAGCCTAGAATGACTATATTGCCTTCCTGAGTCCAACATTTCGCCACGCCAAATCGTTGTCTTGCGGCCATAAAAGTTTCGTGCCGGGCCCTTGTTAGGAATTCAGACAAAGTGATGCCAGTGCCTTTTAGCTCGGTTTTAGCGAACCATACCTCATTCTTGACCTCTGAATCGCGCAGTTTAAGCAAAATGGGTCTAGGACGATCAGCAGAGTTAGGGCGGCCCATCCTATGACAGCGATTGATAGCAGTTTTTGTGAAACCAGCTACCTTTAGCTTTTGAACAACAGTTTGCACAATTATGTCACTGGTTTTCTCACCGTTGGCCTCTGGAACACCATGCAGCAATAACATCTTGCGTCTACTCCTCATTTCAAGACTGTCAACTTCTCGGCTGAGAGCCTGAAACTGGTCCTTGAGTATCCTCAAAGCTCCCATGATGAAGGTCTTGAACGTAGCAAGCTCAGTGGCAAGGCTAGATGTGGTGGCCTTGCTAGGTGTACTGCTTTGCTCGATTCTGCTGCTGAAATCTTCCATTTGCTTCATGAATAAGGATTCCATTTGCTTCATCGAGTTGGCCATAACCTCCAAAGATTTCTGCGACTTTGCTTTGTGCCAAAAGTGCTTCTTGGATGTGAGATCTATGAGAAAACACTCCCAGGCCGGTATTGTAAACTAAGCTTTAGTTTAATGCATGTAATAGATTTAAATAACTGGTTAAACTTATTTTAAAAGAAATTGAAAGCAGAGAATAAGATTTTCAAATGTTTACATTGCAATGATTAGTTCCAACTTAGATGTTAAATTAATGCAAGATGACATAAATTCAGTTGTAAATTGGCGCGAAATTAACGGTATGGTACTAAACTCCTCAAAGTGTTACCATATTAAGTTTTCTAAGAAAAAGTTGCCGCTGGAGTCTACATACTTCATCAATAATAACACAATTGCAAAAGTAAAAGAAATTAAAGACCGAGGCGTCACCCTTGACTATCAAATAAAATATGTTTCGCATTAGGTATAACAATATCATTAAAAAATCTGCTCAATCAATGGTATTTATAAAACGTAACGCTAAAGATTTCAAAAAACCTAAGACCAAAGTTCTTCTTTTCAATACTCTTGTTAGAAGCATTCTAGAATTCGCCAGCACCGTTTGGAACCCAATATACAGCGTTCACTCCCAAAGGATTGAAAGTATACAATCGCTCAAAACAGTTTTTGAAATTCCTGTAGGTTACATACTATTTGAAATATTTAAAAAAAACCTATAGAACCTAATAGTAGGTACATATTGGTATACTTGACAACCGTTCAAAACCCTCGGCGCGCGAGTCCACTCGCACTTGACAAACCTTGTTTGTGAGTATCATTCTTAGAGCATTAAACCAGAACGGAGAAGACACGCGCAACAATACATACCCAAAAAATTCTGCCGCTTTCAGCGGGGGGTGAGGTAACACACATAGACACACAACATTATTATCAAAATACAAAATATTTATTCAGAAACTTAAATTATCGCACACAATCTTAAACTACACGCACACAATCGCATACACACACAGTCGCACACGTAATGATGTCTGTCAGTATACAACACAATTGCAGCAATAATTAAATATGCTAGTGCTTGACATTATCGATATTCGACTATCGATGAATTCTAAAGTTTACCAGGAACACTTGATTATTTTTACCCAATTGCCGAAAGAGCGGAGGGTAATAATTTCTGAATGTGTTTATGTATCATTCATTGGTTTCACCTGTAGTCTTAACGGCTGGACAGACTTTAAATATAAGGAATCATTGGATTTCTCTTTATCTGTAGAGTCTCGAAAGCCATCATATTTGACGAAATGAAATTCTACTAACTATACATATATTATATGTATAGTAGAATTTCATTTCGTCATAAACAACCCATCAAGTAGGGTGTCAGAATAAAGGGTTTTAATAACAAATACACTACATGTATGTTTAAACGTAATTTTAAAAAGACAAATTGCAAAGTAAAATTCTACAGTTAGGTTTTCGTTTTCCTAACGTACATTGTTATTTGACAGGGGCTAATTAACTACGTATACTTGATGCCTATTTTAGAAAAAAACCTGAATATAGAGAAATCCTGTAAAAATACAGTGTCAGACAATCAGACACTACTGGATGCAGCAGCGTTATACACATAAAGGACAACATGCTTTTATTTGGTATTTTATGGTCGAATAAAGTTTACCTAATAATAATAACTATTTATTTGTTGTCCTCGTTTTATAAAGCTTGCTATTAAAATTAAAATTAATTAATATTAAAAGTAATATATTAGCTATTAGAAGATTGTTAGGAATGCAAAGCAAACATAGAAACAAGATATAAGGTTTAACAATTCTATTTGTCACGAAGTACATAAAATGTAAGGACTGTAGGATTGAACAACCACCTTAAGAATCACAATTTCTATTATCTTATATCACAATTTCTTGAGCCACAAGGAATGATTTAGCATAAAAAAAAAGCTTTAACCCACACAGATCGAATCCCAATATCCTTTGGAAATCTGTAAGAAAAAGAATAACGAAATTTTATAAGTGATTGATATTTTGTGGGATGATTGTACGAAACTGAACTACTTTGGCTAAAAGACATAGGTCATCATTTGATTTTTTTTTTTTTTATTTATTTATATTAAACATTATTTACATTCTTATGCTACAGCTAACATAAACCGTTGATCGGTTTGTCCGTCAGCCTCAGTCTCTATGGTAAGTATATTATCTAATGAACACAACAACTCGTACACTTATCAATATCATAGGCTAATAAATACAATATGCACCCACCGCAGCGCAGGTATGATAATATGTAGGTGATAGTGTTTAGATCTCTCCTACCCTTACAAAACTAATTTATGTATGGTATGTCCAAAAATATTTCTCATATTTCATAAAATATTCAAGAAGTTTCAATTTCATGGATAGATTCATTTCTCAAATTATCATCCACTAATAAAAATCACCCTGTATAAGAAAATGATATCGATATTCGCGATTGTGCTGTCCCAGCACTTATTTTCGGTTTAATACTTTTTTACATATATAAAAATTTATAAATTAAAACAAAAAGAATATCGATATTTCTGATTGTGCAGTCCCATCACAAAATTTGTTGAGGTGCTGCCAGATTCTTTAAGTTGAAACTGATATTTTTTGGTAAAATGTCGACTGAAAATATAATTCAACTAGAAAGTGTAATAATAATCTAAAACATGCATAATAAATTAACTAATAAAAGTATTTTCTAAAAATCTTTGCTATTTTGAAATGTACGTATATAAATGCGGTGATATTGCAGTATTTCCCTAAAAATCACACGAATCTTTAATAATCATTATTGGTTCATTACAATAGGAAAATTTTAATAATGATTGTAAAATAAAATATTCAGTTTTAGTGTTAACTCAACTACGAAACTTGCTCTAGAATATTACACTGTATAACTTACTGGCAACACCTTAGTACAGACGAATATTTTTCTATTTTTGCTAAATAAGTACATTATTTAATAGTATTTGGACAAAATAATACTTACAGATGAAATGTAATATTATCCTTTTGTAGGTTTGAAGTTTCGGACCTATTTTTACACCAAAAAAGACTGCAACTCACCGGCATTTTCACCGGAGCTTATTCTGCGCGCATTGCAATCCGACAACTGGCGGCCGACGCGCGGCAACTAGTTTTATATAACGGGTATGACCGCCGCTCCCTTTGGCAGAGGGGGTACGCCTGTGAGTGTCGCCTCCGTTCTGGTTTAATGCTCTAAGGTATCATTACATGTATTTTGACGTCACGATCACGTCTCGTTACTAACGTCAAATAGACTCGCCCCCTGATATGAGATAGGTACCTACCTACAACAAATAAATGATAAGTTATTTTTGCTATTGTTTTTTTTATAAACAATATAAACATTATTTTTGTTTTTCTTTAGCATTAGTGGAGATTGTATGTAACTGAAACCGATTGGACATTCATGTAATTATTGGCCATTGTAATTGTAACTCAAAGTGAGTTAGAATGCCCACTTAAGGTGTCCGTCAAGTTAGCAATTCTGCCCGGAATTTTGTGCTTTCAACCATGTCAGTAAATAATGCATAAATTGTGAAATGATTCCAATTAACAAACTAAAATAAACTAAATTATATCGCCGGATAGGTGGCAAGGGTTATGTTTACGGTTTAGGTACGTGTATAAAAGAAACAAGAAGAAACCGAGAATTGGCTGAGAATCTGTGTTAGATGGATTTAACACCGATTCACACCTGTGCAGTGTGCTGTATGGGAAAAGTTTTATGCGTTTTCATTCCATGGCGGGGCTGCTAACTTGACAGACTCGTTATAAGCAGGTAGGTAGGTACCTATGTACCGTGTGTACTGTTATTTTAACAATAGATAATCTACAATTTTATTTACTTGTTATACCTAACGGTACCTATAACCCCAATTGTGCCGTGACCTGCTCGCTAGCTGAACTACAGCTAGTCTAGCCAAGTTGCAAATCTATGAACGCTAACGCTATAGAAAACTTATATAATGTATGGGAATGCCATTTCTATAACGCAAAGTCACGTCACAAACGAATCGAGAAACCGTAGCCAAGTTTACAAGATAGCGTTTCGTCAACACGAATAGAATAGAATGTTGTTTAATCTAATACGTTGATCGCTATACCCCATACAAAATTATAGACAAGTCGCACTTTTGACAATCGCTAACGAAACGAAAATGCGCCATTTTTTATCGTTTTCTACTGGGTCTCAGCGATCGCCTTGCGATCACAAACTTAGAATTATTCTAAGTTTGTGATCGCAAGGCGAGCGATCGCTGAGACCCAGTAGAAAACGATACAAAATGGCGCATTTGGCATCACCTGTTCTAAATGAAGAGTTTTTGTGATGGAGAAGTGTAAAATAAAAATTGTTTTTTTTTGGTCTATATTATTACAAATTTGCCCTTTAGCATTTCTAAATGCATGCCTTATTTTATTGTGGTGTGCCCATAATGAAGAAGTGTGGTTAAATCGCCGAAAGGACCCGTATATCGTGACTGTGCTCAGAAACTATTACAAGAAATGTCGCACACTTTATTTATGCAGCGATTTCGTCTAAATAAACTTACTTTCATGACAAAAATCTATATTATAAGGAACAAATGACTGAAGTTAAGGTAGAAAGTGCGAAAGTATGTGACTATTCGTAAAGGTATCTGTACCTACATAACATACAAATAGCTCATTCTTACAGTCTATTTCATTTAAAGGTTGAAGAAAAAAGAAAGTTTATAAATAATTGTGGTATATTAAGTACTTACTTATTTATTAGGTACCTATAATATAATTTTGTGTATAAATATAACGTTTTAGCTGTAGGTGTTATCTGTTATGTTATGTACAGTTTATTAAATAAATTTGAATCTGTTTGTTTTTTATTTGGTATAAAAAGGTCTGCTATATTCTAATCTTTACAATAAAGCTGTTGGAGGTAGCTATGACGTTCTTAACTGCAGTAAAATTGTAGGAAGTTCCAACTCCATCACATCTGTGGCTGGTAATTGGTAGGGAAACTCAGGCATGGAATCTCCGATCTGTGGTGCTAGAGAGCTTCTTTGAGATGGTGCTTACTGAAAAATATGAGATATATGACAAACAAAAAAAACACCTTACTTCAAAGCGATGATCATCTGTAGTAATTTATAATTTCTAAAGTAACTCTGTCTGTCTGTTACCTTTTCACACCTAAACGGCTGATCAGATCTCAATAAATTTTGGCAGGGAGGTAAATGGTATCCTGGGGATGGACATAGGCTACTTGAAAATAGCGTGCAAAGCCACGGGCACCAGCTAGTAAGCAATAAAAAAGGACTAACATTAAATCTCTCTTCAATTCCATTTTGTCCAACATTGGTCAAACAAGCCCGTTATTATCCGTTGATCTCATAACTTCCAATGGAGTTCAGCAATTCTGCCAGCTCTTGCCATAGATGGACAGCCTTTAGTTAGTCTGTCTTGTGCCCCATGTTGGACCCTCCTCGCTGTATCACCTCGGCTAAAACAAAAGTTCAAACTATTTTATAAAGACAAATGAACTAGGTAGATACTTTAATAGCAGTTTGTTTCATTCACAAGTACGTAGTCAGTTCAAGTTCAAGGTGCATACCGTGTCATTGTTTATGTTTCGAGTTCCGAGTAAGTATTAGGAAGATCAAAGCCCTAAAGGAAGATTTTGTTGTAATAACTTATAATTTACGTATGTACCTCTCCATGAAATCTAATAAAGCTGCGAACTCTTCTGGGCTAGCTTAAGATCTAGATTCCATCCTGTAGAAGTTATCACATAATTCACCTTTAACTCATTGGTTTGCGAGATGATACATTTTCATGCTACATTATTCCTATAATTATATTTATAATTATATTCCTCATAATCACAAATCGGATAAAAGAGAACTTTTAGGTAATTTCACTCACTTTGTAGCACAAAACAATTCAAAACTTTTATTACGAAGTTCACAAATGAACGAGTATAATAAGAATAATTATGACAAACCCATGACTTTGACATTTGAGAACGCTAACCATAGACAAATTTAATATTGTTTTCTATCCGTGCTGTAGAATGAGCGATACACACAGTCGCGTCAACTTAGCTATCAACTTTTCGTTTTCTACAATCGCTTTCGCTAAAGCGTTAGCAATTGTAGAAAGAGAATAGTTATGATTCGTTTGCGATTTGGCTAGACCTGCTGACCAATTACGGAAACTGATGACTTCGCAAGATTGCGACACACAGCGCGCCACTTTGGTTTACACTTTGAACGAGTCACATCTTAAGTTAATAAGATAGTAAGATTTTATTTGAAGAAATTTATTAAATTTGTACGTTAAAAGCGGGGTTTTTTGGGAAACCCGGGCGTCGTTCTACTATTTTACTTGTATATTATTTTAAGTAGAACCAAAAATAAAAGAACTCCCTGCCACTAGGCATGTACATTGTTTGTTTCCATGCTCGGCGAAGTCTGCGTGATGAGAGAGGAATGTAGGCATGTACATTGTTTGTTCCCATGCTCGGCGAAGTCTGCGTGATGAGAGAGGAATGTAGGCATGTACATTGTTTGTTCCCATGCTCGGCGAATTCTGCGTGATGAGAGAGGAATGTATGCATGCACATTGTTTGTTCCCAGTTTGGGCGAAGTCTGCGCGATGAAACTGCTGTGGGCCCAGGATTGGGAAGACACATATCAAACATGCCCATCAAATGTGGCTTTAAAATATTTCCATACTCGGTGGGACGGTGGCGAGCACATGTTTTTCGGAAAGCTGTGGGAGAGGCACCGGTGCGGGGCTCTGATTCCGATCCACGACGATTACGACAATAGTTACTATACAATGGAATCGTACTGCCATTTTCTCAGCATGCAGTGCAAACAGATGCCAGAAGGTAAAATTATTGTTACATATTTATGCATTTTTATAACAGACTTAAAAAAATGCAGAAGATTCTATGTTCGGCTGTAGGGGCAAGTGCTGTTCCTATGGACACTGGTACCTGTGGACACAATCGATTCTGACGAAAGCAACTCTAAAATTCTAATTTGACCGCGACCGTAAAATTTTGTCTACGGTTGACAGTTTTGACGTATCGCCATCTTTGTTTTCTGTGTGGTTGTTTTTATGCCGGCTATGAAAGTTTTTAAGGCCAAGAAGTAAGTTATTTTGCTTCATTTAAATGAGATTTACCGTGAAAGTAATAACGACATAGTTTTGATCGAACACTCCTGAAAAAGATGAGATTCTAGGAGAAGCTTTAAAAGAAACTGAAAAGATGAAAATAGCAGGTCAGAAAACAAACAAAAAAAAAAATTTTGTGAATAAATATTTTATTATTATTATTAGTTTTAAGAACAATTGCTGACAAAGCTCTTTCATAACCTGGTTCCTCCGAAGTTGACGCTAGTTGCACCAAAAGTCATCCAACTCCTCTGCTGGCTAATAATCTTTGTGAACCTGGTCCTTCCAATGCATTTTCGAATGAAAACACAGAATTTTGGCGAAAATAGATTACAATAATTCAACAAGAGAAGTTATCGTTCGTTAGATGTTTGAAGTATAAAACTTATTCCAAAGACAAAAACCTAATGCTGAAATGTAGTTTTTACAGTCATAGCTAATATATTTGTTGTGTTCCAAAGTCACACAGAGAAAACTTTGAGTCCAATGATGAGGATCAAGGTTTCGTTTGCGTGGCCTGCTTTTTATTAGACAATGATGATGATAGCGATGAATCTACTTCTATTATGAGTGTCGTAATTAATACAAATAAGTATAATAGAGTATTTTTACGTTTGTTTGAAGTTGTTTTTGGAGCTCTATAATTGTTATTTTTCTTTTTGTTGTCTTCTTAATGTGACTGTCCCTAGGTACAATATCGTCCACAGGTACAACTTTACTGTACATAGGTACAATTGTCTATTATACCTACCTGTAGTAAACATATTATGGAGTTTTTAAAAAAGTTGATTGTTTTCGTAAGTTATTTATAAGTGATATTGAGACTAGACTTTTATTTTGAGATAGGCTAATTATCCCTTAAGACATGCGCAATGTTAAAATTGAAAAATATTTTACTAATTCAGATATAAAGAATGTTTTATTCCAAATTCTGGAAAGTGTCCACATGCCCCTATGTGTTTTTAGGATTTCAAACATCAGTTTCGAAACCCTTATCTCAGCAACTATAGCAGCAAATAACTTGAAATTTAAAATAATAATACATTTCTTGCGCTTTTGTACCTCCAAACTGAAAAAAAAAATTCAAAATAAAAATAAAAATTTTCAGTCCAAATTGTGATGTCGAAATTTTAATAGAGACCAGGCGTCAAGGTCTTGGCCTTGTCAAGCAGGGTATCAGTTTCTGACGTGCGGTGTGTGTATAATGTATTTATTAGCTTAAGATTAGTGTAAGAGTTGTTGCATTCATTACTATACTTACCATTGAGGAGACTGAGGCTTACGGACAAACCGATTAACGGTTTAACTGTAGAATATGTATGTACCTACTTAAACAAATTATATTTTAAAATAAAAAAAAAAAAGAAAACCCATATTGCGCGAGTCACACTCACACTTGACGGATCTTAGTTTATGTCATCATCGTCATCATCAACATATCTTAGTCCACTGCTGGACATAGGCCTCCCCTAATGAGCACCATAGCGCCCTGTCTTCAGCTTGCCGCATCCAGCATCTGCCTGCAGTCTTTCGCAGATCGTCATCCCACCTGGCCGGAGGGCGCCCTACACTACGTTCGCCGAGTCACGGTCTCCACGCGACCACACACCTCAGCACGTTTACCTCAGTGGTTGTTGGTTCTTCGCGTGATATGACTGGCCCACTGCCACTTCAGCTTGCTAATTCTCTGAGTTTTGGTTCTCTGTCGGATGTATTCGTTACGAATCCCTCAGGGAAACTCCGAGCATAGCTCTTTCCATAGCTCGCGACTCTGAACTGGTGGACCAGCCCTACCGTGAGTATCCACGTCTCAGCTCTGTAGGTCATAACAGGTAGGGGCACTGGTTGAAAACTTTCCTTTTCAAGCATTGCGGTATGGATGACGAGAAGACTCGACGTAGTTTCCCGAACGCTGCCCAATCTAGCTGAATCCTCCTCTTGGCCTCCTTCTCGAATTTTTTTACCTAACTGCAGAATCAGCCTGAGGTAAGTGTACCTACTCGGAAACTTCAATGGGGCCCACACATAGACAAGCTATCGAAGAGACTTAGTTCTGTTGCGTATGCAGTCAACAGCATACAAAACAAAATCAGTCATCTTACAGACGTTGATACTTCTAGACGAGTTTATTTCAGCTACTTCCATAGTGTTATGTCTTATGGCATACTGCTGTGGGGAACGCTGCAGATATTAACACCGTATTTGTGCTGCAGACAGGGCTGTTCGTGCAATCTATAATACGGGTCCCAGAGAAAGCCTACGTAAAAAATTCAAAGAAATAAACATCATGACAGTACCATGTCAATATATTTATGAAAACTTGTTGTACCTACACTCATAGGAATATCAATCGGTTCCCAAAAAATAGCGACATACCTACATAATTTAAATACTAGAAATAAGAATAAACTCACTGTGCCCACAACTAGGCTACACAAGATTAATGTATCATTTAAAGGGCAATACAACAAAATACCAAATGAGTTGAAAAAATTATCAATAAATAAATTCATACAAATTGTCTAACATATCCTTTGTAAAAAGGCTTAAACAAAATATCAGATTATCTAGAGGATAAAAAGCTTGGGACAAGTTTTTCGAACTCGAAAACTAACAACAAAAAGTGACTTTATTTTCTAATTTTACTTGACAGGACTCTTGGACGTGTCCAAGAGTCCTGTAAGGTCTAAAGGAAATAAAACAAGCACTTTGAATTTTGAATTTTATGTCGGATGTATTCGTTACGAATCCTATCTTTTAGAGAAACTCCGAGTAGGTGTGGCGTGCTGCTCCAGCTGTAATAATTACCTAAGATGCCAATTAGAACTTTAAAATAGAATTATGAAAACCCGAGAACCTACCTCAACCCTTAGTACGGCCCTGACAAAAGTCCTTAGTGAGGACCTGTAAAATATCCCCACTGCGCCGAACCGCTCGCGCCGGCGCGCAGTTGCGCCCCGCAACGGCCAAGGCGGACGGATAGAACAACCAGTGGAGAAACAATACTGAGCCGACCGCACGTCTCTCTGCGCACCAACGACGCCCGCGTAAACACGCCGCGATCTAGAAATACACTGAACGTAGAACTGTGCCGGTTTTGTGATTAATAATCGACTGTGTAACCACTTACGAACCCTTTGTGCCGTGTACCTAATCAATAAACTTTGTAACTGTAACAACTCGTGTTTGGCTGTATACCTACCTACCTAGGTACGATCCAATCTCTCGCTGCTATATAGGTATAGCTCTTTCCATAGCGTGCTGAGTGACTTTTGAATTGGTGAACCAACCCCAATGTGAATGTCCACTCTTTCCACTTGTCAGCTCCGTAAGTCATGACGGGTAGGACGCACTGATTAAAAACTTTAGTTTCAAGCATTTCGGTGCCGAGATGACGAGAAGACTCGACGCGGAAAACCACTGCTCAGCCTAGCTGGGTCCTCCTTTTAGCTTCCTTCTCAAAATTGTTGTAAAGGAAATTTCTTGTAAGTAGAACCCGGTAATTACAAAAAACTGGTTTCTTTGTTTCTTGCGCCTGTCGGCGCAAGAAACAAAGAAACCAGTTTTTTGTTCGTTCTACGTCATTGCCTAGTCAGCACCAATAAAAAGTAATATTCTGCAGGTCCACAATTCAAATCCGTGTTCGTCCACCTGGGCGCATGCATGGAAAAAGGGTTTCCTTCGGGTTACACACCATACCGCGGAGATACCTGGAAGGAGCTATTCCAGACTCACTTTGATTGGGGGAGGCAAATTGACCGGGCGGACTTCTGGGTGGAGGGAGTTCGGGAGCGCCTGGGCATGCTGAAGCAGACGCCCTTCGTACCACACCGCTGGCCCCTGACGACACCATCCGCGGACGCGGACGACACGACCACCGCCGAGGCGTCAGGTGCCATCGGCCCAAACGGGCCACCACGCGCCGGGCCACCAGGCACCGGGCCTTCAGGCGCCGGATCCCCCGGCCCACCCGCTCCAGCTCCCGGCCCGCCAGGACCAGACCCTGGCCCGCCAGGACCAGACCCTGGCCCGCCAGGGCCAGACCCTGGCCCGCCCAGGTTGCTAAGGGAAGGCGTGTCTGAGCAGGAGACGCCTGCACTGAGCGAAGTCCTAGAAGCTTGGCAAGACTTTCTTCGTGTCTTGCGTTAGATTTGTTTTTAATAAATAATATCTATAAAATTGTTGTTGTATTAGGTACTCCTGCTCGTTCCTGTTCCTGTACCAGGGAGGATATTCAAATTCAAATTCAAAGTGCTTTATTTCCTTCAGAGCTTACAGGATTCTTGCACACATAAAATCCAAATTAAGTAAAACTAGGAAATAAAGTGATCTCATTGATTTTTTGTTCACTTCAATCTTCAATCGTTTATTTGATGCCTCATATAAATGAAAAAATATTTAATATAAATTCTATTTTACATAATTATTCACTTTATGACATGACAACTGACATTATTAATTTAGGAGCAATAAGAAACAGAATAACATTGTAATGAACATTTTCTGTGACGTCATTCTATGTTATTGTTTCAAAGATGTAAATCTTATTTTCGTCTTACCTAGGTACTAACTGCTCCATGGTGCAGGCGTATCACGTCCGCCTTCTCCATACTCCAGTTGAACATGTAATTGTGGGTGATGGTGCGTTTGGAATATCAAATAAAATTCTGAAGCCATATGCACGATCCAATATGACCCACAAGAAAAAAATATTTAATTATAGACTGAGCCGCAGTAGACGATACATAGAATCGACATTTGGTATCATGTCAAACAAGTTCAGAGTGTTTCATACACCTATTAATGTGAGTTTTGATGTTACAAAGAAAATAGTTAAAGCATGCTGCGTATTGCATAACTTTATAAGAATTCGAGATGGTTATCGTATTGAAGACACACTTACAATTGAGGGTATGGTGGACTTGCCAACTGTACCTACGAACAGGTCTGGACACGCTCTGCGAGAACATTTTGCCGAGTACTTCGTGAGCCCTATTGGAAGCGTGCCCTGGCAAGACTCGTGTATATTTTAACTTGAAAAGGCTTTGTCCTGTAGTGTAGGTATTCAGATAATAAAATAAGAAAGTAAACAAACCAAGTTGTTGTTTTTCTTCTCCTGAAATATTTTCGAACAATGCGTCCACAATATCCTCCCAGGCTTTGTTTCTTGCATCTTTATTTTTGTAGAGTGGATCGGATGCATCCCACAATACCTTCCTCAGGCGTACCTCATCGATAACTCGACCTGTATCCACTTCGCGATTTGCCATGATTGTACGCCCTGACGACGTCCGCTCCGCTCGACACAAGAACGCTCACTGAACGCAGAGGCGCTCGTGCGATCGTCAGCGCCGACAGCTACGCGAGGCCGACGCGCGACGCGTACGGCCGCGTAGCTATCAGCGCTGACCACCGTGCGCGCTGATAGCTACGCGTTATTTAAAAACGCTTCCTAGAAGTCCATATATCTCGGACATCAGCGCTGACGGTACGCGTGCCGTCGGCGTAAGACTAAAATCAGCCTTAGGTTCGAGAGGATGCAAGTTCAAATCTCCACGTCGTCGTTACTTTTTACATGTATATAATTTATTTGTCTTAGTTAGTGGTACATTCCAATGTCTGTCTATTGAAAACATAGTGCAGGTAGGTCGGTGCACAGCTGATAATTATAAAGTTCGGTTTGACGACAGCCATTTTGTGATGCCATTTCAATGAGCACACGCATGTTTCTACTGCAATAATTACTTATATTTTTCGTGTGGTTTGCTCAAATTTTAATGTTAATGATCCCAGAGTAATAAGTTCCTGTAGGGGTGAGTGTTTACATTAGTGTTACGTGCGTCTGTGCCCGTTTGTGGATTTTGCCAAGTAAGTGGTTAACATTGTTTTGTTTGTTGTAGCCTGTGGAAACGCCCTGCTATTTACGGACACCTACCTAACTACGGAACTGTTTAGGAAGTCTCATTGTCTGGATCATTTAGAATAGCCTAAAACACATAAACATTATAATACTTACTTAACAATATTTACATAGTCGTAGTAAATATACCTACCTACTGCTGCTAGAAGCCGGCTTTCTTGGATTGGCAGGGTTCCGTCGTTCAACTTGTAAAACCCTCCTGGCGCCCTCTAAATAGTTAATAAATTAATTCTGTACATATCTAATCACTTGTTTTTCTCAACCTGACACATAACAAATGACGCCTACGTTAAAATACGTGCGTAACTAAAGGTTGATGAAATTATTTGAAGAACTTTACGGCCTATTGTCTTCTTTTTACAATTATGCAGTTAGTGTTGTTTAACGCAATTGTTAAAACTTGTTGTTGAAGAAATGTTTTAGAAATTGTAAAATTTGCTAGGTATTACATAGGTACATAACAGATTAGATTAGGCAACATTAGATAATAAGTTATGAATAATTAGTTACAAAAGTTTTGTAGTAGGTACAGTCAGACAAAGATAATTTATGCACTACCTTTAACTCCTTCAGGTAACGTAATTTTAAGTAACTGAGCTTACCATTTAAGTGCTTAGTTTTTGTTATTGTTTGTATTTCATGAAAATTTTCGCACTGGTTGAGATTGTAAGTTATTATCGCCGTAACTGACTACCTACCTATTTTTTTAAAGGATATCATTAGTAGGTTAGGTACATAACAATAAATCAGTCAGAAGGTTTAATTTCTCTATTTAGTTATCATACCGAGTTAGTTAATAAATAGATTTGTATTAGGTATAACGTTTTCGTTAGGTATTATCTACAAAAGTGTAAAGGCATTGGAAATCACATTTTTTTTCTAAGTATGGATCCTAACTTACTGTTAAAAGATGAACTGGAATTTGAACTTGCTTGCCGCGGCGTCTACATTAATAACGTGGTGTCAGTGTTAAAGAAAATATTAAAGGCGTTAACGGACACTGAGCAAACTGGGGATATACCTTACAAAGTAACAGCTCCGCGCCAAAGTTTCGATAATCCTTCTTCAGAATTGGATTTATGTACAACAAAAATTAGCAATTTGTCACATTATTGTGGAGAAATCTCAGAGAAACCAGATAGGAATTTATTTAGGAGACTGATATCTAGACTTCTTCATGTAAGTAACAGATTAAATTTGATAGTTTCAAAAAATGAAGAAGAAGAGAAGAGACAGACAGATTTGAAAGACAAAGTAGAAAAATTAATGGCTTCTTTAGAAGAACAGGATGAGGTCTCAGATGAGGGAAATCTGACCGTGGCAGACAAAAAGATGCTACAAGAAACTTTAGGGGAAATAGGAAATAGAATAATAGATAACATAGATAATGCGGCAGGTTACGGACATAATTCGGAAAGAAAACAGGCTAAGCTCTTTAGGGCATCTACAGTCATTGATGATTTTGGAACCAGGAGAAAGCTAGTTCCCATTAGCCAATGGGGAGTAAAATTTTCGGGAGATGACAGTTACAGTGTTAATGCTTTCATAGAACGCGTTGATGAACTTAAGGACGCGCGAAATGCTACCGATGAGGATCTTTGGCGATGTGCCATTGACTTCTTTCAAGGGGATGCACTAATATGGTATAGAGCAAACAAAGACCACGTTTGTAACTGGGGCGAACTAGTGATTCTCCTAAAACGTACATTTCTGTCATCATTCTATCAAGACGAGTTATTAAAAGAAATAAATGACAAGACACAAGGAAAAGATGAGTCGGTTACTATTTACATAGCGGTAATGCAAAATATGTTTAAAAAACTACCAATACAACTCACTGACGGGAGAAACTGCACATTTTGTTGAAGAATCTACAGCCATACTTTCAGAGAGCCATATGCAGAGATCAATTCTCCTCGATCCCAGACCTAATGAATGTATTGCGAATCATAGACAGAACTAAAATCAACTGCGATCGTTTCCACGAACAACTTCCCAGTAAGTCTAATTTAGAGCCTGATCTCGCATATAAAAAGAATGTTAAAAATGAGCTGTATGAAGTTAAGGATATAGAAGAGGTTAATGCAGTGTCAACTAATAATAATAAAAGATGTTGGAATTGTAGAGAACTGGGTCATGTATTCAGGGCACGTAAATTGCCAAGGCCAAGGCTATTTTGCTACAAATGTGGAAAATTTGGAGTCACCACCCCGAAATGCTCTTGTAAGGGAAACGAGCAAAGGGAAGATTCGTCGGTAGCCAAGTGAACCTTTCCCTTGACAGAAATAGTGCAGAGTGGCAAGATTGGCTACGTACAGTAGAATATTTTTTTAAGAGCGGTGAAATATGTCCTTTAGTTATAATTAAAAGAAATGATAACAGGCCGTATATTAAAATAGATATCTTAGCTAATGAGATAATAGGAATGCTAGATAGTGGAGCTAATTGATCAATAATAAATGATACATTTTGCCCTAAATTAAAGTAATTAGGACTCAAATCATACGTTCTCAATCAAGGTAAGGTTGCTACAGCAGATGGTGTTAAACATACAATATCAGAGGTTTTTGACGTTCCGGTAAAATTCGATGATCAGTTTCATGTTGTAACCTTAAGCGTAATGAAAAAATCAGTGCATGATCTTATTTTAGGCAAAGAATTCTTTGACATCTTGGGCATTTCACTTAAATTTCGTAACGCTTCAAACGACATTCATGAAATGTCGTGTACTAATTCAGATATTGCAGCAATAATAAGTCAACAGGAATTAGAATTAGTCACAGGCTGGAAACCTAGACATAATAATTACAGAAATAAAACAAACTATAGGCATAGGATTAGGACGAACACAATTAATCAAACATACAATAGACACAGGAGATAATAAACCAGTTCACCAAAAACAATACAATTTCTCACCAGTTATCAGGAAACTAATAGAAAAAGAGTTAGATGAAATGCTAGCAAAAGATGTTGTTGAACCGTCTTACAGCTCATGGTGTTCGCCAGTACTCGTCGTCAAAAAGCCAAACGGAGACAATAGATTGTGTTTAGATAGTCGTCAACTTAATAAAGTTACTAAAATAGATACTTACCCTTTGCCACGTGTATCCGCTATTATTGATAATTTAAGGAATGCTAGGTTTCTTAGCACCATTGACCTAAAATCAGCATTCTGGCAGGTACCACTCGATGACGCCAGTAAGGAAAAACCTGCTTTTGCTGTACCCGGTAGAGGGCTGTTTCAGTTCAAGGTCATGCCGTTCGGACTTGTTAATGCATCACAGTCCCAGCAACGACTCATGGATATCCTGTTTCAGTCTCACGAAGATAGAATTTGCGCATATCTTGATGACATTATTGTGTGCTCAGAATCGTTTGAAGAACATCTAGAACTATTAAGGAAGCTAATGCTTACTCTTAAGGAGGCAAATCTCACAATTAATGTTGATAAATGTAAATTTGCTAGACCTAGCTTACGGTATCTCGGATAGATTATTGATAAAGATGGGCTTCGCACTGATCCGGAAAAGGTTACTGCCATTTTAAATTTTCCAAGGCCGAAGAATGTCACAGAACTGAAGAGATTTATTGGATTGGCAAGTTGGTATAGGAGATTTGTAAAGAACTTTTCTTTAGTTGCTGCTCCTCTTCACAATCTCACTAAGGATAAAAATAAAAAGACATTTCATTGGCCGAAAGACGCTGAAGAAGCATTTATAGCACTAAAGACATTGCTAACCACAACGCCTGTAATGTCATGTCCAGATTATTCTAGACCATTTGTGATACAATGTGACGCATCAAATGAAGGGATAGGAGCCGTGTTATGTCAGAAATTAGGAGACAGTGAACAAGCAGTTGCATTTCTAAGCAGAAAACTAACAGACACAGAAAGAAGGTATTCTACTTCTGAAAGGGAACTATTAAGTGTCGTTTACGCAATCGAAAAATTCAGACCTTATATTGACGGTCTTCACTTTGAAGTAATCACTGACCACAGTGCACTAAAATGGCTGCATAAAATTAAAGATCCACATGGTAGACTGGCTAGATGGGCAATGAAACTACAGCAATTTTCGTTTGACATCATACATAGGCCAGGAAAATCTCACACAGTCCCCGATGCCTTGTCTCGTGCGGCAACAGAAGCCGAAATAAATATGTTAGAAGTCACAGATAAACATAAAAATGATTGGTATAAAACTAAGATACAAAACATAAACCCAAATAATAAATATAATAACAATTGGACTGTTAAAAATGGGCTCCTTTATAAGAAAATTCCATTGAAGCAATATCGAAATGAAGAGAATTTGTGGAAACTTTACATACCTGAAACTTTGCGACAGGAGGCAATAAAAATATGCCATGACAATCCCAAGGCTGGTCATTTTGGTGTTCGTAAAACACTTTATAGAATAAAAAAGGATTTTTTTTTGGCGTAAAATGCTACCAGATGTTTAACATTATGTTAAGAATTGTGAGATTTGTGCGACACATAAGGTTAGTCAAAACAATCCTTTCGGGCAGATGGGTAAGCATCGTGAAGTTACAGCTCCTTGGCAGATCATTTCGCTGGACTTAATGGGTCCGTTTCCTAAAAGCAAAAAAAGGAAACACTATGTTGCTTGTAATAACATGCTGGTTCAGTAAATTTGTTTTACTTTTTCCGTTGAGAACTGCCAAGGCCGATAAAATATGTGAAATCGTAGAAAACCAAATACTGTTGTTTGGAGCTCCTCGGGCAATCATAAGCGACAACGGTAAACAATTTACGGCAAACATCTTTAAGGAATTAGCACTTAAATATAACAGCAAGTTGTGGTTCACTCCAAATTACCATCCTCAAAGCAATCCTACGGAACGAGTTAACCGAGTCATAGGAACAATGATTTCGACTTACATTAAACATAAGAGGCATAATGAGTGGGATGTGCATCTAGGTGAAATAGGCCATGCTATTAGGACAGCTATTCATGACACAACAGGCTTTACACCGTCTTACCTGTTTTTTGGTAGAGAAACAGGTGTACTAGACTATAGTTTATCGATGGATACTGGACAAGAAATCTTAAATGAATCATTAGAGATTCGATTAGAAAAATTCGTAAATCAGTTATATGAACGCGACGAGATTTACCCGTTGGTAGGAAGTAGGCTCCGTCAGTCACATGACCACAGTCAAAGAATCTACAATTTAAGGCGAAAACCCGCGCAATTTGAAGTAGGAGAAACTGTATGGAAGAAAACAAAGTATTTGTCCAATGCAGATCAAAAATTCATGGCGAAATTAGCGCCGAAATTTGAAAAAGCAATAATAACTAATGAAATCTCTAACAATATCTTTAGGCTAAATAACGCGTACGGAAAAGACATAGGTAAGAACATGGCATGCAAAAGATTTAAAAAAAATTTAATCTAAAACCACAATAAGTACAAATCTAAGGATTTTTCTTTTTTTTTGGGAGGGGGATATTTGTAATGAACATTTTCTGTGACGTCATTCTATGTTATTGTTTCAAAGATGTAAATCTTATTTTCGTCTTACCTGCTAACTGCTCCATGGTGCAGGCGTATCACGTCCGCCTTAGGTTCGAGAGGATGCAAGTTCAAATCTCCACGTCGTCGTTACTTTTTACATGTTTATAGTTTATTTGTCTTAGTTAGTGGTACATTCCAATGTCTGTCTATTGAAAACATAGTGCAGGTAGGTCGGTGCACAGCTGATAATTATAAAGTTCGGTTTGACGACAGCCATTTTGTAGATGCCATTTCAATGAGCACACGCATGTTTCTACTGCAATAATTACTTATATTTTTCGCGTGGTTTGCTCAAATTTTAATGTTAATGATCCCAGAGTAATAAGTTCCTGTAGGGGTGAGTGTTTACATTAGTGTTACGTGCGTCTGTGCCCGTTTGTGGATTTTGCCAAGTAAGTGGTTAACATTGTTTTGTTTGTTGTAGCCTGTGGAAACGCCCTGCTATTTACGGACACCTACCTAACTACGGAACTGTTTAGGAAGTCTCATTGTCTGGATCATTTAGAATAGCCTAAAACACATAACAACAATACATTATAATACTTACTTAACAATATTTACATAGTCGTAGTAAATATACCTACCTACTGCTGCTAGAAGCCGGCTTTCTTGGATTGGCAGGGTTCCGTCGTTCAACTTGTAAAACCCTCCTGGCGCCCTCTCAATACTTAATAAATTAATTCTGTACATATCTAATCACTTGTTTTTCTCAACCTGACACGTAACAACATTAATAGAATTTCATAAAATAATTGTTAATTTAATTACATGGTAATACTGTCTTGGGTGACACTGCAGCAAATATAACTACAACAAATGAGGAGGTTTTTCAGATAATATAGACGAAACACATAGTGGAAATATAAATGATGATAAAGTGACAACAAGTAGTAAGACACAAAGAATTATGAACATTTTTCATCAAAATCTGTGTGGTGTTACCAACAACCGGGATGAAATAGAATCCTACGTAAACTGTACGTAACAATTAATCTCTTGACTACGTATGCGTAAGTGAACACTTCCTGAACAAAAATATAGTTAACTTGTTTAATATTGTCAACTACAAGCTGGCAGCCCATAATGTTTGTTCAAATAAGAAAAGAAGTGGAACTCTTATACTAAGCTTGTGTAATTTGATCAGTGAGGAGATAACGTTCTGTAAAAAATTGTATAAGGTAGATGTGTTTGAAATTTGTGGTGTACGAGGTACTGGGACCAATACTTATATTTGTTGTTGTTACCGTATTCCTGATCTCATAAATTTCAACGAAGTTATGGAACGACTAGAAAGATTTCTAGAGCACTTTTTTGATAAGAAATGTTTGTGTGACTTTAATGTTAACGTGATAGCAAACAAACAAACGCATGACTTCGAATAACTGTTGACTTGCTATAATTTCAAATACATAATTAAAGAAACAACATTGTTCAGGAACAGGTATTGATAATATTTTGGGCAATCTAGCAGATAGTAGTGTATTAGATTGCCGTGTTGATCACAACGGACTAGGGGATGCGCATGCTGCGATATACTGCTCGTGTCAGCTAGATAGCATCGGAAATAAAAATAAAATAGATAGGATACAAATACGGCGCCTTGGGTTCTGTGATAAAAACCAATTAATTTTCAAAGAAAACGTTATGAAGACAGACTGGTACAATATGGGCATAAACACATTTCTCAACACATTACTTCAAATATTTTAAGATAGTTTTAAAAAGTGACAAATATGATAAATATAAATGGAAAAAAAAATGAAATGGTTGACTAGAGGTATTAAGGTGGCCAGTAAAATGAAGAGGTTCTTAGTTGTTAATATTAAAAAAGAACGCTTTAACCTATAAGAAAACCTATTTACAAAATTATAAAAAAGTTCTTAGACGCAAAACAGATAGCAGTACAAGAAGAAGTTTATAACGCCAAAAATTCGGCAATAGTCATCTGAAACGTAGTAGTTAAATAGGCACAGAGACCAGAAAGACAATAAGGCTAAAAGTAATAATATTAAAAATTATTAAAAGATGGATAATAAACTACTGACACATCCCCAAAATATAGTGAAAATGTTTGCCATAAAATTTGACACTAATAATATGCTGTCAATGAGGTAAATATTCTTGTAAAAACTCTGCGATAGAGCTGCTAGTCAACAATGTCATGAAAGTCGGGTCAAGTATGGAATTTAATCAGGTAAATAGAATAGAGCTATCTAAAATTATTAAATCAATGGAAAGTAAAAATTCGTTCGGCTATGATGAAATCTCAATAAAAATTATAATGGACAACTTTTTGGAACTGACAGGACCCCTCACATACATACTTCAATAACAAATGCATAGATGCTTCTTTATTTCCTGAACAGTTGAAAATTGCGAGAATTTTACCTGTTTACAAAAAAGGTACGAAAACAGATCCTAAAAATTAAAGACCTTGCTGCCAGTGCTAGATAATTAAAGATTCTAAGACATTTAATTATTAACAAAATTCTTATTATCAGACAATTTAGCTACCAGCACAGCGCGCGTGAGCACCGGGGATGCCATAATTACGCTAGTGGATGACGTTGTTGGATCATTAAATGATAAAATGAAAGTATTAGGGTTGTTTCTAGATTTAAGCTCGGCATTTGACACAATAGATTACAAAATTTTGTTGGAGATATTAGAATACGGGGTGATATGGGGGGGGGCATATGGGATGATTCAAGGCTTCAACTGTTTCATTCTTATTTGACAAACCGGCAACAGTTAGGTATGTAGAAATTAGAAAAATAGTAGAAAATAAGGAAATTGTTTACAAATCGAATTTGTACAAAATCAGAAGGGGCGTACCCCAAGGATCTATTCTTGGACCTATGTTTATTATATTCACAAATGACCACAGTGCCAAGTGCGAGTTTTTTACGCATTCGACCGCGAGCAAGTTAACGTGAATTTGTTTGAAGAAATGGTGATTCTTTAACTCGCCGCTAGGGGGACTGTCATTTTCTTCATACAAATTCGCGTTTACTTGCTCGCGGTCGAACGCGTCAAAATTTCGCATTTGGCACTCTAATTTCCTTCATGGAAAACTATCATCCCGGTGTCAGGCTTGTTTTATTTGCTGATGACACAAATGCGCTTACAATTGCAACGGCATCTCGGCAGGTCCATTAGCAGAACTGTCACGTAAGTTAAGCTTAGTCGTAAGAGGTTTTGACGAGTGATTTTCAACTAATAATTTAATGCTAAATAATAATAAGACTAATGTATAATTATAATCTATTTAAGTCGACATCTAGGAATAATGATAGAATAAAACTAAACCACAATGACATTAACATTGAACCATCACATGTTGTTAAGTTTTTAGGTATATACATTTAATGACAGTCTCTTAAACCGGAAGAATTAATTAAGCTCAATTGTAAGCTCCATTAGCTCCGCATGCTACGCTGTCAGAAGTTTAAAGAGACGAAGTAACAATAGCACAACTAAGGCTCGTTTATTTTGCACTGGTAGAGTCTAAGCTCCGTTATAGTATCATGTTTTGAGCAATGAGAGCAATTAGAACTATGGTACGAATACAGCAAACAGACTCTTGTCAGGAACATTTTGTTAAGCTAGGTATCCTATCGGTGCTATGTCTATACATTTTAGTCACCTTGACTAATCTCGTAAAAAATCTTAATAGATATGAAGAACAATAGTTATGATGTTAGGAAGACAGATTAATTAGGGAAAAAACTAGGAGAAAAGATATTAAAATGACTTTCTTGCAAGACTGAACGTACACGGTGCTTACTCACTGTGTTCGATATCAGGCTGTTAAAATATACAATAGTCTTCCAGTTGTCTTTAAAACAATATACTGTCCCGTAAAGTTTGAAAAGCATTTGAAGCATTTTTTACTGAAAAAATGTTACTACTCCATTGACGATTATTTTAACGACAAAGATCAAACACATATAGCCCAGGCCAAAAAAGATCAACCTACCTACCTCTATTCAATGTTAGGCAGGTATTTTGTATAATTTTTATTTTTACATTTGAGATTTAATTTATTATCTGTGTTAAGGTATCAATTTATTTTTGTGGTGACATTTTATTAAATTTAAGTTTTTGTATTTTGATTTTATTGATTATTTTATTTTATGTTAAGTTTTAATGGTGAATATTCCGACACAAAGGATATTGTTTGCAAATAAATGAAATGAAATCTTTTTAAGGTAAAGTAAAGAAGCGGACAAGAAACCTTTACGTACATAGGTACCTTGTCAGGTTGTGAGTTTTCGAGTTGGAGCAAAACTTGTCCCAAGATGGTCCCAAGCTTTTTTATCCTCTAGATTGGTCTAGAGTCTAGATAATCTGATATTTAGTAGTAAGCCTTTTTACAAAGGATATGTTTGACACAGAGAATTTTGCTTTCCTTCTTGTGACATTCCTCACATTCCCCTACCCTCCCAGTTCCTTCCCCTTAATGAGAAACATAGTTTAACGTAGACCTACATAGCACGTGCTACGATGCTAGAGGGATCTACGTAGCATAGAAAGACTTCATCGCGCACTCACTTCCATAATACACACTAAATGTTATTTCGTAAAATAGAATAGAATAGAATAGAAAATCTTCGTTTGTGAAACATAATTTAACACATGACATACATTGCTTATAACGAATATTAAATTTAATGTGACACAAAAAGGTCACCGGCTCAGCTTAAGAGGGCTATTACAAAAAAACGAGAAATTACACGGTTTCATCGTCCAGTTTGTATGATTTTCGTTTGTTGCTTGGAATAATAATCACTTGTTAATAACTTAATATTTTTGACAACTTAATAATTGAATTGTAATTTTCTTTGTCAATAAAGAGTTATAATCATTGTCCCGATGCATGTTTAGGCAAAAACTCTCGCAGACCTGTTTTGGGATCTCTAATTTGTAGATTCTATTGAATAAAGACCACCAAAAAAATTTGTTTCTTGTTTCTATTATCCTATACCTACTCGAATAATAGGTAATAGAATACATTTTCGTTACATGCCTTTATGTAAAGAAAGAAAAAACTGAACCGAACTCGATTATCGACCGAAAAGGCTTCGATACAAACCCCAATATCTCGGAAGTCCTACATCATTATGACATCATATTTATATATACATTTGCTTGAACTACAATTCAATTCAATTCATTTATTTATTTGTTATACAGGGATGTTCAGTTATAAAATTAGAGCACTGTGATCTGCCATTTGGCGTACAAATTTAATATAATTTAACGATAAAAGAAAAAGTGATATTAATAATAGTGAACCAAGGAAACACAAAGGAAGAGTTTAAAGAATTGAAAAATAATGCGTTTACATACATAGTGTGCAATGAGTACCAACCACTCTGTACTCTACATTTACTTAATGCTAAACTGCGTCAAAAAAATTCATGCAAGTTGTAAAATGTCTTACTTATTAAATAATGAAAAGGTTAAATGTAAATATTATGATGTCATTACATTTCCTAATGTCAATTGGTAAATCGTTATAAATTTTGGGCGCAGTAATACTATTACTAAATAGAGCTGTTTTCACGTCGTTTCTAAGTTGTAAACAGTCTTGTCACCGCTTGTTAGTGTTATAAGAAAATAGTCCCGGGTTTCGTACAATATTCAGTCTATAGTCTAAATTTTTTTTAAATAATTAAATAAAAGACTAACGTATAATTCGCGCTCGCGCGGTACTGAGGGCAGACCGCCGCCGCCGCCGGCGTAATAAATTACATAGTAATGGATATGATTTTCTGATTGTTCCTATAAAAAAACAGCATTATATTTTCAGGTACCTACATAAAATTAAAATAAAATAATTTGACTCCACACTGAATTCTTCCGTATGCACAGAACTTGTCACGCCTCTGAGCAAAATGTCTGCGTCAAACAATTTCGTAGACAATTTCAAGTGTCATTTTTGTAATGTTCTAGTTATCTAGGGGGAGGCGGCGAAACCTCCTTATTCGATGCTCTCATATTATCTTACGAAAAATTGTCTATGTAAAAAAGAGACGGCAGCATCGAGAAAAAAATCAAGCCTTTATAGGAGACGTGATGCCATATAAAATATAGTATTTGTAGATAAAATATTCCAAAAAACATTATGTTTTTAAGTAAATACCTAGATAGTATACCTTCAATTGTCTAGAACGTAAGAAAAAATTTTGAAAAATTTTTAAGCTGTCTTTTTGGTCCCACCTGGATTTTCATTCAAAATTTCTTTTTTAGACGAAGCTCGAACGGCTTGGCATAGTGCTTGCCCCAATGCTGCTCCCCCAAAATATCTTTTATCCCAACGGCCATGGGACGGGCCTCTGTGTGAGTTGACACGGAATTGTTTGTTACAAACGTGCTCCAGCTCTGCGGATCGTGCCCGTCCCCGGCCGTTTTAAATGGGAGTCAGGACATTGGTTGCAAGCATTTCCTTCATTTAACACTGGCACTTTATTAGATCCCGTAAGTTTCAGTATCGCAACATTTAACTTAGGTTGGATGCAAAGTGTTGCGTCATGCCAGCCTTAACGACATCATCCGGCGGGCCTTTGTCACCGCTAACGTACCAGCTATTCTCGAACCGAATGGTCTGTTGCGTGACGATAGTAAGAAGCCCGATGGCATGACACTAGTCGCATGGGAGTTGGGGAGGCCCATTGTGTGGGACGCTACATGCGTCGACACACTTGCGCCATCCCATCTTCCGAGGACATTCGTGAGGGCTGTTGCGGCGGCAGGTTTGGCCGAGGATCTCAAGAGGCGCATATATATGTACATGCCTCGACAGAGCCTACACATTTGCTCCCTTTGGGGTCGAGATCCTCGGTCCGTAGGATCCCGAAGCTCTCCAAGTTTTTAAAAAGTTATCTGAGCGTCTGGTCATAGCGACGCGTGACCCGAGAGCTGGTGGGTATCTGGCGCAGCACATCAGCATTGTCATACAGCGGGGCAATGCAGCCAGCGTCTTGCGGACGCTTCCGATGATACTCGTTGTTTGTGTGTAATCTTCGATAAGTAAATAAAATACTGTAAACTGTATAAAGGGAGGCTGTATTCGTAGACAGAGAAATGCGTGTATATCAGTCAGTGGCTGTAAGCGAGTGTTCTCTCGGCGCGGCCGGACCCCTGGCTCTGTCGGCGCCGGTCGTAGCTTGGGAGTGGGGATTTGAAGCGGTTGTCTCCGACACTCGTCGTTGGTAGTAGGTTCATATACCTAGGTAGTAAGTGGTCCTTTGATCGCTATCAGAAAAACCAATCAAATTTCCTGTCTATGTTGATTACAACACCAATAAGCGAAAGCTTGTATGTGTGTATGTGCGTATGTTTGTTACACTTTCACGCTTCAACGGCTGCACGGATTTGGATGAAATTGAGTAAGAGGTAGCTTATTATTATTATCCTGTATTAACACACATGTTACATTTGAAAAAGCAGTGTTCCCGTGGAATGATCAAATATATCGAATAAAAACTTATTCACCGTGGGAAACACCGTGGGGTGCAGCTAGTGAACTAATAAATTGAACAAGGTAAAATTTGTAGGTAGGTAACATAAAATCCGGTTCCCGGTTCGACAACGAACTTATCTATGATCCTAGACTAACAATTAGTCAATTAACTAACTATTCTAGTATTTACAATTATTATTTGATTGTAATTTTTTCTGTTACTATACATTGTCTTGTGACACTTCAGTTAATCATCATTATAATTTAATTTTAGTTTGAAGCTCAATTTTTCCTAAGAATTTACTATTAAATCGACCACGTGGATAAAAATAAATTCAGCTAGCATAATAAGTATTTTAAAGTCATTATCGCTAATTTGTGCATTGATTATGCAAAATTTTATTTATTGGTTCACTAAATGAACTCGACATCGTTGAAAAATGTTAGACCGGGAGATGGTGACACAAAATATTAGGTCATTTGTACCAGTATGGTTCTTCAGGGGTCTAATTACGTAAAGGCAAAAAGGAAAATGATGGTCATAACGCTCGCACCGGCGGCGGCGGCCCCATCGCGTGGGCGTTAATCGAACGCGTCGGATAAATAACGAGTGTCGAACGATTTGTTCCACAAAAATGCTTGTATTTTCAGATAGTAGAAAAAAAAAGAATTAGGCGGTAGCGTAATGCCATACTTCTCGGGTGTGACTAACAGCCCGCCATACCGACGCGAATACATTAATTTAAATAAAACAATTCAACCATTTGTACCAGGCTAATTTTTGCAAAGCTAATCATCGTCGAGTAGCCATTCACGAAAATCACCTTGCCATACTTTTCCGACAGTTCCCAATGGCCGCCATACCACTGCAAAAGAGTAATTTTTTTTTTTCGCCAAATGATTTGTACCATCCTGAAACTTTTTTTAACAGTAAAAAAAATCAATAAAATATCAAAAGAAAGATAAATAGCTTTATACTTAAGCTTAATATAATAATTAACAATGTCGATACGACGTAGTAAGATTACATAAATGCTGGGATCACTACAAACAATTAATAAATTCAGGTTGAGAATTGGGGGTTCTGCGGCAGGGTCATTCATGAATGATCTGGTCCCCAACTCCCGAGGCATGTGTCCTGTATGTCAGATATCTAGTATACGAGTATATAACAACTCCCGAGGCATGTGTCCTGTATGTCAGATATCTAGTATACGAGTATATAACAACTCCCGAGGCATGTGTCCTGTATGTCAGATATCTAGTATACGAGTATATAACAACTCCCGGGGCATGTGTCCTGTATGTCAGATATCTAGTATACGAGTATATAACAACTCCCGAGGCATGTGTCCTGTATGTCAGATATCTAGTATACGAGTATATAACAACTCCCGAGGCATGTGTCCTGTATGTCAGATATCTAGTATACGAGTATATAACAACTCCCGAGGCATGTGTCCTGTATGTCAGATATCTAGTATACGAGTATATAACAACTCCCGAGGCATGTGTCCTGTATGTCAGATATCTAGTATACGAGTATATAACAACTCCCGAGGCATGTGTCCTGTAAGTCAGATATCTAGTATACGAGTATATAACAACTCCCGAGGCATGTGTCCTGTATGTCAGATATCTAGTATACGAGTATATAACAACTCCCGAGGCATGTGTCCTGTATGTCAGATATCTAGTATACGAGTATATAACAACTCCCGAGGCATGTGTCCTGTATGTCAGATATCTAGTATACGAGTATATAACAACTCCCGAGGCATGTGTCCTGTATGTCAGATATCTAGTATACGAGTATATAACACAAACTAAATGTTTACACGAATGATAGAAGATACAATAACATTTATGTTGACCCACACAAACTCACTTAAAAACAATACTTAGCAAAGAGCATGGAGTACGCATCAGCGCCTCTTAGAGTAGATACAACTTTAATTTTTTTGTAATTGTATTCATTTATTTCAGATAATAATCCATATTTCACATACACACAATCAATTAATGCTACAATCGCACAATAAATAATCAACCCACACGTGACAGACAGCGGGTAACCACTTTTCGGCGAAAAATAAATTGCAATAAGAAATCATTACGGATGTAAGCGTGTTAACTACGAACCTTTTTTGTGTTGGAAGAACATCTACGTTTCGCACCACGGTTCGTAGTTAACCCGCTTACATCCGTAAGGAATTCGTCAAACTACGATAGTTTTTATTGTAAAAAAGCGTTAACACAATTTTAATCTAAATAGAAAATGGTTTACAATATCCTCTCAGCTGAGTGAACGCCCGCGCGGGCACACCCCTTCGACTGGCACATCATACCATCTGATGGCTATGGAAATATATTCATTTTGTCGTTACGTTAATAAATCACTCTGTCATTCAATTAGCAGTGCCAAACACCAGTGGTCAAGGTATGGCAAGTGGAACATTTTATTTTATTTATTTATCATATAGAAACAAAAAGCTTTGCAACTAGAAATTTAAACACAACATTAGAAAAATAGGAAACTGCTTACCTTAAGCAGTTTCCTGCTATATAAATAACTTGGTGTTTATTTTCTTGCATTGCGCTGAGCGATTGCCGCTCAGCTTTGTTGTTCAGCATCTAATGAGTGCGTTATGGACAAGTTGTGCACAAGCTTACATACACGCACGCACGCACTGTGCAATAGCGTAGCGTCTCAAAAACTACTCCACCTCGGGACACCGAGGACGCCTAGGGAGGCATGCACCGGCGTCAGCGAGCTGCTGGCTTTCCTGGAGGACATCAGGTGGTTAGATTAGCAGCCCCCCACCCGACACGCAAATAGGGCCCACCTGTGGCCTAGTTGCGGAAACCAGTCCATAAACAAGTAACAAGCACGCACTGTGCACTAGAGCGCGGGCTAGACGCGCGCCATCGCGCCGGCGCGGGCGGCGTGCACTGCACACTAGGGCGCGACGCGCGCGCGCGCTCGGGCGTCGGCATTAACTGTGCGCTGCACGGAAGACATGCCATCCTGGAAGCGCGTGCGGAACAGCACGTTGGCGTTGTTGAACATGCCGTCCTTGAGGCTCACGATGATGAACTGCAACAATCACACACATATTATAAATGTAGAGGTAGAAAGGTGTTACAGCACAAATAAGGTTCGTAGTTAACCAGCCTACATCCGTAATGATTCGCCAGTTTCAGTAGTTTGTTACTTCTTCGCGCCACAACTACTGAACGGATCCGGCGAAGGTTACTGCTGTGGGGGAACGCTGCAGATATTAACACCGTATTTGTGCTGCAGAAGAGGGATGTTCGTGACTATAATATGGGTTCCAGAGAATCCGTACGTGATAAATTCAAAGAAATAAACTTAATGACAGTACCATGGCAATATATTAGGTCCTTACATATGAAATTGGCGTTTTTCGTACTGGCCACTTTAATCACAAATTTCTCCTCTTTGGTAAGGAATTCCAAATTCATATGTAAGGACCTAGGTCCTTACATATGAAATTGGCGTTTTGTATGGGAGGAACAAAAAGTCGAATATTTTTTAATATAATATATTTAATTAATCAAAGTATGAACCATTATTTTCTATGCACTTTTGCCATCTTATAGGTAGTTCATTGATCCCTTTACTAAAAAAACCAGTCGGACGGGAATCAATAAAATCTTTGAAGGCGATTTGGACTGCCCCATCGGAGTTGAATTTTTTCCCTTGCAAGAAGTTATCCAAATTTCGAAAAAAATGGTAATCTGTTGGAGCAAGGTCCGGGGAGTACGGAGGATGTCTTAGACTTTCCAATTGAAGCTCTTCTAATTTAGTAGCCGTCTGTTGCGCAGTGTGTGGTCTAGCGTTGTCGTGAAGCAGCAGTGGCGTGGAGCGATTGACCAGCCTAGGTTGTTTAGCCGCTAGCTTTTCCATCATGGTTTGCAATTGCTGACAATAGACATCAGCCGTAATAGTCTGGCCAGATTTGAGAAAACTGTAATGAACAATACCGGCACTAGTCCACCAAACGCTTACAAGTAACTTTTTTGGGGTTAATTTTCGCTTGGGGCAGGATTTGGCTGGCTGGGCAGGATCCAACCATTGCGCTGAGCGCTTCCGATTATCGTAAAGAACCCATTTTTCATCACAGGTAATGATTCGGTTTAAAATACCTTCATTATTGTGCCGGTTTAGTAATGTAACGCAGCAGTCGACGCGCGTTTGCCGGTTTGCTTCAGTCAATTCGTGAGGTACCCACCTTTCAAGCTTTTTAATCTTCCCAATTTGCTTCAAGTGAATTAAAACAGTTTTATCACTAACATCGCAGCCTGCAGCTAACTCGGACGTGGTTTGCGATGGATCCGCTTCCACAATAGCCTTCAACTCTTCATTATCAACTTGAGTCTCAGGCCGTCCACGGGGCTTGTTCTGCAGGTCAAAATTTCCAGAACGAAAACGTTGGAACCAAAAACGAACTGTGTTTTCTTTTGCAACACGACCGCCATACACATCATTCACCCTTCGAGTTGTTTCCGCAGCACTAGTGCCACGGCGGAACTCGTACTCGTAAATAATGCGATATTTTAAGTTTTCCATTTTGTAAAATGAGTGACGCAAACAGAAAAAAACAGAAGAAAAAAAAACAAATGAATGACGATCATCGAAGCACAAATACATGAGTCTATAGCTGTACAAATTTGAATTTGGAATTCCTTACCCTTTGGTAAGGAATTCCAAATTCAAATACTCCTCTTTAGGAGAAATTTGTGATTAAAGTGGCCAGTACGAAAAACGCCAATTTCATATGTAAGGACCTAATATTTATGAAAACTTATTATTGTACACATAAGAATATCAATCGGTTCCCTAAAAATAGCGACAGACATAATTTAAATACAAGAAATAAAAATAAACTCGCTGTGCCCACAACTACCTCTAGACTACACTTCATCAATAGGTACTAAGCTAGTAGTTAGTGTTTCTGCTTTATGCTTTGTGTTTCTCATCAATCCAATACTTAAGCTTAGTAAAGTTACTTTATTTTGTCCTTGTGTTAAATGTAAGTATGTACTTAATGTTATTGCCAGACATAATAGCTCAATCATTACACTTATTTAAATTGGACGTTCTACCTACCAGATATTATGCAAGTGGTGTTTACCTATAAGCGGTTTGTGCACATATCAATAATTCATAGTTAATTATAAAATATCTTTAATCTGTAACTCTTTACGTTTTCTCACATGTTGGTATTTTTATAAGATATTTTATAAGAACTCTGTGTATGAAACCATTGGTAAACCTAAAAAAGAAAAAAAGAAAAAATTTGTAGATTACACAAAATTAATGTATCTATTGAAGGGCAATGTATACGCTTCTACAACAAAACTCCTAGTGAGTTGCAAATATTATCAGTAAATAAATTCAAACAAATTGCCAAAACTTTCTAGTGCAAAGGGCCTACTATAAAATATCAAGATTATCTAGAGGATAAAAAAGCTTGGGACAGGATTTGCTCCCAACTCGAAAAATAACAACTAACAGGCTAAAGGTTTCTTCGTCGCTTCTTTACTTTAGTCTACATAACGAAGAGACAGAAATCAATAATATCACTTTATTTCCGTGTCAGTGTTTAATCTTTAAGAATTTGACCTTTTCTAAGTGTACATTTATTGTATTTAAGGAAATAAAGAGACTTTGATTTGATTTGCTGAACATTTGTATAGAATTCGGCTTTTGAAAGAGAAGCTCAACTTCTCTCGCATGCTTTAATTTAATCAAATTTGTTACAGAGAGCATTAACGAAGGTAGTAGTACAGTACTGTCACTTATTATGAACCTCAGTAAGACATAAATGTAAATGCATAAATGTGTTATTTCGCCGATGCCACCACTCTTATTATTAAAATCGACAGTAAAGACACGGTAATGATATATACAGTATTATGTCTTCATACAAACGGCCGGAACGTGAGTCATACCTACGCGCCTCGTGTTCGGTACCCTCTCGGTAACCAGTCGCGAATGCGCCGCCGCCGCGCGCCGCACTGACGAAAGAACGTTGTGATTTTTTTTGTAAGCAGTAAGCGTGCGATTTGTGGGTATTTTATTGAAATAAGTACAAGTACCAATTTAATATGGCAAAGAAAACGTACAGACTATATTGCGCTATTTTTGGTTGTTTGAATTCTACAATAACGCACCCAGAAATAACATTTTTTAAATTACCTGAAAACTCCGAAAGGTAAGACTATAAAATATTTTTTATACCTACCCACTAAGTACATAATTTGTTTCTTTTTTAATAGGTAGGTATTTCGCTTTTTCCACCGAGTAAAATTTCTGGATTTATTTATTTATTATAAATAAGTGGATAGGGTGAAAAAGTAGGTAGTTTTCCTAGGCTAGGCTTACTTATATAAGTTATGTATGTACTTAGCTACTTGCATTATTGAATTAGGCGAAATATCATTATGAAATAATTGTTAGAGTATTAAATGGAAGGCACCTACCTACCTAGTAAGATTTACATTATAATTTACTTTTTAAATAAGATTGTTACTAAACAATCTTATTTAAAACCTACTAAGGTAGTTAGAGGTTTTGTTTGATTGCTGTAGGCGGCGCACACGCGATGAGATGGCTATTATATAAGTAAAGTGTGCAGCAGCGCGCGGTTGCAAATCGGATGGGTGACCAAAACATTTTTTATTTCAACTTGTTGTTTATACTATAAAATTTTTCAATAAACCTTTTCGTACATCTCAGTCGAGGCGCAAATATTTTTATGTAGGTATCAAATTTATAAGGGTGGATATTTTATTAAATCTACTAATCAAAAAACACATACTTATATTTTTTATTTTTTTTATTATGGTCTATCACATTTTAAATGAATGTTAAATACACTAGAGTATAATTACAATCCAGCCATAGAATTGGCTAATAGGTAATTTAGTTTTAACGTATTTTTATAACACATATTACTAGGAACGTATCCATTGGCACTTTTCTTATTGTCTCTATACTTAAGGTGAAGACACTTTGTCCATGTGTTATTTAAGATAGCACTTATGCACATACACTATTATTAGCACTACACTAACTCAAAAGGTTTTGTTCTTTTGAGCCTTCTCACCCAAAATATCGCCATACCTTGGCGATATTTTGAGTGATATCCTAAAAAAGTAAAAAAAAGTAGAAAAAAATTCTGGATGTAAAAATTTTGGTGGTACAATTAACTGTACCTATACTCTGTTCGCCGTAACAAGCTAATAGGGAAATCATAGACTGCACGTTATTGGTCGCAGATAACGAACATAGGGCACGTGCACACCGTGCACGCTGTGTGGCCAAAAGTTAGTCTTATCTGTCTCTTGCGCGGTGCGGACGTGTCGTTTGGTGCTCTTTACATGTGTTCTCAGTATTGGATTTTACGTTGACCTGACTTGCTTTTTGGACTGTCTCCTATTAATTTTGCGGCTGGTATGGATGTTATGGATAGGAACGTAGAAAATATGGCAGAACGTTTTATTATAAGGATGGAGTATGATCAGAAACTGAATAAATTTGTAAGAAAATTTCTGATGTTTTATTTTTTGTACGCTACCCAAATTAAACAAAATATATATTTTTAGGTTCTCAGTATCATAATAAGTAGGTCAATTATCAATAACCCACTCATCCACAAAACCCCGGCCGAAAAGCTAGTGAATAATGTAAGTAATAGTTTGAAGTGAGCAATCTAAACATAGCTTTACTTTTTAAAAAATGGTCACTCCCACTGACTAATCTTAGTCTCTCACGCTAGTAGTCCCGTCCTTTTCACTTTCGTACAATTGTGCAAGAGAGCGCGCGCTATATTAGCTTGTCTCCGTGAACAGACTATAGTACGGGAAAAATAAATTAGTCGGTGGTACAATCAACAGCACCAGCTGATCGGAACCACCAAACATCAGGTTCATGCAGATCGCATGGACCATTTGTACATTATACTTTGCTAGAAATAGGTATTCGGTCGTAGGCGTAGGCGTAGGCGTAGGCGTAGGCGTAGGCGTAGGCGTAGGCGTAGGCGTAGGTAGCTAACTAATGTGTGCGTCTTGGAATAAAACATTTTTAAATTCTACTGATTTTTTCTTCAATCTACTGATTTTCTACTCGATTATTTACTGATTTAGTCAAATTCGATCTTGCAACATTGATTCTTAAAAAAAATAAATATGAATTAAATCGACGACCTGTTAATGAATTACAATTAAGTACACATTTAACCTATCCATCTCCTCTCCCAAGGGTACCGTATAATCTGAATTCCGGGATAAAAGGTATCCTATGTCCTTCCTCAAGTTTCATATCAAATCATTCAGTAGTTTCGGCGTGATGCGCGGCCAAGATACATACAGAAAGACAGACAATATTTTAAAAAACTACAGTTTTGGCTACAGTACCGACAATAACATTAAACCCAAAAAAAAATGTCTACAATGTACAGAATTGGACAGTTGTTACAGTTTTATTATAATTCAGTTATTAATTAGAAGGTACCAGATGAAATTAAATGTGATTAATGCGCAAACTGTCAGCGTCAAAACCAGTCGTAGAGAATTTCGAGGGTCATTTTTGTAAGGGCCTATGTATCTACGGAGGAGGCGGCAGATACCTGATCAAACCCTAGGTATCTAAGTATACACAATGTGCGGGTCGGCCGTACACTCCTACTCCGCAGCTATCGAAGCCTCGGTATCTAAGTATACACAACGTGCGGGTCGGCCGTACACTCCTACTCCGCAGCTATCGAAGCCTAGGTATCTAAGTATACACAACGTGCGGGTCGGCCGTACACTCCTACTCCGCAGCTATCGAAGCCTATGTATCTAAGTATACACAACGTGCGGGTCGGCCGTACACTCCTACTCCGCAGCTATCGAAGCCTAGGTATCTAAGTATACACAACGTGCGGGTCGGCCGTACACTCCTACTCCGCAGCTATCGAAGCCTAGGTATCTAAGTATACACAATGTGCGGGTCGGCCGTACACTCCTACTCCGCAGCTATCGAAGCCTAGGTATCTAAGTATACACAACGTGCGGGTCGGCCGTACACTCCTACTCCGCAGCTATCGAAGCCTAGGTATCTAAGTATACACAATGTGCGGGTCGGCCCGTACACTCCTACTCCGCAGCTATCGAAGCCTAGGTATCTAAGTATACACAATGTGCGGGTCGGCCGTACACTCCTACTCCGCAGCTATCGAAGCCTAGGTATCTGAGTATTCACGATGTGCGGGTCGGCCGTACACTCCAACTCCGCAGCTATCGAAGCCTAGGTATCTAAGTATACACAATGTGCGGGTCGGCCCGTACACTCATACTCCGCAGCTTCGCCATTACGAGAAGAGCCTAGTCAGCCATTTTATTAATTGGTTTGACTATGAAGTTAGCATATTATGACCTACTCGAAAGCTTATACCTAGGTAATTTGCCAACTTCATAATCGAAGGTATTAAAATGGCTGACTTGGATCTTCTCGTGATCGTAATACGTTTTACGGCGGAAGTATTTCAAGTATTACGAGACGAGTCTTGGCATTATTTTTACATTTGTTTTTGTTCTGATTATTTATTTTAATTAGATAAACATCTTTAGATTTTGTCTTCCTATGATTATTAAAATCAATAATTTATCTACACTTTTGGGCTACTAAAAGTTAAATAGAGGAGCAGCGAGATATGTAGGTACCTGCGAGGTCCGGAAGTGGTCGCGCAGCATGAGGCCGATGTTCTGCGTGTGCGAGAGGTCCAGTGCAGCGTCCACCTCATCCAGGATGTACAGCGGCGCCGGCTTGAAGCGCAGCATGGCCAGCACGAGAGCCAGCGCCACCAGCGAGCGCTGCCCGCCCGACAGCTCGCCCAGCGACTCCTGCGGGAGGGAACGTAGTGAGGTGAGCGGCGGGCGGACAGCGCCACCAACGACCGCTGTCCGCCCGACAGGTCGCTCAGCGACTGCTGCGGGAGAAAACAGAGAAAGGCGGGCGGCGGGCGGACAGGCCCACTAGCGAGCGCTGCCCGCCCAGCGACTCCTGCGGGAGTGAGGCACACATACCTTCCAGACCCCGTTAAAGGCGACGCGCACCTCCAGCCCGTCCAGCACGGCGCGGCCGGGCGGCGGCGCGAGGCTTGCGCTGGCGCCAGGCAGCAGGCTCGAGAAGATGGCCCCGAAGTCCTTGTCGACGCGCGCCGCGGCCTCCAGCAGCGTGTTGCGCTTCTTCTCGTCCAGCGACCGCATCGTCTCCTGCAGCTTGCGCCGGTCCGCCTCCACGATGCCCTTCTTGCGCAGCAGCTCCGCGTACTGCTCCTCCTTCAGAACGCATTACACATATCCTTCAGACTGATCAAAATTGAGACAGATAAAAATTATAATTGTTGGTTCTATGACTTATACTAAAATCCGGAATAGGACTAACCGTCCCGTCCGGCCGAGCTGCTCGACGAAACCACCTCAAGTTGTATATTCCGAACTGCTGCGCCACTAATTACCGGAAAAACACGTACTTATCTACCGCGGACTATGCAAACTTTCAACACTAAATATTCAAAAGAATGTGATCTCTTTAACATGAGGCAAAATGCTTTTAAGAAGTTAATTCAAAATTCAAAGTGCTTTATTTTCTTTATAGGACTCTTGGACACGTCACAAAATTCAAATTACATAAGTAAAACTAGAAAATAAAGTGATCACTTTGATTTTTGCTCACCTCAATATTTTTCAGGTAATGCAAAGCAAAAATAAATAATTAAATAAAAGCAAGAAACCTTTACCTTGTCAGGTTGTTAGTTTTCGAGTTGGAGCAAAACTTGTCCCAAGCTTTTTTATTCTCTAGATAATCTGATATTTTGTAGTAAGCCTTTTTACAAAGAATATGTTTCTTCGATAGCTTGTCTATGTGTCCCCATTGAAGTTTACTATCTAAGGTTATTCTTAAGTATTAACTTCTTCGAATGGGGCCTCAATTATTATTTTTTATACCACAACTTTAATTATGATAATTGATAACCAATATCCATCCTAGTTCCCCTCCTCCAAACCAATCCGTATCATTTGGAACTGACATCAGGCAAACCAGACTAAAATTAAACTATTTATTTTTATTGTAGTTTAGATTAGATATTTTATATAATAATAATAAATCATTTATTTCAGACCAGACGTAGGTTTAAAGAAGAATATTTATTTTCTCATAAGAAATACATTTCACTTATCTGAGAAAACATCTTAAAGTTAAGTATATTAAATAAAGCTTCGAGGAGCCAAACAATGTTTGTTACCTACCTACTTATGTAGGTTACAGTTAAAAAGTGTAACAAAACAAAATACAAAAGTTTTACAAACACATCATAAGATAAAGAACAGAAAGAATTCATAAATTTAGTAAGACACCAGACATTTTTAACGTTACATGCAAAATCCTGCACATTTATTAACTCCTATTGAATAATGGAGTCATTCGGCATTATCATGTCACAGTGAAAGCAAAACCAGTTAGGCGATTTGTTATTTGAGTAAGGATATGTCATTAAGTACGTGTTTTTTAAGTTTAAGTTTGAAGTTGCTGTAGGATTCCGCATTCTTCACTTCTCTGGGAAGACTATTATAAATTTTTACTCCCTCGAAATTTAGCGCTCGTTTCCCGAGTTCAGTTCGCACGCTTGGAAGAAGTACATATGTGGTCTTTTTTGCGAGTGTTTCTTGTATGTGTCTGATGGACTTTTAAGAACGTAATATTAGTATGTATTGATTTATTTAAAATTTTCCTAATGAGTGTGCAAATACTGTAAACAAGTATAAAGTTGCTTTATATTCATAATTTTGGTTTGTTGATAAACATTGATTGTGGGTGTTAAGTAGTCTAAATGAAATAACATTTTAATAATTTTGTTTTGAGAGACTTATAGGGTTTTCAGGATAGTTTTAAAGGCACTGCCCCAAATTTCGATTGGGTACATGAGATGCGGTTTCACCAGAGAGTTGTAAATTGTATGTCGAACGTGAATGGGAAGACAGCGGACTATATTTCGTAGCGATCCTTGTAAAGATGTGAGTTTAGACCTGATGTAATCAATTTGTGTGTGCCAGTTAAGGTGCGTGACGAGTCTTAGACCTAAATATTTTTCGTGTTGTTTTTGCTGCAGTGTCTGTCCGTCAATTATTGGTGGCCTATGGTCTGGAACTATTTTGTTTTTGGATTTAAAAATTACATAGCATGTTTTATCAGTGTTAATTGTCAGAAGTTTGCTTTGGAACCATACAAATAGTCTGTTTAAGTCCTCTTGTGCCTGATTTACATTCTGATGAATGCAATTTCCAAAGTAAAAGAGACATATATCGTCGGCATATAATGATATGTGACCGTTAAGCGTGAGTTCATTAATTGAGTTAATATAACGAACGAACGATATCTGAACACTATATAGATAAGGAACAACAGAGGATCAAGTATTGAACCTTGTGGGACACCAAAATGTGGTTTGCTTGAGTGATCTCCAATTTAAACAATCTGGAGTCTATTACTCAGGTAAGACTCAAACATAGACAGCACCCTCCAGTTATACCTAAATCTTTGAGATTTTGTAGTAAAATAGTGTGGCTGACTGTATCGAATGCTTTTTTAAGGTCTATGAAGATTCCTAGAGCTATATTTTTTTGGTCAATGTTTGTTTGAATTTTGGTAATCAAGTCTGCTGTTACCGAGTGTGTTTTAATGTGATCGAAAGCCGTACTGTCTGTCAGAAAGAAAACTTATGGAAGTAAGTTATTTATTTAAACGTTTGTGTATTACTTTTTCTAGGATTTTTGAAATCACGGGTAAGACTGAAATTGGTCTGTAATTACTTGGGTTTGAATGAGTTCCAGTTTTATAAATCGGGGTCACTTTAGCAATTTTTAAGAAATCGGGAAAAGTACCTTTACCTTTATATAAGGTTTTTCAAGATAAGGCTAGTGATACATTTTAACGATTTTGTAGTTATACCATCTACACCTACACTGCAGTTTGGGTCAAGATCTCGAATTATTTTGGAAATTTCATTCATTGTACATGGCTTGAAGTTATTGAATACAACGTTGATAGAAGGTATGTTTGTTAATGTTGTGGGTTGTACTTTTGGAATTTTTCAGCAAGCGTCGAACCAATTTTTGAGAAGAATGTGTTAAAGGTCTCGCAAATTTCGTCACCGTTGGTAATAGCAACGCTATTAATTATAAGTTTAGGGGGAGTACTGTTTAATTTAGTTTTGTTTTTAGCTAAGTTATTTATCAGGCTCCACATCTTCTTAGGGTTTCTTTTTTGTTTTGTGAAAGCTTCATTGTAATAGTTGTTCTTTTTGTTTCGAATTTTGTCAGCAGTTTTCTTACTTTCTTCTTTAAATAGTGTCTTTAGGTTTTCATCGCTTGGGTTTTCTTTAAGTCTTTTCCAAATTTCATTTCTAGTTCTTATCTTGTTTGTTATGTCTTTATTTATCCAATCTTGTCTAGGGGGGTTCATTATTTTAAACTTCTTTGTTTTACTGTTTTGACGCCATGCTGTATGTGTTTCTATAGATACTCATAGTTGTGCTGTATTGGGTTGTAAGTGTGTTTTTTTTATAATATTATAAAGGTCGTCATAGTTGATAGCATCATATTGAATTCGACGTTTTTCAGGTGGCGTTAGTTTTTTCATATTCAAGTAGATCTGTTTATGGTCAGACATTGGTGAATCAAGGATCGCCATATGGAAGGTCATCTGTATGTTCGTACAAACATGATCAATTATTGTCTTCGGAGATGCCGTCTCTCGGGTGCAGAAGCGTTCTTCAATTTTGTTTATTTATATAAACAACTCTACAAAGACATGGTTAAAGAGTCAGGATACTATTATTAGTATCATGTCTCTTTAAGCATGTCTTTGTAAAGTTTAACGTTACGTTCCGCTTTGAGAAGGTCCAGGTTGAAATCTCCAAAGACAATAGCTTGCCTCCTTTCTACTAACTGTGCTGAGTATATTTCGAGAAAATCCTTGATATTTGAAGTACCTGGGTTATAAACAACTCCTATGTCTAGTGCGTATCTTTCTATGCTAATCCAAAGGTAGTTTATTCCTCCAGTGTATGATTCTTCGTTAAAACTGTGTGTTATGTCATTATGAATGTAAATTGAGACACCACCTCCTCTTGAGACCGTTCGAATATTATAATAGTGGGTATAGTTTGTAATTTGGTAACTTTCAGCTTCATCTGTAGACTTTATCCAGGTTTCGGTGAGTAATACGATGTGGGTTTTGGCTTCGATGGATCGGATAATACATTTTAACTCGTAAAACTTTCCGGGTTTACATATACTTCGAGCGTTCAGGTATAGGAAATTAAGGCTAGATTTTTCAGTTTTCAAACATTGATAAGTATAATTTAGTTGGTATGTGATGGATTCTTCTTGGTCTCGTTGGAGGATAGTTGAAGGTTTAGGTTTTTTGAATCTCAAATGATTTTTGGAGTACCCTTTATGTATTTAATCAGTAGATCGGTTTCACCATTTTCTTTACGTTGGGCGAGTTCCCTACTGAGCTCCTTCATCAAATTCTTTTCAGTAGGTGTCTGTTCATAGTATATTCTTATATTCTGGGGTAGTTTGTTTTTATTTCTGAATACTTGTTTTACTTCATCTGGATTAGTAAAGCATACCTTCAGGGGCCGGACCTTGCCCGTAAAGAAGTTTCCCAGTCGTATAACCTTAACTATTTCTGGCTTAGTTGTCAAATAGTCTTGGAAGGTTTTTTGAACCAAGCGTATGTCTTCATTGTAACGAACAGCATCATCCGTGTTGGTTGGTTCTGATAAGCCGACAATTATTAGATTTTTTCTCCTACGTTCTCTTTCTCTCATTTCGTTTATAATTTTTTCGCTCTCAAAAATTCCTGTCTGGTTTTGTATATAAGGTTGGTTAGTTTTTAGTTTAGAGATTTCTGCTTCAATAGCAGATATTTTTGAGTCTGTAATAGAGCTGGCTGCCTGGAGTTGAACAACTTCTTCCTTTAGGTTATTTTGTTACGCCAATAGCTTAAAAACCTCTACTGAGAGTAGAGGTTTTTAAGTCTACCATCTGGTTTTTGACTGCAGATAGGTCCTCGCGTATTGGTTTCAAGTTGGTTTCTAGAGCTGTAATCATGTCTTGGCGAAAAGCTTGTAACAGGCTTACCACTTGACTACATTCGCAGCTTCTTTTCCTTTTTCGAATAGTGATTTGATTATCAGAATCATATTCATAAGTGTGTGACACACCCGGTTGTGGAACTTGTTGTCTAACTGGCGTTTCCTTAGATTAGACTGTGGCGAGCGCTGCACATTCATACTGACCACTTCGGTTGAGATCGGCTGTGGTTCGGCACAGATCGGGCGAAGTCGGGTGATGGCCAAGGTCGCGCTGCTCAGGCGTCGCTGCGTTCCGTGTCCAATTGTCGCATGTTCGATTTTTCAACTTTGTGGATTTTTGTCTTTATGCTCTTCTATATTAACGTTTACTTTTTATTGGTAGGTAATTAAATATTTAAAGAAAATTTGTAACACGTCTGCTCAGTTCGGCTGCCGAAGCGGGGAATTCCATAAGTCAAATCAAATACACAATTATAATTAAAATAAAATAAAATTAAGTACAATCAAATTAATTAATTAAATAATGCCTTAATCTAGCAATGTTGCCCGCCTAGACAGATCACTGAGCCACCAGCGATGATACCGGTTTCAGCATCATTATCCAGTGGCCCGTAATACTGGAGCGGAGGTCCTGCGCCACGGCGCGCGACGGCCACATGAATGTTACATTGTAAGAACAGGCTCTACCTCTGTTCGGACACGCTGCGCTGGTAGGAATCTTTTATACATTGGACTATTATTTATAATTTTGTTAGTTTTATCTATTAGTACTACTTCAGTTATTTATACATACTATGAGAGGAAACTGTCTTTAGCTTCATTTGCTCTAGGTTAAGATAATATTGTTACCTAAACATAAGTGTATGGTTCACGTACAACACAAATTGAATATAAAACTATCTCGGCTGACACCGCGATCAGCCGCGACCTACATTTTCAGTTAAACCTTTACCGCGGACTAGAGGGGATGAGTATATTTCTTAAACTTGTATACTTTTCACAATATAACTACGATTGATTTACTCAGTAATTTAATTCAAACAAACTAACTGCAGCTCTGGGCTTGTATAATAAGCTTTTTGTTTCCCAAATAAATAATTAGATAAAATGTTTAAAATGTCTATAAAGAACTTGATAATGCTGTTACTGATTTTATTACTAGATGTAATGTTTTAGTGCTGGTTGTATAGTATATGAGTACAGACAGGGTGGATTGATTGTGCGGGGCAGTGAGGTTTCTGTGCTTTCTGACTTTTAGTTGTCCGACCTCAGTTGGTCCTGTTGAAGGTTTTGATCAGTAACAGGATTGATAGTCTTCGAAATAAGTTTACGCATAAAAGTTAAAATTTTTTGCTAACGGTAATTTTTTTTAAATCAGTGAATGGGGATGAATATTTATCTAATATATATGGATAGTCCTAAGACAATTTTAACTGCCCCGTCCAAAAAATCCTCCTTGTATAGGTAATGATCAAGGTCACCTCCTTGGCGTGCAGTGTGTGCGCGCGCGCGTTGAGCCCGCGGGCCAGCGCGTCGCGCCGCGCCGCCAGCCGGTCCAGGCGTGCCGCCGCCCCGTCCGCCCCACGCGCCACGAAATCGTACGCGCCGCCCGCCAGCCCGAAGAACTGCTTCTCCGCCGCGATCCACGGCTCCTGCGTGGCCAGCGCCGCCACCTGCGCACACCACACCACCTCGTACACAGTCACTAGACTCTACACTGCACTAGACACTGCACTAGATACTGACCGCGCTCCTCAGCGCACATCCCTCCCTGCGCAACGCCGTCAGCGCGAGCGCGAGCTCCTTGCATTGCAGCTCCGCGTCGCGTGCGGCGGCGCGCAATGCGTCCTTGCGCGCCGCGCGCACGCCCACCTCTCGGCTGCGCAGAGCCACCTCCGCTTTGTGCCTGTACAAGGAGACATCACTGTCAGTGATCGATCACAGATCACACATCGCGTGCGCGTGCGGACACGTAACTACCTTGCGATTCTCTCCTGCACGCTGTGCAACTCGGCGGCTGTGGCTTGGTGCGCGGCGTGCGCGTGGTCGCGCTGCGCGGCGGCGGCGGCGCGCGCGGCAGCGGCGGCCTCCAGCGCATCCTGCCCGGCCGCCACGCTGGCCTCCAGCTCCGCCACCTCCAGCTGCAGCGTCTCCAGCTCGCCGGCGTGCCCGCGCCACGCCGCGCCGTGCTTGTTTGCCGCCTCGCGCGCCTTCCGTAGCGCCTCCTCTGCTTTCTTGTACTGCCTGAAACGGTTCCGACGGTTATCACTGATATGTTAGCTTTCTTGAGAACTAAATAAATTAACGATGCGAGGCGTACCGCCCCCTGGCCTTTTTCATTTTGTGGTTTGGAGGTTGAAAGACTCCCCTCTCTCCGCTGGTAGACTGTTAGTCCGTCAAATGTCAAGCCGACCACCACCAGATGGTAGACAGTAGCCAGACAGTGGTATTTACCCCAGGGTCATACAGACATGGCCCGGGGCGCAGGGTGGCACCCTGCGCCCCGTTTTATGTTGAGGTTTATGTTGCACTCAAGGGGGTGACGACGGTAACTGACTCACAAAACGTACCGGACATTTAGTACAGGGTGGGCCATGAACTCGTTTACATTTAAATCTAACATCCCGTGCGAACACAAGCCATGCGGGGCGCGGGGAAAGGTCTTACCGCTAGCTTGTTTCTCGGACATTTAGTCGCAATGGATCGGTTCACGGGGCGGCAGCGTGCCTTTTGTGTAAAAAATTTTATTCAAACAATAGTTCGCAAAATATTGTGAGACGCTTATTTCGAGTTGAATACGATTTACACGACTCAAATCAGTGTCCGAGTGGTCCTTTGATAAAGAAATGCGTGAAGAAGTTCGAAGAGACTCGACTCGACACTAAATGTGAAGCAAGCCGGCGCGGCGGCCCACGGGCTCCTCGGAGCGAAGAGAACTTGCAGAGAGCTTCCGCTTCAGCTCGGCGACACACAGACTTATCGACACGCAAACGTTCAGCCGAATTACGATTATCCCACACATCTTTACCTACGCCGTATTTTGACTTAAGATTTAATATTATATCCATAAAAGATCCAAATTGTGCTGGAACTAAAACCAAATCATGTCTATTTACGCAAATCGTTTTCCGAAACATCAATACAGCAATTATGACAGTGGTGTCGATTCTGAATTAGCTAAAATTAGGATTTAGGAATGTTAAATAGACGAAAACTACTCTATGTTTCAAAAATTAGACTGACAGTTTTAAAATTAGGATGACAGATCTAAATCAACGCAACTTAGTTATAAATAGCTTTAACCCTATTCTTTGCATTACATTTTAGCTATGATTAGAAGCGTCTTCCTAATTTTAGGAGGCATCTAATTTGGTCATGATTAAAATTTATAGGCAACTGCGGACTGACGGACTGACAGATTGACAGACTGACAGACAGACTGACAGACAGTCAGTTTGGGATTTTCAAACAAGTACACTACCGCATTAGGTGTACCTGTAAGGATAGTGTACTAACAATATTTTTGAATAAATAAGTTCTAATTTAGCTATTTTTAGGATCTGTTTATAGAACACCTTCATTGTTAGGTCAACCTATGTTAGAAAATTTAGAAATCGTAAAATTTAAGTTAGGAATCCTAAAACAACAGAATCTACAGCAATTTTGTTTTTTTGTCGAAATTTCATTCCCATTTTCATCTCAACGGCCACGTTAATAAACAGAATTGCAGATTTTGGAGCAGTCCTAAAGCTAAACATGAAAGGCCACTTCATTCGCCAGAACTAACTGTATGGACTGCGTGCGTTTTCAGCAAAAGGAGTTAGGTAGTTTGTCCAAACGTCCAAACCGTTCGTACGGTCGGTCAAATTTAGGTGCTCTAGATAAATACCTCTCTCGATGTCCCGCGATGTCCTCGACCGTGTCCTCTAGCTGCGCCGCACGCGCCGCCGCCTCTTGCTGCGTCGCGCGGTCGCGTTGCATAGCTGTCTTTATTTCAGATACCTTTATAAAACAATAATAAATAATTAAATCACTTTATTATAATTGATGTGAGTTCAACAAGACAGTACACGATTTTTGACGTGAATTCGATGAACGCCTATGGCAAGGGGTCTCATGTTAGAAATGAAAGTAAGACAAAATTATTGTACTTTGGAAATGTCATACGAGCACGGAGGTTATGTGGGTTACGGAAATAGTGCTTATATCGCCGTATCGGGCATTTCGGCGACAACATAAGTTTACTGGGGCGATGACCAGGGCAAGGGGGGCGCGCGGGACGCAGCACTGGTACTCTAAGTACGTAAGGTCTTACACCTTTGAAATTAAAATATAACATGTTGTTGATAGTTGACAAATGGATTTTATTCCAAAACACTACGAAATTATGATAATGATATGAGACACGCGCCCGGTGTGAGAGGCTCACATGTACTGATGTGAGCGCGCGCGTTGATATTGATAATGATATGAGACACGCGCCCGGTGTGAGAGGCTCACTTGTACTGATGGGAGCGCGCGCGTTGATATTGATAATGATATGAGACACGCGCCCGGTGTGAGAGGCTCACTTGTACTGATGGGAGCGCGCGCGTTGATATTGATAATGATATGAGACACGCGCCCGGTGTGAGAGGCTCACTTGTACTGATGGGAGCGCGCGCGTTGATATTGATAATGATATGAGACACGCGCCCGGTGTGAGAGGCTCACTTGTACTGATGGGAGCGCGCGCGTTGATATTGATAATGATATGAGACACGCGCCCGGTGTGAGAGGCTCACTTGTACTGATGGGAGCGCGCGCGTTGATATTGCGTCACTAAAGTAAAGGTGACGCGAGACAATAGTGCGGTTTCACCGTACAATGTAGCTAACAGGCCTGATAATTCGTGTCCTAGTTCATAGACCTGATGTTAGAGGTACCGTGAAATAATAACTCCAACGCTGATAGTTCGCAACTGATTTATTAATTAGATTTAAGATATCAAGCTTCAATACGGAACAACAAAGATCACGTATTGCAAGTAGACATTATAATGTAGGACTTTAGGTGAACTAGATTCTCGGCCTGACCTGACACATTGTACTTCGTACATCGCTAAGCTATAATAACATAGGAAGCTAGGTAACCTTGATATCACACGCATAGACTGAATAACACATTGTACCTTGTACATCTGAGATGAATCAGATGAGAGAGATGGATCATAACTCTGGTGTGGTTAGATAGTTAATACATTACCTATAGATTATAAATCACATACCTATAGTCTTTGAAAACTTACATTTTGATGTTTGTGAAAACTTGTAGTTGTAAAAAAATGGCTCGCAAAAAGTCAAGAAACAAGTCAAGAAAGGCCCAAAGTCGAGTTGTTTTCGACCAGTACCCATTCCAGGGTAGAGCGAAATCTTGGCTATTATTTAAAGAAGAAAGGTTATCTGATGATATCCGACAAACTTGTCCTATCCGGTGTTATACGACAAACTTGTCGGATAACACTGGGATTCATTTTGCTGGGATTCATTTTGATTAGAATTTCCATCAAGTGGCCCCGATGGAAATTCTAATCAAAATTCAACTTCGCTTCAACTTCGGCCTAAAGTGGGCCTATATTGAGGACCCCGGAGGGCCCGAAATTCAGGATTCGATCCCGATATTTATTTTCCAATCCCGGGATTGAATTGAGGCGATCCCGGGATTTGAGACAAGCAATGAAAATTCAGCGTTTTTTTTTTATAAAGTCCTTTTATCTTATTATCAAAAACATAATTAAATGTTCTTAAAATAATCACTATAAAGTAAGATGTCAACAAAATCCAACTTAAATCAATTATAGTTTCATATAATTTGGTATGTTTTAAAAAACTATAAACCGACTTAAAATTCTGGTAAATAGTATACACACGCACGCGGGTATCTGTCACGGTATGTGCACACGGGCTTTTTAATACCGTGGGCATAACTGGGTTCATGATGAATTGACCTCTTTAGTGTAGAGGAGCAGGGAGTAATCCGAACCTGTATAAGCGGATGTGGACGATCCTATAGATTCAGAAAATTTCCAGGTTGGTACACCTAAGCCGCACGTTTCGCGAAATATCGGGCCATCAAAGGAAGCGTCGTTGGTGGATTTACGCGTTATAAGCGATTTCTGATGAACCCACTGTGGGTTCGGAATAGTTAGTTGCCAGACAGCAGTGGTACAAGAAGAAATTGAACTGAATGTCTTACATGGGAACACCATATTGATGGCCTATGTAAGAAGATTGACAAGGTTTGCCAAAGCAAGCCTTGTCAACACTGAACACAGATATGGTGAGGAACCTCTATTGTGCGACAGTGCACTCACGTTTGCAATATGGGGTGGAATTTTGGGCGCGCGCCTCCAGACTTCAGAAGAGAGCAGTGCGAGCGATAGTGACGGTGTCACTAGACATATCAGTCTGACCGCTGTTTGAAGCTCACGGAATCATGACCGTCCCTGCCATGGGTCTCTTCCAGGCCGCTTTATACGCGAACAGACGCCTGGAAGAGTACGAGGAGCGCGGGGATGGTGATAACTATGTATTGAGATAGCGATAGCTTGGCTGTTAATTTTTGGCACATGTTCTGCGAACACCCTGTATGTCGTAGTTACCTGTGCCTCGAGGCCCTCGATCTCTGCTTGCGCGTGAGCGTGCTCGGAACCGGCCATGCGCGCTTCCAGTACCTCCAGCTCGTGCGACACCATGTCCAACCTGCAACAGCGCGCGGGGCGTGAGGTACCGTGTGTGCTCTGTGTGCCTCGAGGAGGGGACTCCACCTTCCCATGGTCCTGCCACCTTGCGGCTACACGCACCGAATCTGTGAGAAAAGAGCCACTCGGGTGACTCCAGACTACAAAACCTACGCACTTTGTCCCGAACACTCTCCCCCTTCTAGGTTCTAGGGCATGCCACATCACATCACAGACTTCATTGCCGGGCTGCTCCACCCCAGCTCGGTACTGCTCTGGGCCCCCCCACCCTCTCCCCCATCCCTTAATGAAAATGTGCCATCCTCAGCGAGGAGGGGACTGTAGGTAGCTACCTCCGCTTGAGCGCGTAGTAGTGTTCGCTGGCTCGCTGCAGCGTCGCGTGCTCCGCGTCGGCCGCCTTCAGCCGCCGGTCGTGGTCTTGCAGGGCGCGCTCGGCGGCGGAGAGCGCGGCCAGCTGCTGCAGCGGTGAGGGCTCGCGGGAGCGCGCGCCGCCTGACAGCGAGCCGGCCGGGTCGCACACGTCCCCGTCCAACGTTACGCAGCGGCGCCGCACGCGCGGGTGGAAGCACACGCGCTTGGCCGTGTCCAGGTCGCGACACACCAGCGTGCTGCCGAACACCCAGCGCAGCGCAGGCGCCACCGCCGCCGGGCCCGACACCAGGCTCAACGCCAGCTGCACCGCTTCCGCTCCGCCGCCCTGTACACAGACAACTATACCACACAGGCTGGGACGCAGCAAGTAAGCGGCTCTATTCACTCTCTAAAGCCACTCAGCTACTTTTAAGTTGTTTCGATGCTCTTTCGGAATCGAAACTTTTTAGTGATGTAACTTACATTGTGTAGGGTGTTTTTTTTATTGCGTCATTTCGTTTCATGCAGTACTAAAAAATTTAATATTTCCTGTAGATTGTTTGCAACAGTTATGTAGGAATCGCGGCTAGCTATTCCCGGGATGCTGATATAAAAGTCGAGTATATGAAACAATACGGTTTTAGAAATTTATTTCTCAAAAGAATATACATTCACTTATAGAGAAATACAGGATTATCTTAATTTAATTTAACATGCAGAGCGGAATTATGTATCTAACAGTTAGTTGGTGATGATTATTCAACATTAAAAATCAATTTTTATGGAAATATACCAGATTCACTTTGTGTTTAACAATAATATTGTAAGTGCGGGTAGACCGGAGTATTATTTCGTTCGTCGCTATAACTAAAACAATGCAAGTTAACAATAGCAGTTGCTCGAGGGCGGTTCTATTACGTGTTAATTGGCAGTTGCTTTGAGAATTAGGTTATTGGTAAGTGGTATGATTTGTACAATATGGTAGTTATCTAAGTAAGTTGGTTGTAGTAGGTATGTGACAGATTTAATAATAATTTGAATTTAGTATTTTTATTTTAATGTGTTAGTCAGTGTTTTTTTTTTTTTTTTTTATATAGTTTATGCAGAGTTCTTAAATTCGGAGAAGTCTTGTAAAATATGGTGTTTTAGTTCCTTTTTAAATAAATTGAATGAGTTACCTTCTTTGATGTAATTAGGTAATTTATTGTAGAGGTCGGCTCCGTCGTATAATATATTCTTCTTACCGTAGTTTGTTCTCGGTGCTTGGAGTACTAGATCATTTGGTCGTCTGAGTGACCGTTTAATGTTGGTTTGTGATTTTTTTAAAAGATATTTTTGTATGTATTTTGTTATTGAGTATTTTCCGTATCAATACACATGTGTTAAATTTATATATTTGAGATAGAGTCATAAGATTAGTTTCTTTGTAAACTTTAGACGTTGACGTTAGATAATCATAGTGAAAGAGTAGTTTTATTATTTTATTTTGCGATGTTTGTAAGATTTTTAGATTCGTTTTAGCAGCACAGCCCCAGACCTCTACTAAATAATTAATGTGGGATTTTACGAGGGAGTTGTATATTGTGTATCTCACGGATTTTGGGAAGCAGCGAACATTACCACGCAGCGCACCCATGAGAGATGACAATTTTGAGGAGATTTTTTTGATATGATGTTTCCAGGTAAGGCGACTATCGAGGGCTAATCCAAGGTATATTTCCTTGTTCACTTTGTTTAGCGGTATGTTATTAATAGTGAGAGGTGGGAATTCAGCAATTTTTTTATTTTTAGGACTGAAAATCATATAATTTGTCTTTGTTATGTTGATTGTTAGCAGATTGTATTGGAACCAAGTATTAAGAATGTTGAGATCATTTTGAGCATCATCTATAATTGAGGTGATTTCGCTACCATAATAAAACAAGCAGGTGTCATCGGCATATAAAGATATGTCACCTTTAAGACCTAGTTCACTCACATTATTTATGTATATCAAAAAGAGCAATGGGCCGAGGATTGAACCCTGTGGAACCCCATACGTTATTCGTTCTGAAGTACTTTGGGTATTCCCAATTTTGACAATTTGGTGTCTGTTAGTTAGGTACGATTCTAATGTTTTGAGCGCAGTTTCCTGTATTCCTATGCCATGCAACTTTTCTAAGAGCAGTTTGTGACTTATTGTGTCAAAAGCCTTTCTTAAATCGATGAATACTCCTACGGCTATTTGCTTTTGATCTATTTTAGTTTTAAGGGTTGTTACGAGGTCTATGCAAGCGGAGAGAGTGTTTGATAGGGATATTTTATACAATAGCCGTATTGTATAAAACTACGACTAATATGGATGTTAATGAGTGCGATTGAAATGGCTGCTGCTGATGCACTGACCTCCGTAGGCGCCCGGTCCGCGCTCGCGGCACGAGTAACCTACTTAGGTCAAACTGCTGATGATGCTAAATACATACCTACGTGATCGATGTATCGAACATACTCCCGAGGGCGAGGTACGAGATGAGAATGAGATGAGGCGCTACAATTGAGGGGTTAGTGTTACAGAGATGATCAATGTTGTGCTTAGGCTAAGTGGATGTTAGGACAATGCTTTAATGTTTCATAATCTAAGTGATTGCTGATGGCTTGATTACAAAACTAATCCCTATTCTATAGTAAAAACTGATTGTCTGTTGAATTGCGGCTTGCTGCTGGGCAAAGTTATTGTGTCTATATCACGTAAACTGGACCACCGCACGGTCCCACTGGCACCCTGCCCAAGCTCGGGCACGGGTTGCCTACGCGCACTAACACTAGCTCTGCTGGAGGACGCCTCCCTCGGCGGGAGAGGCGCGGGTGGCGGCGGGGGCGCGGGCGCGGGGTCGCGCACCGGCGCTGGCTCCGCGGCGCGCGCGGAGGACGCGCTGACAGCTCGTCTGCTTCGCCTCCACAGGAACGCCAGGAACGCTGCGACGCCTGCTGCTAATACGCTGTACGATATTGCGTATTGGTGAATATCGTGAGTTGTTAGTGTCACCTCCTGTTGTGCTGCTTCCTTCATCGCGCTGATTTGGTCGCCGAGCTGCTGTAGCGAGGAGTTGAGGTGATGATCTTGGCTTGGTTCGATGAACGGTAACGTTAAGTTGAAGGTGTGATGTTGTATCGGAGCTATGTTGGTAAGTACTAAGTCCGAATTGAGTTTGAGCGTGCTTTGTTGTTGATAGGAATATAAAGTGACGTCACGCGCCTTTGCTGTGCTTTGTTTTGTTAGGTGAATGAGCCCGGCCTTGCTGACTTGGCGGACTCGAGTTTCACGATCACATATGGTTGTAAGCGAGTGCGTATTTTTTTCTGGACTCTGATGATGGATGTATGCTTTATGTTGATGTTCATGTGGTATAGTTGGAAGCTGTCATAGACAGATAGGATTTTCCACTGGTCACGGGTTAATATAATTTTTCCTACCGGGTCGTAGTATAACGACTGGTAGCTGCTACGTTGTGTTATGATAGCTGATACGCTGGACCAAATGATACTGATATAAAAGATCCATGCTAATGCAACGTTAGAATGCTGCTTATTTCTACATAATTTGCTTGCTAGATTTTGCTAAGTGTGCTTTATTTTGCTTTCGGATTTCCTCTTCCGCTTCTGCTGCTTTCTTTTGTGCTTTAGGTAAAAGATATGGGTTTGAATTTGCTATTTTGCTAAATGATTTAGCCTCGCTGCTATGTAGGTATTCTGTGTCATTATTATACTCATTGCGCTGTAAATGTTTTAAGTTATTTGCTAATCTAAATTCGTGTAACGTGAGATATTTGAGCCTTAGTTTACTAATAATAAAGGTCAACACTCGTTGTATCCACGCTAGTATACGAGCTACTTTTGTAAACGAGCTGTGACGATTTAGTAAATCTTCGATGTTGATGATGCTGCTGTTATCGGAGATGTTACTAGCTACGTTTATGTGCTTCCTAACTTCTTCGTTGCTATTAAACTTCATGAGTTGCTGCTTTGGTATGATGTTAGTGAACGTTAAGAAGGTAGGACCTTGCCACCGCAACCGACGCTCTATCTGCTGTGATGACGTCAGACCTCTGTTCGTTACGTCAGCTGGATTCTCTTTGTTGTTTACATTTTGCCAACACTCTGGTGGCATAGTGATGACAATTTTCCTCACCCTGTTTGCTACTAAAGGCTTCCAGCGCTCCAGAGAACCTTGAATCGAGCTAAATGTTACCTTTGTTGATGCGTCACAGAACCTGCATCGATCGATGACGACACCTTTTTGCTGTGCTGGATCCTGCTGTATGTTCGGTCCTTGGTTATACTTCAAGTTAAGGCTATGACCCGAAGAAGTTTTAGGAGGTAGGAAACATGCTATCTCTACCCTCTGCTCGCTGCTGCTTGAAGTCGCTAACTTCATTTGATTAGGCTGCTGATAATCGCTTATAAATTGCTTATATTGCTTTACTAAGTATGTTTGCTTAACTAACCTACGCTCTAAATTACTTACTTGTGCTATGCTTAATTCTACCTTAGAAGGTACCAGTTTCTCCTTGATTTCCGGTATCACTGGTAAACTTCCTTCATTACGCCCGCTGTATAGGCGTGTTGTGATTGCTTTTTGATCATCTGCCGACATTTCGTGTTGCTCTTTCCTGTCTTCCATCTTCCAGTGCTGTTGAATGTCCTCAATGCTGCTCAGGATAACATTGCATTGGAAGGAAGTTTTTACACTACCACATAGCAGCCACCCTAGCTGTGTATGCTGCGCTAGGGACTCCGATTGAGCCTGTCCGCGGATTAACCCCTCTAAAATAATGTTGGAGTAAACATCAGCTCCAAGAAGGAGGTCAACCGGTCGGCCGACATTATAATCTGGGTCTGCTAGGCTAATGTGTGCTATATGCTGCCATGATGGTTTTGCGAAAGTCTTACTTGGCAGATTTTTTATCAAGTTGCTCATTATTAAAGCGTCCGTAGTAAACTTAAAATCAGTATAAGTCGATTGACAAGTAATTTTAAGCTTACCCTTGCAGTTATTTTCTCGCTCTCCTACCCCGAAAATAACCCCTTTGCTTTGCTCACGCTTTAACCCTAGCTGCTGTGCTGTTCTCTCGCTGATTACCGAGACCTGCGAGCCCTGGTCGATCAGTGCTCGCATCACGTGCTGGTTGTTATCTGCTGCAGTAACTTTTACCAAAGCAGTCGCTAATAAAATCTCAGAAAGCTCATCTCGCTGAGATGTATAAACATTACTGTTGCTATGCTGCTCGTGCTGATAGATAGATAGATAGATAGATTATCACTTTATTGCACCATCAATACACTGATCTAATTGTTCTAAATCTAAATAATGTGCTGACTGGGATTTGTTTGAAAAATAATCGTGCAATATTGTGTGATGATTATCGTTGCATTTGTGACATCTTTTTGCTGAGTAGCTTTTGGCCCCGTCGTGATCATAAATGCAATTTATACAAAAATTTTATTTGTTTAATAATTCGATTTTTTGTTCGTTAGCTGCTTCTAAAAATTGTTTGCAATAAATTAACCTATGACCAGAATCGCATTGAGGGCACTTATTTGCTGACGCTGACATATGCAATGATTTCGCAATTTCGTGCGCTTTGTTGCTTTTACCGTAGCTAATAAAAGGTTTATTTTGACGGTTTTGAAAATTACATGTTTGATTTTGCTGCTGGGATGATGTTTTAGGCGTTCCATCTTGTCGTCGTAGAGATGATGATTCTAGGGTGGTGAACTTTTTCTCTAGGAAGTCCATAAAGTCTTGAAGTACCGGTAGCTCCCGCGAATTCTTCAAGGATTCTATATACTCGGCAAAGGACTCACTATCTAGCTTCTGGGACAATATGTACACAAGAAGAGGGTCCCATGACTTAGTATCGATGCCTAGGTTTATGATGGCGTGGAGACTCTCTAATGTGACGTCATGGAGTCGTTTGACGGCTGCAAATGACTGCTGCTGAATATTGGCCAGATTGTAGAAGGTGCTAACGTACGACGTGTTGTTGAACCTGTGGTTCAAGATTTCCCAACAGGTTGCGTAGTTATCCGTGCTGATCGGAAGATGCTGTATCAAACGCTCGGCTTCTCCTTTGATTTTGCTCTTAAGAAACTGCATCTTTTGAGCGTTTGACAAAGATGGATTTTTGTGGATAGCTTCATCGAAGAGATCCTTAAACGATACCCACTGCTGAAAGTTGCCTGAGAAAACGGGTATATCCATCTGAGGTGTGGTTTTGTCGCGATACGATGTTGACCACATCCTAGAGCTTAAAGCTTTCCTCAGGCCGTTGTAGGTACGCTCGTGCTTGTTGTAGTTGTACTCGTACGCTTCGTCCTCGCCCAACTCCAACATGATCTCCCAATGACAGTTGTCCGCTACTGTCCAGCGAGTTTGTAAGGCTCGCAGGGCGTCTTCGTACTCCCACTTTTCTTGGTATGATTCTACATCTATGCTTTCTACAGATTTCATAAAAGCTTTAAAATTAATCAACTGTTTGCGTAGGATGAGATCTAGTAGGATGAGCTTCCCGTGGGTACCTATGTCCTCGTCTCGCTGTACACGGGGGGTAGGCGGTGCTGGCGCCGGGGTCTGCGGCCGCTGCTGTCTGCCGCTGGATAGACCTGCTTCCGGCTGGCTTTCTCCGGGCTCAGAGATACCTAATTGCTGCTCTAGATCTAAGTAATACCTATCGATCGTCGTTTTTGCTGCTAGGTACGAATTGTAAGTTCGCTCAAACTCAGAATCGGCGTAGTACTTATGCCCTCTCCTTTCGAATGGCAAAATCTTTTCGTGGTTTTGCTCATACTCTCTCCAATACGACTCTAGGGTGTCTAATCTCCGTTTACCGTAATCTATCGTTTTACGCTCGCTGCTCTCCTTATTAAAATTAACAAGGATTTTCCGAATGCTCTCCGCTAATTCGGTTTGTTGGTAGTAAAGGGCCTCCATTTCGTTCGTGTAAGTTCAAACGAATGAAAAGGAACGCTCTTACTTGTAAGCCGTTTGTCCTACGGCTGCTGCTGGACTCTGCGTGGGTTGCTCCCCACCGCAGTTCTGGCTGAAGATGCTGAGGGCGCGAGCTGGGCGGCTCGCTGCTGCTGGTGCGTCGCGGGTGCGGTTCGCTCCGCACGACTGCTCTGTGCTGGTACTGAGGGCGCGAGCAGTTCGCTCACTGCTGCTGCTGGCCTGACTGGGTAGCTCCCCACGTCAGGTGCCGATGATAACTTTCCAATAAGCTCACTGGTAAAGCTAAGATCACTGCAATCCAATGGCTGCTGGTACGTTCGAAGCACTCACGGTACGACTGATTACGATCGCGCTATAAATCCTCGAACGATATCTCGAAGGACCATGTAGGAATCGCGGCTAGCTATTCCCGGGATGCTGATATAAAAGTCGAGTTTATAATACAAAAGCTATATTGTATAAAACTACGACTAATAATGATGTTAATGAGTGCGATTGAAATGGCTGCTGCTGATGCACTGACCTCCGTAGGCGCCCGGTCCGCGCTCGCGGCACGAGTAACCTACTTAGGTCAAACTGCTGATGATGCTAAATACATACCTACGTGATCGATGTATCGAACAAGTTAGCTCCATTGTAAATACTAGTTCTAATTTGTTTCTATTATTTGATTGTAAGTTTCTGCCAATAGAGTAATACTATCGCGATCATGGTACATGCAACATACAAGCCACGCGGGGCGTGCAACCGTCCTTGTTGTAGTAAGGGAGCCCTTGATGTTAAATGTGGATTTGCTCGATCGTCGTCGGAATCCATTGGATTTTGAAGATTACCTCGTGTGTTCATAAGTTTTAAGACGAACGTATTTAATTAATTTAAAAAGAAAGTAATTCAAGCAACCTTTTTTAAACTTCTAAAATTTTAAATTTCGAATGTTTTGAATCAGAAAAAATATACATTTGAATATTTGTTTCATTCTCCGTGAAAATTGGGCCAACAAAAGATTTGCGTGCGACTGTAATTTCACTGTTTCAAGCAGGAAAAAAACCAATGCAAGTTTTTAGTGAAATCCAAAGTTTGGGATGTAGTCGGAACTTTGTGTATTATACCATAAAGAGGTACAAGGAGACCGGCTCTTTAGAAGACCGTGGAAGATGTGGCCGCCCGCGGTCTGTAAGGACGCCCGCCAACATCAAAGTAATCAGAGAGCGAATTCGTCGCAACTCTTGCCGGACTTAAAAGAAATTAGCTCTGCAGACCAACATTTCGCGAATATCGGTGAACAGGATACTTAAATATGATCTTAAACTAAAGGCCTACAGTCGAAGGAAAGTGCATTATTTAAACGAGCGTCTTCGTAAATTGCGACTGGAACGATGTCGGAACCTATTGAGGAGACACGATCCAAAAAATATCCTGTTTACCGATGAAAAGATCTTCACGGTGGAAGAAAAGTTTAACCGGCAGAACAATAAGGTTTACGCCAGAAGTTCAAAGGACGTCCAGCCATCTGTACGCAATGTCCAGCGCACTCATCCAGCAAGTGTGATGGTTTGGTGGGGTGTTTCCTACGAGGGGGTCACTTCGCTTCATTTTTGCCAGCAAGGCGTCAAGGTGAAGGCACAAAATTACCAAACCGACATATTGGAAGCGGTGGTTAAACCATGAAATGATACGCTATTAAAAATACTGGGTTTTCCAACAGGACTCTGCTCCCTCCCATAAAGCTAAGACTACCCAACGTTGGCTGGAGGCCAATTTGCCAGGCTTCATTCGGAGCGAAGATTGGCCCTCGTCAAGCCCTGACTTGAATCCTTTGGATTATTCTTTATGGACGGAATTGGAGCTAAGGGCATGCAGAAAGTCTCACCCAAACCTGGATTCTCTCAAGCGAGCCCTTATTAAAGAAACGAAACGGATTCCCATTGAAAAGATACGTGCCGCCATAGATGAATGGCGCACGCGTTTGAAGGCCTGCATTGAATGCAAAGGCGGCCATTTTGAATGATTTATTTTTAAATACAGATCTAGATGTCAGTAGTTTTAATTTTAATATCTAATAAATGAATACTCAACTTAGCTCCAAAAATACTTTAGTTTTACTGTGTCTCAAGACTTATAAACACACGAGGTAGATGGTAGAAATAAAATAATATGATATGATGACACGATGAAAGGGCGCGTCTAGTTTTTCAAAAATGTAAAAAAAAATAGTCACACGGAAATACTCGAGCGCATCAGATATTGATAGTGTATATGCCCCACGTTTTTCTGATAACGGAGGTATGCTCATCTGCCGGTTTGCGTGGGGGTGTTGGCCTTGGCCGTATGGAAGGGTAGAAAATTAAAAAAATATATATTTTACTCGAGCGCGTTAGATATTGATACAGACAGATATTGGGATGAGCGAGGTGCGCGTGCGCAGGTTGCCGCGCTGCAGCAGCAGCAGCTTGCCCGTCTGCTCCGTGTACTCACAATCTCCTGAGCGGCGGCGACGGTCTTGGCGTCGATGGCGGTCCCGTGGATCTTGGTGAGCGGGATGAGCGTGGTGCGCGTGCGCAGGTTCCCGCGCTGCAGCAGCAGCTTGCCCGTCTCCTCCGTGTCCACTACCACGTTGTACAGCTGGAACCAATACAACCCCGTGTCTGCCTCTTGCTAATACAATCCTGCCTAACCTTTGTCCTATCAGTGCTTCGGGCAGCACCAGAGGCTACACCCACTACATCTATCACGATCTTAGCCTGGAGTCTCCCGCTGCAGAGAAAGCACCTCTTTCCCCTCCCAAGCTTTTCCTTTTCGTCTCCTGCAGAAAGGGCCATTCTAAGCATAGTGTGCAATGCAATGCAAGCGACCAAATTTCCCAATTTGATGTAATACTGAGTAAGGTGCCATTTGGCCCTTTGTTATGTGTGATGATAATCCTGACTACAACGCTTCCACACATCAGCAGTCATTTGTTTGACGAGCTGCCATAGAGCAAGCTGGTTTACATGTTTCACTAGTACTGGTGTCGGTTCGGGCGATGAGACTAAAGGCGAACCAATTCAACCATGATCCGGAGTTAAGACTGACAGATCGTTTAGGATCAGTAGATAAAGGGCATTAAGGCATCAAATCAAGAAAGCCCTTTCGCGCGCGCTTTCTAATGTCAATATAGGATGGGTGGTCACTGCGTAATGTCTCAGTCGGATCCGGAAACAGTCGAGCTCGTCGCGCCATCTCCGCCTACACTTTGACATTACGAGTACACTAAGATACAAGAAACAGTACAACAGACATAGTTCGGCTGCAGTCAGAAGTGAGTTTACCTTGCCGCCGGCCACCGTCTCTAGGCCGGTGTAGTACACGGGATCCAACACCTGGATGAGACGCGCGACGGTTCCTGTACACAGACAGATCATTACTTACATCAAACAAAATTATAATCTCTAATGTGGCTTAGCAAGTATGAATCAAGACCATCGAGATAGAATCCTATAGTCCCAATCTCTAACTGACAGCACTCATAAAATGTCCGAGCGCCGTTGTACATACCTATACATTTGTTATTATATAGTTCACAATTATATATACGCGAATTAAGACGTTATCTTGATTGTATAACGTTCAATGTCGCTTGTACGCAATGTCATAATAATGCACCGAAGATGACCGAAGGCCATGCGTACGAACAGGGAACAGGGCGAGTGGAGACGCTATTTGTACTATATATTTGTGAAACGTGAGTTTGTGAGTTTATAATGTACCTACCTAGGAGGACTCCGGAACTAAACATCTGATTTCAAAAAATATTTAACCAATATTTAGAGTGGACATCTAGGTTTCAGGATGGACATAGGCTATAATTATGTTACATATTTACCCAGGAGGAGCCGGGGCGGGTCAGCTAGTCACAATTAAATGCAGATAGCTTATACCCTGGATTAACACTTATTGTTGGGGTTTTCTCCTCGTTGAGGGCACTCCAGTTATAGTTAAGTTGTAGGTAAATTATATCAACACTGTTTTAGTGTTAAGATTGATTAACACATTAAACGTTAATTAGGTAATCTGAGCCGCACGTAATGTTTAGGTAAAGAGACACACACCGGCGCGTGGCAAAGGTTTCGTTACGAGTGTTTTATTGTTTACTAATGAATAAAGGTAATCTGCTGTATGAGCGATATTGGCTCATACATGCTCCCGAGGGAAAGTTAAGCTCGCGTACCTACTCAGATCACCAAAAGTAAAAGCAATACAACAATAAGTAAAATAAAACAAAATTAATATGTCATAGACCTTTTTTTTCTAAGTGTGCATTTATTGCTTTTTTACCTATGAATGACTTCAGAACTGCAGAACTAATTTTTGTGGATTCAACTTAAGTTCACAACTTTGACAATGTCTTATTATAATATTATAGTGTAGTGGTGTATGTGTAGTGGGAAAGTGATTGGAGCAAACAACCGACCATTTACATGGCTTGTAGTGTAAATCATTTCGGGCTTTTGCTATTATGACTGTCCATTCAGAGCACCTTACGGGATTTCAAGGAAAACTAAAAACAAAGCATACAAAATATCGTAATGTACACTTTAAAATAATAAAACGCTATCAACTCATCTACTTTTTGTTAGAGAAAACTAAAAAATAAAGCATCTAGGAACATGGTAATATTATTATGTATAATTAATTCAAAATATGTAAAAATATTTAGTATCGATCCACTCCATAGTTTTGTCGTTCGAACACAATAAGCGCGTCGCAAGGTCACGCGAGGCTTTGTCTCTCTTTTACTCTTACGTAATTGTTTAACGTGTGAAAGAGATACGCCTACGAGGCGCCAAGGTCAAGCTGTGAGCGTTTTATTTCGCTAAGAAAATTTAAAATTATTGAAATTAATATGGAAATACGCACTGTGGATACATAAATTTGTTATGAATATATACCTAAAATACGAAACACCATCCTTTTTTCGCACGTATCTGCTGTCATTTGGGCAGGAAATCACCGAACACTTTGTCATCGCGGACGTTGTATGAGGACTGCGGTCGCCTTACAACTAAACAAAAACTCTGAACACAGCGTAGCGTGTTCAGAGTTTTGGCGCGGACATTTTATTTCTGTGTTTGGGACTCTTAAGGATTCTATCTCGATGATTAAGACACAGTTTTGGGGGCTGGTAGTGGAATATCTGCCAGACGGCCGGCCCATCCCATTCTATACAGCGGCGTAGCCAGGGGCCCTTGCGCAGTTTATATTTGGAGCCCCTACTTGTTACTTGTTTATGGACTGGTTTCCGCAACTAGGCCACAGGTGGGCCCTTTTTGCGTGTCGGGTGGGGGGCTGCTAATCTAACCACCCGATGTCCTCTAGGAAAGCCAGCAGCTCGCTGACGCCGGTGCATGCCTCCCTAGGCGTCCTCGGTGTCCCGAGGTAGAGTAGTCTTTGAGACGCTACGCTATTGCACTCTACAAGCACATGCGCGGCCGTCTCCTCTGCGTTCATGCATCCCCTGCATAGGGGGCTGTCCGTAATACCCAGATTAAATAGATGTTTGTTAAGCATGCAATGTCCTGTGACAATACCGACAATTAGCCGGAGTTTGCCCCGTTTCAGATTGAGGAGTTTTCGGGAGAATCTCGGGTTTAAAGCCGGGAAGGCCTCCTTCGACTGCCTACAATCCGGAATACTTGCCCAGTAGTCTTGGTGTTGTTTAATCGTATGTTGACGGATCCATGATCGGACTTGACTGAAAGGTAGGGGAATTATTGGTTCAGGCCCTGCCGTTTGCCACTCTGAACCTCTCCTCGCCAGTGCATCAGCTTCGTCATTTCCTCTGGATCCGCTGTGTCCTTTTATCCATTGTAGAGTGACTCTATTGGACTTACTTACTTGTTCTAGCAGGTCGTGGCACTGTAGAGTAAGACCCGAGTTGTGCTCTCTCTTGTTCAGAGCCTGTAGTACCGCCGCACTGTCTGAGAGGATCCTGATGTTTTGGTCAGTTACCTTTCTTCGTAGCACTGCGGTCGCAGCCTGAATTATACCCACACATTCCGCCTGAAAAATGGAGTTGTGGGCGCCCAGTGCTGTTGTTTTGTGGATGTTGAGATCTTCCGAGAACGTTCCTGCCCCGGTACCTGTTTTCATTGTAGAGCCATCTGTGTATATTCTTACTTCGTGTATGTTTGAGCTGTCACTTGGCTCTTCGTGCATTTGTATAGTGAAGCTTTTTGAGTGTAGGTGTTTTTTGGGTACTCTATCATAAATCGAGAGTAGCATGGGATTGCTCCTTGCATACTCCTCTATAATAGTGGTGTGTTGTGCTCTAGTGTCATGCTCCCATAAATGTAAAGCCCAGAGTCTGTAAGCAGCTGCGGCTGCCTCTTGTCGCACGTATAAGTGCAACGGCGATAGGCCTATCATGACTTCGAGTGCTGCCGTGGGGGCAGTTCTCATACACCCGGTCGTTACTACGCAGGCTAACCTCTGGAACTTCTGCAGTTTGTTTATGGTAGTGCTTTGTTTTGTTCTTGGCCACCACACTAGGGAACCGTATGTTAGCGAGGGCCTGATTACGGTGTTGTAGAGCCATAGGGTAATCTTTGGGCTGAGACCCCATGTTCTACCTATCATTCGACGGCACTGCCAGAATGAGATGGTGGCTTTCTTTATCTTGTTTACTAGATGTGTTGCCCAGTTAAGTTTATTGTCTAGAGTTATACCCAAGTATTTAACTGCATCAGATAGTATCAGCTGCGTATTTGGAGCCCCTATCTAAAGGGCTATTCATACCAAGCGATAATTGCTACCCAGAGCTGCTTTCTATGAAAGATACGAGTAGGCAGGTCCCTACCATGTAGGTAAGTAAAGCTGCGGGGCAGTAAGTGGTGCATATGCATGCCTCACACAATCAAAGCAGATTACGAGCCCCAGGACCGTAGGCAGGAATTCATTTCGGGTTGGGGTCAAGCCATTGGACCTTACCAAGAATCACTAAGCTATCTAAGCTATGGCCGAGCGGAGCGAACAATTAAAGTTTTTCTAATTTTTGTTGTAATTTTCTGGTGACGGTAGATGTGGTGACATACAAGCTAGGCCAAGTTCAGGATATCAAATTGTTATAGGCAAACGGAGCCCGCCGCGAAATTATTGTGTTTTTGTGCAGTGCATTTTTCGATCGTTCAGTAAGTTTAAAGAATGATCCCGAGATGGTCTCATAATTTTTTCCCCCTAGGGATTACTCCGTCAAGCTTAAACAACATAATAATTACTTTTGAAATATCTTGACTAGCTACAACAATGTCGGTGCCAATTCTTTAAAAAAAAATTAATAGATAACAGCAACAACCCAACTAAAAATTCGTTAGCACAAATAGCGTCATGAGCTGCTCAATTATACCGAAAATCGATGAAAAATATCCGAAAATAGTGTGTGGCGGCTGCGATCGGCAAATACGTGTGAAGTGCAGGTTTGAGTTGCGCGTGGTGATGCTGCAATATGTGTGAAGTGCAGGTTTGAGTTGCGCGTGGTGATGCTGCAATATGTGAGTGCAGGTTTGAGTTGCGCGTGGTGATGCTGCAATATGTGTGAAGTGCAGGTTTGAGTTGCGCGTGGTGATGCTGCAATATGTGTGAAGTGCAGGTTTGAGTTGCGCGTGGTGATGCTGCAATATGTGTGAAGTGCAGGTTTGAGTTGCGCGTGGTGATGCTGCAATATGTAAGTGCAGATTTGAGTTGCGCGTGGTGATGCTGCAATATGTGTGAAGTGCAGGTTTGAGTTGCGCGTGGTGATGCTGCAATATGTGAGTGCAGGTTTGAGTTGCCCTGGTGATGCTGCAACCACCGACGCTAGAATCCTTATGCCGCTCGGAGTTCGGCAGCTCCCTCCCAGCAGCGCTCAGAAAACGTCGCAGCTGAAGGATGAAATCGATGATTTGAAAAAGTCGCAAAGTCAAGGTCTCAATCAATGAACGTGAAAATAGACAAAAGATCGTCATCAATCATCATGTTCGCAGATCCGGAACTGAGCAACGGCAGTGATGTAGACGCCTGCTAGCCTCATGATCTGAAGATCATGAGGCTAGCAAGGTGTACGGAGCCCTGGCCAACATTCGCGAACCTGAAGCCTATCGCGGCCATCCGTTTCCCAAGGAAACCAAGTCAGTCCGCGGCCGATGAAACTGATCTGCGCTCGCAGATGTTCCGCTATAACTTGCTTGAAGAATGGGAAAAGCTACCTGTGCGCACTCAATTCGTACGAACTGTATTCATACGTTCACGTACGAACAGTATTCATACGTTTACATGCGAACAAATTCGGACCCCAGAGAGCGCAGACTTAGGTTGTTCTGTTCATTTCGTGCGATCCGTCAACCGAAACTTCGTATTTCGTGTTTCAAAATAGGAAAGGCCTGCGTTGAAACACGAAACTTCATTCGGCGTTTCATCCATGTGTCCTCAAACTAAATAAGACTCGAATTTTAACTATTAGGTCCTTACATATGAAATTGGCGTTTTTCGTACTGGCCACTTTAATCACAAATTTCTCCTCTTTGGTAAGGAATTCCAAATTCAAATTTGTACAGCTATAGACTCATGTATTTGTGCTTCGATGATCGTCATTCATTTGTTTTTTTTTCTTCTGTTTTTTTCTGTTTGCGTCACTCATTTTACAAAATGGAAAACTTAAAATATCGCATTATTTACGAGTACGAGTTCCGCCGTGGCACTAGTGCTGCGGAAACAACTCGAAGGGTGAATGATGTGTATGGCGGTCGTGTTGCAAAAGAAAACACAGTTCGTTTTTGGTTCCAACGTTTTCGTTCTGGAAATTTTGACCTGCAGAACAAGCCCCGTGGACGGCCTGAGACTCAAGTTGATAATGAAGAGTTGAAGGCTATTGTGGAAGCGGATCCATCGCAAACCACGTCCGAGTTAGCTGCAGGCTGCGATGTTAGTGATAAAACTGTTTTAATTCACTTGAAGCAAATTGGGAAGATTAAAAAGCTTGAAAGGTGGGTACCTCACGAATTGACTGAAGCAAACCGGCAAACGCGCGTCGACTGCTGCGTTACATTACTAAACCGGCACAATAATGAAGGTATTTTAAACCGAATCATTACCTGTGATGAAAAATGGGTTCTTTACGATAATCGGAAGCGCTCAGCGCAATGGTTGGATCCTGGCCAGCCAGCCAAATCCTGCCCCAAGCGAAAATTAACCCCAAAAAAGTTACTTGTAAGCGTTTGGTGGACTAGTGCCGGTATTGTTCATTACAGTTTTCTCAAATCTGGCCAGACTATTACGGCTGATGTCTATTGTCAGCAATTGCAAACCATGATGGAAAAGCTAGCGGCTAAACAACCTAGGCTGGTCAATCGCTCCACGCCACTGCTGCTTCACGACAACGCTAGACCACACACTGCGCAACAGACGGCTACTAAATTAGAAGAGCTTCAATTGGAAAGTCTAAGACATCCTTCGTACTCCCCGGACCTTGCTCCAACAGATTACCATTTTTTTCGAAATTTGGATAACTTCTTGCAAGGGAAAAAATTCAACTCCGATGAGGCAGTCCAAATCGCCTTCAAAGATTTTATTGATTCCCGTCCGACTGGTTTTTTTAGTAAAGGGATCAATGAACTACCTATAAGATGGCAAAAGTGCATAGAAAATAATGGTTCATACTTTGATTAATTAAATATATTATATTAAAAAATATTCGACTTTTTGTTCCTCCCATACAAAACGCCAATTTCATATGTAAGGACCTAATATATAGATGTCACCACTTGAACAATAAGATCGCGCGATCGAAGTGTTACGGGTTCAAACCCGGGCTGGGTTTGGAAGTAGCTTTGAAGAGAGAAAACGCAACCAATTCAGGAATTTCAAGTCGTTTCACGTCAAGGTTTATAGTTTTTTAAAATATGTACGTCAAATTGTAGCGCTATTTGGTCTAGCTTAGGAATATTTTGTTCTCTAAATAGAAGCTTTCTGTTTACAATCATCATCATCCGCAACCCGACTTCACCCACTGCGCCAAACTCTTGAACCACTCCACGCAGTCCTGCGCCAATCTCGGGTTTACCATTTATTTGAATCATGTGCAAGTGTTGTAAGGTCTAGGAATCTGTTTGTTAATGTAAGATGTGTCGACGTGCGAGAGACGCAGCGCAGGCTAGACGTCCGCGTCGCGGCGGGCGATGGATATCGTAACCGTAAGTTCAAGGTGCGTAAAGTTAGTTAGTTCGGTCAGTCACCGTGCACTCTGCTGGCATCGAAGTTGGGCTGCGGCGGGTCGTAGCGGAATTCGCAGCGCTGCACCCGCGCCGCCAGCGCGTCCACCGCGTCCTGCTGCACGCGCACCGCGTCCTGCAGCGCGTGCCGCTCCGCCGCCAGCGCCGCGTGCCGCGCCGCATCGTATGGCAGCGCCGAGAGCTCGCTCTGTCGGGATCAGACGAGAATGTAATCAAACGTCAACGAGCGCTCCTCAGCCGGACGGGCCTGCGGTGCGGGCTACCGACCTGCAGGTCCCGGCGGTGTCGCTCGCGCTCGGCCACAGCGGCCTGGTCCTTCGCGTAGGCCTGTGCGGAGGCAGCGAGCTCGGCCCGCAGCCGCTGCAGCCTGGCTTCGTGCGCGTCCAGCTCCATGGCGGCGCCGGCGACGCGCGTGCCCGCCTCGGCCGCCTCGCTCCGCGCCGCCGCCAGCTGCTCCTGCACGTCCCCGCCGTCGCCGTCCCCGCGGCCCGAGCTCACGGCCAGGAAGCGCTCCTGGGCCGCCATCAGCGCCGCTGCACTACTCTCGCTGGCCTCGCGGAGACCGGAGAATGATTCCGCCACCTGCAAGAACCGAAGCCATACCGATAAATAATGCTGAGTTTTAAAGCTCCTACACGCTCTCGAGCCGCGCCGTCGCCGTAAAGTCGAGAATACACATGCCAGTAAAACGGAACATCAGCCGTGCATACCGTACATACGTACATATCGGCATGCGCAAGTAAGTGGTACACCGTGAATACATTCGCAAGTTAAACTTGTATGCCGTTTGCGTTCTTGCATGCCGACACATGACTGTAGCTGGCACACTTTTCATTCTAGTTCACAAAAAAAAAGATCCTTCATGTGCGAGCGTGACTTACGCGCCGACTTGACCTTGTAGGTCTTTTTTGAAATTTCAACATCACAATTTCAATCTGTACGCGCTCTCGTAATGTATTATTATTTTAAACACAAGTTAGTAGTTGCGGTAGTTGTTGAGATATTCAAGAGCGAAAAAAAGGACAGACAGAGCAAGATCATAAGGGTTTTGTACCCGAACACGAAACTCTAACAACGTTGGACACACAGCGCAATCTGTGTCTCAACGGCTGCACTGCTTACCTACCTATCTCGTTTAGGTTCCAATACTATCTAATGATTGGTTACATGGTTCGGACAAAAGCCACTAGAGCCGCTGTTCGAAACTATTTACGCAGGTTTTCGATCTGGAGTCGGGCCTCTTTTTCACCTTTGTCATGTCAACGAGTCATGTGTACCTTCTTACCTCGACAAAATAAAACAAAATTTCTGTTATAGCTGGCTGGTTTCTCTTCCTGCATTTTTACATGCACCTTGCGGCGACAACTCATCAGCTACTGGCACATACCTGCAGCTGTCGCGTGCGTTCACAAGTGCCTGTTCTGCAGCGCCCGCGCCCCCTCCCTCATATTGTATGCCTGTCAATCAAATTGCTTGCGATCTACTTGCATGCCAATTAGTGTACGAGTATACACATGACAATAGGTGGCACGTGCAAGGAGCCTGCTACAGGCATGTGTATTATCTGATGGCCGTCCCGGAGCGGCGGCGGCGCGGCGCAGGGCACCTATCGATGCGAGTCAAGACAATGTTAACCGAACAAAAACATGAATGTAAAAACTATGCCAAGTCTCGTAATACTTCCGCCGTGAAGTGTTATGATACCATCAAGCGATGCGAGTCAAGACAATGTTACTCGTATTGCGAGGAAAACAAACGAGCAATAAAACTACATGACGGGTTCAAAGTGTTAGAGATTACACAACTGACTGTATAACCATCATAGACCCTTGCCATAACTCGGTACATGGTCCGGGCAAGGGCCGCCGCCGCCCTCTGCCGCTCCGCCGCGCTAAGGATTGCCTCCAGCTCTCGTAGTACGCACCTGGTCGGCTTGCGCCCGCCTGGTCTGCAGGGCGGCCTGGTCGTCCTGGTGGGCGCGCTGGTCGCGGCGCAACTTAACATCGCTGTCGGCGACGCAGGCGTCGGCGGCTCGCAGCTCCGCGGCCGCCGCCGCCTCCCGCCGCTCCGCCGCGCTAAGCGTCTCCTCCAACTCTTGAAGCACGCCTGAACTTTCCTGCCGAACCACATTCAATGTTCTTAAAAATCTGAGAGGCTGTATCAGGGAAGCAGCCGCAGTGGGCAACGTCCTGTGCATGCTAGATGCTGACTCTAGCGCACGACGCTGAGTGTTGGCACTGGGCTACGCAAGAGCTCTGTCAAACGTCCTGTGCATGCATTAGCGCGATATATTCAGTGCACCTCCCAAAGTATAAATAAGCGATCTTATCATTTCATATTTAGTAAAGAACATTCTGGTTTAACATATTCCCCGAGTACTCAATTTGGTAGATTTTTCACGTCATAAGCAACTCTTCATCCCATTGACTAAACTTTATGGTGAGATTTCAGACTCTCAAAAAAGAAGGGTGAAACACAGACCGCATCTAATTTCTTGTGCATTACAGCTATCTCCTTGTCTATAGCCTTGCACTCCTTCTCGTTGTCTTTAACGAGAGCTTCTTTGGCCTTGATGTCGTTTTCCCCTGTTTGAATGTGTTGTTCCAAGTCTGCACACTGCTTCTCTGTCAAGTGGTATTGATAAGCTTTGTGCAACTTAGTGATCCCGTCTATTTCCCTGACAATTTGCTGGTGTTCTTGGAACTGCGCACGCTCATCCTGAAGCTTCTGAAGCTTCGGGGCAATGTCTTCTTTTATTATCTGGAATTTTGACGCAACTTTTTATATTTGCAGAGCCTTGCGTTATGGGGATGGATAAGATTCTATATTTATAAAAAGACGACAAAAATATAAGATAAAAATAATCTAGACCTTACATCATCCAAATCTGCAAGTTTAGCATCTTTCTTGGCTATAGTGTTTAGAGCTTGCAGTTTCTTGCTTTCATACATACTGGTGCCGGCAGCTTCTTCTATCATTGACAGAATCTGCAGACAAATAACAGATAAACAAGAGCGTATTGTTCAGGAATGAGTGCAGGCAGGTCGGGCAGGGCGGGACTCCGATGCGCCCCTGCATGATGAGGAAGTGAGGGTTATCAGGGGGTAGGGGGAGAGTTACCTCGGGAGGCTTCATGTTGAGCACTTTGGTGATGCGCCCCTGCATGATGAGGAAGTGAGGGTTGTTCACGTTCAGCTGCACCGAGCAGAACAGGTCACTCACTCTCTTGTTTTGCACATTGATGCCATTTATCATGTATTTATTTTTGCCTCCCATTACAATCTGAAATTGATCAATTCATATACTATTAAGATGACTTGGTACCAGTGGCGTGGCCCTGTATCAAACCAGTCAGACCGGTTTCGAAACCGATCTCCGATCTTCGAAACCCTAAATATACTAGGTATGGCAGTTATGTTGCAGACGTACATAGATATATCTAAGTTTCTTCAGCTATCCAACAAGGTAGTTATACCTTGTTGGATAGCTGAGGAAGCTTTAGACGGTTAAGTCTAAAGTATAAGATAAAACTCTCAGACTTTTATACCTTGTTGGATAGCTGAGGAAGCTTTAGACGGTTAAGTCTAAAGTATAAGATAAAACTCTCAGACTTTTATACCTTGTTGGATAGCTGAGGAAGCTTTAGACGGTTAAGTCTAAAGTATAAGATAAAACTCTCAGACTTTTATACCTTGTTGGATAGCTGAGGAAGCTTTAGACGGTTAAGTCTAAAGTATAAGATAAAACTCTCAGACTTTTATACCTTGTTGGATAGCTGAGGAAGCTTTAGACGGTTAAGTCTAAAGTATAAGATAAAACTCTCAGACTTTTATACCTTGTTGGATAGCTGAACTTAAATAGTTTTACGTAGGTACCTACATAAATCTGTAACATTAACTGCCATTTTTTTTATATTCCTTTAAGAAAAAATTCCTTTGTATAAATTAATTTGTTTTTTCAACTATCAATCGTCTACCACCCATTTTGTTTATTTAGCTACAATTTTTGTGTTGAAAATAATAGAGCATATCTACTTCACAAAAGTCATAAAAAATAGACAAATTACAAAAAAAGTAGTCAAACAGTAAATTTTTTTTCCCCCTTTTTATCTATAATCGGCTGTTCAGCCATAATTAGATGTGGTCTTGGGTGGAATATTCAGTTGCCATTCCAGTGAATAGCACCATCTTAATGTTGGATCACTTCAGTTCCTTTGCTGGAGTTCCAGTATATGCCATGTTATGAGGGGTTATTATGTGGTCTTTGTCTTGAAGTAGGTCTTTAGCTAGTATGTTGCAGTGGTTGTTCAATCTTTCTTTGTATTTTTTGCTGTAGTTGTTCACTTCTTCTCTTACGGTCGGCCTTTCTTGGTATTGATTTATTTAATAGTAAAAAAAGTAAAAGTAAAAGATATTTATTTTGCCAGAACATATCAACATACAGAGAAAAATATACATACAAAAATAAACCATACATTAATTAGTTATCTGACAAAATCGGACTCCACTCAGCATGTGCTATATTTATTTATTATATATACCTACTTCGCTATTTCTCGCAAACCCGTGTGCGCTGGAGATTGTTCTTAGTGCGATGTTTTGATCTCCAGGTTGGAGATGCTGACTGATCCCCAGAGTTCTATTCCGTAGGTCCAGATAGGTTTAATTATAGCCTTGTAGACAAGTAATTGATTACCGAGAGATTGTTGTGATTTCCGGCCTAACAGCCATGAAAAGATTTTGAATTGCATACTTGCTTCTGTTCTCTTGGCTTTAATGTGGTTTGCCCATGTTAGTCGTCTATCTAGGTGCAGACCTAAGTATTTCACCGTGTTGCTGGCTGGCAGGGTTCCTCGTTCCATGTGAGGTGCACAATCCCCTTTTCTAAGTGAGAAGGTGACCTGCGACTTTATTACGCTAGACTTGATTCTCCATTTTTGAAGCCACTCGCCGATCTTATCCAACTCCAACATGTACAAAGTACATGTGTGACAGGCCTTTTACAACAAAGAAATCACCGAGATCAGATGTTATGTTGACGTCAGTTGGCCAGTATGTTAGCTTGTTTGTTCCTAGAGCTATAAGTTGTTTGTTGTCAATACTCTTTTTCAGTTCTCAACCTATTGTAGTTGTCAATCTTGAACCCCAATAGGTGTGTTTGCAGTTCCATTCTCCGCCACTTATGAATCGCTTTCCTAGACTCTGAAAGTAGCTTTCAAACATGTTGTGTTTTGGGTTGTGTTTGGGGGGGGGGGGGGGGGGCTCACATGAATGGGACCCATTTTCTCAGTTATGGTTAATGTTGTGCCTTGCATCCAGTGTTTCTGAAATTGACTATGTAGGCAATGCTTGATGGTACTTTTTATGATCACAGCGCATTTCTGTCATTAAGGTGACGGTGTATTGTTTTCTATCAATAGCACGTTAAGTTCTTGTTTGTTTGGCGCTAAGCCATTTATATACCAGGTAGCAATTCGTATGGAAGTCATTATGACATTTTACTGATTAAGGTGACAATAAGGTTCATCATCATGCTTAGCTGTGTGATCAGCTGGTCAATTCTTTCTGTTTGTGTCATTATAGATAGATAATACTTTATTGCACACTTAACTTATAAGCGACAATTGACGGTCTTATCGCTTAAGAGCGATCTCTCCCAGACAACCTTGAGATTACTGCTATTATATTACTTTTATTATTATTGCATTTTTGATCTTTCCTAGTGAAGGTGTATCCAATCATTCCCTTGTTTCGAATGTGGTATCATTATCTTGTACTTGTCTACGGTATTTGTTGAAATAATAAGTTGGTTTTTGATCCTACTTTATATGTGAAGTCAGCTTTACCCACAATTTCCTCAATCATTTGGGAGAGCTTACTCAAGTCATCAACTCCATAGAGTATAATTGGTGGTGGTTTTGGTATTTGCTTGTCTGGGGTGTCTGTCTCCTCTCAATCTCTACATCAAGTAGGGCGAACATATTACTGGTCTAGATGTCCAATTTAGCATTAGGTTCTTTGATAAATATGCCTCTGTGTGTATTAGGGAAAATAGTAGGCACTGACTGGCTGGCACTTACCATCTCACGTTGGTCGCTGGAGCCTTCCTAATCAGATGGCTTCCCTGGAACATTTGGTCATTCACAGGGCTGGTTTGGCTTGATTCTCCGATTGGAGTATGAGGGGTATTGATATAAGGGTTGGAATCACGGACCTAATTTCGTGTCGCGACTCGATCGAATATCGGAATACCGCGGCGCGAGAGCAACATCAGGGGCGGACGGCGTTGTCGGATGCTACCGCGCAACACAGAGTGTACTCGAGGAATGTCGAGCCCATCCGAAGGCTTCCGACGTGATGGACGAAGCTCACGTGAGTGCTGTTACCACCAGTAACCAATTGCAAAGCAGTAGCATTATGTCTAGATTTCAACCTGCAAATTGAGTACACCTACTTTGAAATGGACCAGATGCTACCCTATTAATTTATTGAGTTATGGAAATATCAACCACTCAGATCATCATGATCATGAAAAGTATTTATCAATTTCCGCCACAGAACAGTGTCAACATAAGTCTTGAGACACAGTAAAACTAAAATATTTTTGGAGCTAAGTTGAGTATTAATTTATTGGATATTAAAATTAAAACTACTGACATCTAGATCTGTATTTAAAAATAAATCATTCAAAATGGCCGCCTTTGCATTCAATGCAGGCCTTCAAACGCGTGCGCCATTCATCTATGGCGGCACGAATCTTTTCAATGGGAATCCGTTTCGATTCTTTAATAAGGGCTCGCTTGAGAGAATCCAGGTTTGGGTGAGACTTTCTGCATGCCCTCAGCTCCAATTCCGTCCATAAAGAATAATCCAAAGGATTCAAGTCAGGGCTTGACGAGGGCCAATCTTCGCTCCGAATGAAGCCTGGCAAATTGGCCTCCAGCCAACGTTGGGTAGTCTTAGCTTTATGGGAGGGAGCAGAGTCCTGTTGGAAAACCCAGTATTTTCCAGCGAATAGCGTATCATTTAATAGTTTAACCACCGCTTCCAATATGTCGGTTTGGTAATTTTGTGCCTTCACCTTGACGCCTTGCTGGCAAAAATTAAGCGAAGGGGCCCCCTCGTAGGAAACACCCCACCAAACCATCACACTTGCTGGATGAGTGCGCTGGACATTGCGTACAGATGGATGGACGGGACGTCCTTTGATATTCTGGCGTAAACCTTATTGTTCTGCCGGTTAAACTTTTCTTCCACCGTGAAGATCTTTTCATCGGTAAACAGGATATTTTTTGGATCGTGTCTCTTCAATAGGTTCCGACATCGTTCCAGTCGCAATTTACGAAGACGCTCGTTTAAATAATGCACTTTCCTTCGACTGTAGGCCTTTAGTTTAAGATCATATTTAAGTATCCTGTTCACCGATATTCGCGAAATGTTGGTCTGCAGAGCTAATTTCTTTTGAGTCCGGCAAGGGTTGCGACGAATTCGCTCTCTGATTACTTTGATGTTGGCGGGCGTCCTTACAGACCGCGGGCGGCCACATCTTCCACGGTCTTCTAAAGAGCCGGTCTCCTTGTACCTCTTTATGGTATAATACACAAAGTTCCGACTACACCCCAAACTTTGGATTTCACTAAAAACTTGCATTGGTTTTTTTCCTGCTTGAAACAGTGAAATTACAGTCGCACGCAAATCTTTTGTTGGCGCCATTTTCACGGAGAATGAAACAAATATTCAAATGTATATTTTTTCTGATTCAAAACATTCGAAATTTAAAATTTTAAAAGTTTAAAAAAGGTTGCATGAATTACTTTCTTTTTAAATTAATTAAATAAGTTCGTCTCAAAACTTATGAACACACGAGGTATTAATCATTTCATTTCGCTTCCGAGTTCTATTAGCTTAGTATATTCTACTGTCTTTTCCATCAGGAGAGCGGAATCGCTTCTGTGCGGGTGTTCATTTCTCTGCAGGGTTGATCTCAGTTGCCTCACTGAGATGAAGATCTTTGGCAGTTAAATAGTCCCGGATGAAACAGTTGTTGTGTTAGTGTTTTCTTACATTGAGTTTGTGTAAAAGTAATTTCCTTGGGTAGCAATTCTTTGCATGTAATGTAATCTATTTTTATAAAATGATTGGCTCAGCAGTTACTCTTAAAAGTGTTGTACCTAAATCTTTAGAATGTTAAACATTACGAACAAGAATCTATCAATAAAGCAGCAAAACACATCAATTCTCAGTAACAGCCTTGAGTCAGGATAGGGGAGGTGTTAGAAACCCATTGCTTCTGTTAGAGGTACCGTGAAATGATAACTCCAACGATGATAATTCGCAACTGATTTATTAATTAGATTTAAGATACATGAAGCTTCAATACGGAACAACAAAGATCACGTATTGCAAGTAGACATTATAATGTAGGACTTTAGGTGAACTAGATTCTCGGCCTGACCTGACACATTGTACTTCGTACATCGCTAAGCTATAATAACATAGGAAGCTAGGTAACCTTGATATCACATGCATAGACTGAATAACACATTGTACCTTGTACAGCTTCGGAAAGCACTTTAAGCCATTGGTCTTGCGTCTGACCTCTCCCCGGCCGTATCATTCTGCCGTCCCATTAAATTATGAGGATGAGGGAATAGAGAGGTCCTGCTGTGTCCTGCGCACCTGGCTAGTCTTATTGAGACTGGCCGCCATGGCTGAAGATTCAGCTAGGAGGCATCATGGCATCATGATGCCAAAACCCCCCTTTGTTCAGGGGTAGGTACATTGAGCAGTGGATGTAAAACTGCTGTGGAGGTTATCCACAATCTCACAACACAATAAGTACCTACCTGTCTGGTGACAGTGATTTCATCAGCACTCTCGTATCCAACTGGTGTCTGGCTCTTGTCTCGGTTGTCAAAGGTAATACTGACAGTGGCTTTAGTAATGCCAGCCTGTCCATGCTTGTAGATTAACTCTGTGAGACTGCCTGCACGCACCTACAAATATACAATATACATCAAAAACTTTACCCATACAGAAATGATGTATTTATATTATTTTATTTAAATCACAGCATTCTATTTTGCATTTGTAATATTAGTACCTATGGAAATTTCTTACGTAGGTAAGTATTTAAGTATCAATCGAGTAATTAGTTTATGTAGTTAGTACAGTTTCCAAACCTAAGTCTAGTGTGTCCACGAGAGCTACTGCCGACAAACTGTTGTAGTTTGTCGGAAAGTTTACAATATATTGTACTTAAGAATTGGAAAAAGATAAACAAACAAACAAACAAAAACATCCAACTGTCGCCAGAATAGTTGAAATTCAATAATTAGGTATTTATTTTAGGCACTTACATTGGACAGATTGGTGATCCCGAGCACGAAGCATATTGAGTCAAGGATATTCGATTTGCCTGTGCCGTTCAGCCCGGTTATAGCGTTGAAAGCGGGATCGAAACCTGTAACCTCAACCCGGTTCCCGTAAGATTTGAAGCCGTCGAGTGTGATCGACTTTATAAACATCTTCAATTCAAAACAACCACTAGGTACGAATATAATCTTGCTAATATATTTCTAGGTTGCGATCGAATCAGGCTGTCATGCGCGCCAAAAATGAAATAAATTTACGGTAAAACTTGAAAATTACTAAAATCAGTTGATTGTTTGAAACTCATGAAACTGTTTGACGTAAAGATAGAAGAGACAATATTTTATTGTAATTTGTCGTTTTGGACAAATTAGGCTAAAGCCATTAAGGCCATACTGCCTCGTTTTTCGATATACAATTTTTCTGTATTATTATCTCTTCATAACTCTTCTATAGTATTTAAAAAAGAAAGTCGTGTTAGTTACACTATTTATAACTCAAGAATGACTGAACGGATCTCGGTGAAATTTGGCAGCGAGGTAGATGGTATCCCGGGGCCGGACATAGGCTACCTTTTATTCCGGAAAAAAGCGTACTAAGCCGCGGGCTGCAGCTAGTAGTTTATAAAGTTAATAATTAATATACCTATTTAACATTTTAAATACACAAACTGTACTGATAGGTATGTAACTACATATATTTTACAAAACAAAGTTACAAATTAAATTTCACCAATGGTAGATTTTATAAAATTGTACAAATGACGCTATGTTGAGATATTTTGCAATTAATTCTTGGCTAGAATGCGGTAGCGAATCAAAATTACCAGAAATCTCAAGGAATCCATTTATCAACACAAGGCACTGAATGTTGAATGATGGACAGACAAAAAATATGTGATCTAGAGTTTGATCTCCAGTGTTACAAAAGTCACAAGAAGGCGAATTAACAATTTTCAAATGGAACAAATGGAAATTTAGACGACAATGGCCCAAACGAAGACGACAAATAGTTGTTAATCATCATCATACCTAAATAAAACAGTTATGGGTGGAATTAGTGGAACTAATATAACGGTAGATTTTGCATGGGTGCCATCACACTTAGGTGTACCTAGTGGGCAACGAATAAGATGACTATTTAGCAAATAATATTGTAAAACCCGCCAAACAAATAGCTACAAATACTACCCCGCAAATACTATTGTACGCCGCCGTAGACCTACCGAAACTTTACTTAAGTAATATTTATTTTTAGATACAATGTACTCATTCTTAGTGGAATTGTTTGTTCTTTTTGAGTATAAATAAAGATCTTTCAACCGAAACCGGCTAATTACGTTCCTGACCCTGAGAATACTGGTACAAACGTCCATTTACCTGACACAGACGTTGTACTAAGTCTTGTAAAACAACAAATGTGTCACTCTTGGGGTGGGCATTCTTATCATTATACTCAGGTTCAGAACAAAGGCGCTTGGTATGCTTATTTAGATGCCCAAATTGATTCTCTAACATGGTTTTGCCGAAGTTTTTGTCGACGGAACATTTTATACAAATAGTTATCTCCTTCATTTTGGCTGTTGTCGTCTAAATTTCCATTTGTGTCGTTTTAAAATTGTTAATTCACTCTCTTCTGACTTTTGTAACACTGGAGATCAAACTAGAGTTTGATTGATCTATACAGAGATATTTTTAACTGTCCATCATTCAACATTCAGCGCCTTTCACAGGTGAAATTTAATTTGTGACTTTGTTTTGTAAATACACATTTTTATGTACATATTAGAACAATGTGTGTATTTAAAATGTTAAATATAATAATGAATTATCAAGTTTATAAACTATAATAATTAAAGAAAATTTGTATAGGTACATAACGAAAGAACGAGGTAATATGGCCTTCAGTTCAGTTCAGTGCTGTGACTGTTCTGCCACAACTCTGCCAGTGTCCATGTCAAAAGAGTCATAAACTTTAGTAGAAAATTAACACAAATTTTATTTACGTTCTGTTGTCCGTTTTTCGTAGCAAAATCATCTTGATGCAAAATTTTTAAATTCAAGTATACTGATCATATTCTTCGAAGTTTATGACACTCCGACACAGACATTGGCAGAGTCGTAGCGAAAAGCAAGCGGCGCCAAAATAAAAAGAAGTTGAAGTTGAATACAAAATGAAATTAAAAAAAAAACTCTTTTTGAATAGTATTCAAATAATATTAATTTGTATCTGAATAATTATGGCCATAATGACTGACTAAAAAAAATTTCCATGAACTGGACACTGGCAGAAAAGTGACAAACTAAACCACATATTGCCAAATAGGTACAAAGAAATCAAGTCATCCAGTCGCAGAAGCCACCTGACAAGAAGAAGAAGACAAAAAGAAAAAGAAGAAGACTAAGTCAAGTCGCGTCTTTGCGATTTTATTTTCGTGGTTTTACTTTACTTTTAGATGTTGTTTTTCTTTTAAATCAATTTTCTTCTTAATCAATTCGAATACAAATAATACGTAGCGTAAATTATATTAAAGGCAGTCGCTGATTGATTGATTAAAGGAAATGGATTATAATACAGGTGCGATGAGGAGCCCCTTCTCTCCACGAGTAAGACAATCTTTAGCTGGCCGAAGACAAATAGGAATAGGTTCCACCAAGAACAATCCAAGGTTTGTGTTTTGTATGTGATACTTTTAGGCCCTTTCCACGAATATTTATATCTGTTTTTCTAAAACCTAAAAATGATGATTCCAGCAAGTACAATCAACCAGTGGAAGATGTAGGCGGTGATTTAATTTACAAGACCTCATTGATTACGTTGGAGACCTATGGACCTCCACTACCTGTTATGGTCACTGAAGCTCTCACATTCGGTATGAATTTACTATGTTATAACTAGACATTGGATTTATATTTGCATATGCAAATGCATATAACTACTTACGGCGTTAATGCATATTTTAGCTTTTTTTTACCAATTTCGCATATTTCGATTAGCTTCCATTAAAGAAAATATCCCCTCATCTCAACACATTTCCACAAGTTACCAGATGCCATAGAAAAATTGGAAAGCAAAAACCTTCCTCTATTTAAATATATAGAATGACTGGAATTAATGATGGAACTGGCCAACACCCTTCCTAATTCGATATCAGAAAGTTAGATGCTATTTTGCCTTAAAATCCGAGTCTTCACAAATTTGCTCTGGAAAATTTGGAAAAATACTAAATATGTATATTGTATTAAAAAACTATGCATAATTTTAAGAATATTTCTCTGATTTTCAGCTTCGGTAATTAAAATATATAAAAATTAAAATGGATTTTGCATTATGCATTTTTCTGCCTTTTTGAGAGCTTATAGAGCATATTTCGGACTTTTTTAGTGCATATTTGGCCACATTGTTAGTGCATATAATTCGATGTCTAGTTATAACCATATTGGTAGCCATATTGGTGTAATCAAAACAAGTGGTTGGTTTGTGTTGGTACAGTGTTTGTTTGGTTGGAACAACAGCAAATGGTGAGGTGAGCGTGCGGCTGTCAGGCTGTGGCTGGTGCTGGGTGGTGGCGGGCCGGCGCCTGCTTGTGTGGCCTGTGGACGGCCCCTCTTGCCCAGGCCCCTCTGCTGCCCGTGAACTCACTCTTCCGCAGACAGACCTTGCTCACAAGGCGGATTTGGTCATGCTTTTCTATGAGGATGGAGCACAGGTAGAACAACTTTATCTATTTTATAGTAGGTCTGTAACATAGGCGTAATAAACAAGCCCAACCAGGCCTCAATTCAATAGCATTCAGGTTAGGTAAATATAATTTTTCAATACCTTAACTTTATTGGCAGGCATTATTGGTCCAAAATAACAGAGACAACTAAGTTAGTACGAAGTTAAGGATAGTATAGTTGCAGCCAAACTTGTCCGGTGACCGGCAGCGAGAGTGTGAAATTTACGCAGGTATATATGCATATAAGGTAAATATGCATATAAGGTACGCAGGTATATATGCATATAAGGTAAGGTATATACACTGCCGGCCAAAAGTTTGAGACCACCTACATCAAAGTAGGAAAATGAAATAAAACTCAAAATACAAAGCAAGAGGTTTAATTATGAATTAAAATACTTATTTCCTAATACACATACATTATGAAGAAAACAAAAAAATCAAGAAAAATCAACCATTTACTTTAAAAATGTCGCTCATATTTTATACAGATTTTTCGTCGAAAAACCCTCCCTTGCATTTTATTACTACTTTCACTATTCTTGGCATACGAGCAATCAATTTGTCGATTGTATCTTGTGATATATTGTTCCAGCTTTCTTGTAAAGCCTTCCACATGTCTTCTTGCGAAGTGGGACAACAACTGCGCACATTTCTATCAAGCTCTTCCCACAAAAGCTCAATCGGGTTGAGATCCGGACTCTGAGGGGGCCACACCATGTTTTTTAAAACCCCTTCTGTTTCTTTGTGTTCTAAATAACCCCTGCATAATTTTGAACTATGTTTTGGGTCATTATCTTGTTGGAAAAAAAATCCATCTCCAATTATTCTTGAACCAGACGGAATGGCATTTTGCTGTAGTATTCGTTTATATTGCTCCTTTTTCATGATTCCTTCGACTCGTACCAAATCTCCGGTTCCATGGCCCGAGAAGCATCCCCAGACCATAATGGAACCACCACCATGCTTGACTGTTGGCACCACACAGTCTGGCATCATCTTTTCCTCGACGTTACGTCGAACAAAAATTCGTCGTTTTGAACCAAATATTTCAAATTTGGATTCATCTGACCAAAGAACTTGTTTAAAGTCTTCTTCAGTCCAGTCTCGATGGGTAAGGGCCCACTGCATCCGTTTCTTTTTGTTTTGTGGCCTTAGTAGTGGTTTTCGAACGACGACGCGACCAAATAACTTAGCATCTCTCAAACGTCTTTTTACTGTAGTCAATGATACAGGTTCTGATCGGGATTTGTTCACTTCTACGCGGATTTCTGGTGCTGTTAGGCGTCTATTCCGCTTGCTGGTAGTGACGATGAAGTGATCCTCGCGAGAAGTGGTAGTTCTCGGCCTTCCCGAACGCGAACGATCTTGATTACTGCCAGTCTCCTTGTATCGGGTTATTGTGTTATGAACACAAGTCTTCGACAACTTAAGTTGAGAGGCAATCGCACGTTCAGATTTGCCTTCGCCGTATAAAACAACTATGGCAGAGCGAGTTTCACCGCTAATTTCGCGAACTTTTCCCATTTTAAGATGTCTTCACTGTAACAACGACGAGCTCAGACTAATAAGGTAGAAAATAATTTACTCCATAAAAACTCAGGTACTAAATATGTTTTAGGAAGCTAACATAATCCCTGATATCGGTTAACGCGAAACAAACCCAAAACAATAAGTAATGAGCAGATCATAAAAATATTACAATGACTCTACCACCTGGTCCTTGCGCGGCGCTCATTGATGTTTTGAAACAATAGACCTTTTTAGGATGATAACTTAAACAACAACATAAATAATGACTCTTAGAAATTCTTTAATAATAATAGAATACGCAGGTGTTCAAATTAGCTCATTATCATATGTGTACTTTGAAATATTTTGTTGGTGACAAAGATTTTTACAGTGGTCTCAAACTTTTGGCCGGCAGTGTATGCATATAGGTTTTATGCATATAATTCGTATGCCGCCGACGTAGCAGGCGAACGAGATAGTTACAGCTTCGTATAGCTCTGTCTCGCTCTTGCATTGTTTGAAACACTCACAGTGAATAATCGACGCGACTGTCCAGAATTAGGCCTAAGATTTCATTTAATTTCCTTTCTTAAACAATTTACAATGTGTCGGAAATATTCACGTAGGTGCACATGTTATTAATTTTAATTTTATTTATTTAAGAAACACATAGCTTATACTACATAAATAACAATGCAATTATAACAAAACTATTGTAAATGAAAAAGTAAAAGAATGTAAATTATAAAAACTGTATGAGATAAAGAGATCTTAATGTTTTTAATTGTCACTAAAGTGGGTATATTCAACCCTAAGCTCCATCGCGAAACACTCAGCGCTGCTTCATTTCGTGCTTCTATCGTGGGAGTATTCAACCCTAAGCTCCATCGCGAAACACTCAGCGCTGCTTCATTTCGTGCTTCTATCGTGGGAGTATTCAACCCTAAGCTCCTTCGCGAAACACTCAGCGCTGCTTCATTCCGTGCTTATATCGTGGGGATATTCAACCCTGAGCTCCATCGCGAAACATTCGGCGCTGCTTCATTTCGTGCTTCTATCGTGGGAGTATTTGTTACGGAAACGTGTAGAGGGGGTCGGGGTGACCTAGCAAATTAATTTAAATATGAAAAGTACTAGGAAACGGTATGTTTATCAGATTATTCCTGTAAAAAAACAGTGGTTATTATTTTCAGGTTCCTGCTTATTTATAATTAAAATAAAATAAATTCGACTCCACTGATCTCTTCTTCCGTATTTACAGAACTTGTCACGCATCTGCTCAAAACAATTTCATAGACAATTTCGAGTGTAATTTTTGTAAGGTTCTAGTTATCTACGGGGGAGGCGGCGGCGCGGCGGCGGAAACCTCCTTCATCGATAGATTCAAATAATTAAAAATACAATCTGAAACGTCTAAAACCGGTTGTGGCTCTAAAAAGGCCAATGACAAATATAATCAGTTGGTAAATGCAACTTTTTTTTTCAAAATTCCTGCTAAGGACATTGAATTTTCCGACCATTGCACTGTGCAGCGCGGGGCAATGCCAGCAGCGTGTTGGGGTAGCTTCCGCAACTGGTTTTTCTGAATTGATATGGATTAGTTGAGGTGCTTCTAGATTGTTTGCTACAGTCGCCAGTTAGCTCAAATATTTCAATTGTAAATACTAGTTGCAATTAGAAATTTTCTTTGTAATACTCAGAATATCTTCGTGTGATTTTCAAAATTCTAAAACTGGGATTTTCCCTTTACTTCTATTCCTAAGTCCTACCTCGTGTGAGTCCATCCTTTCACAAAGAAAATAGTACATAAAATAATACAGACTATTGTGTACAGATTATTTTCATAATATTATGTACTTAGTAACAAAACCGGGATGTTTTCCCCGTGCATAGCAACATTTTCACGAAAATGGTTGATAAAAAAATTAAATTTATGTTTTGTTGAGGTTTTATGGCTGTTTACTTTACTAGCCAGTGAAATGAGACTTTTGCAGTTTTGTTTTTGTTATTACTGATGCTTGAGCACCCTTTCACCGCACAACACACCATTTAGTATCTCTAGGTGAGAGCTGCTTCCTGCCGTGCGCCATTTGATGTAGGTGTTGTACTAACAGTACCTACAATACCTTGTTGCATGCTTTCTTTGAAACCCAACAGTTGTGCTAATTTATTGATTGAATTATTCTCTACTTATTGATCTACCGCTTTTTAAAGGGATATTTAGTGATAGTTGGAATGGCCATGAACTAGAAAACTTTTCAATTAATGGACATATTTAGTTTTTTTAAATTCAACCCAAAGTAGACCACTGGTAAAATTTTCAAATTTCAACACTTCAATGCCAGCTGTTTTATTTACCTAGAACTCACGAAAATATTCATTTTATTAGTTAGGGGTAAAACGCCAAATGTAGTTTAAAAAAATTTGAAGTCAACTTATTACGTACAAATAAAATTACAGCACTAAATAGTTCAAATTTCGGAAAAAATCGAATAAATCTTTAAAAAAAAAACTTAAAAATTGCCAAGAGGTTTTTCAGGGAAAAATACAAAAATAAAATGGGCTATTTCGTAACTATCTCACTCGCACAATATTTTCATGTATTTACCCGAGACGTCACACACACAGTTGCACGTGTAGTGCAACAGAGCTGCGCCCGCGCCGAGTTGTGTATGCGCCGAGACGTCACACACACAGTTACACGTGTAGTGCAACAGAGCTGCGCCCGCGCCGAGTTGTGTATGCGCCGAGACGTCACACACACAGTTGCACGTGTAGTGCAACAGAGCTGCGCCCGCGCCGAGTTGTGTATGCGCCGAGACGTGACTTTGTATGGAGAAACGGTTGAGTTCAGGGTATGCCGGGCGGGGCGGGGCGGGGCGCCCTTCTGACGCCCCGCTAGTGCACACAACATTATCTAGCCCCAAAGAAAGCAGAGCTTGTGTTATGGGTACTAGATAATAATAATTAATGCTGGATAATATATTAATATTGCCAATAATTGAACATAACTGTTGATTTGCTTTAGATGCCATCTTGCATTGGAGTGTCTCCTGAAGGTGTGGTGCGCTACTGGGCCAGCGTGGGGCAGGAAGGTGCCTACGTGGATGTGAGCTGCGAGCTGGCGGGCCAAGAGTGCGACAGGATAGCTTGCTCCAGATCCAAAGCTCCACTAGTCCTGGCCACCACCACGTGCACCTTGGTGCTGCTTACTCCATCCACAGTCGGTTAGTATTGTCCAAAAGTACATACTTAGTTATTGACGAGGTCTGTAATGGGTGGGGGTTGCTGGCCGCGATGATGGCCGAAAGTGCAGCGTAGCGCAGCTCCAGGCAGGGTAGAGATGGTTTAAATCACATAATTAAAAAAACTTGATTTAAGAGGGCTATTACAAAAAAAACGAGTAATAGCACGGTTTCATAGTCAAATTAAAAAATGTATATTCAATACTGTAATTAAAATACAGTATAATTCGCGCTTGTGCGGTACTGGGGGCAGACCGCCGCGCCGCCGCGCCGCCGCGCCGCGCCGGCGCAATAATTATAGTTTTTTATTTAATTCATTTAAAAAAATTAAACAATGATTTAAAAATTAGATTTAATATTGTAGTTCAAGCAAATGTTGATAATTATTTTGGTATAAATATTATGTCAAAATAATGTAGAACTTCGGAGATATTGGGGTTTATTCCGAAGCCATTTCGGTGGATAATCGAGTTTGGTTCAGTTCGTTTTTTCTTTACATAAAGGAATGTAACGAAAATGTATTCTATTATTATTAATTATTAGGATATTCGAACAAGAAAAAAAAACATTTTTGGTGTGGTCTTTATTCAATAGAATCTACAAATTAGAGCTCCCAAAACAGGTCTCCGAGAGTTTTTGCCTAAACATTAGAGAATACAATCCCGAGCATGTTTTTCAATCCCGGGCTTACGGGATTTTTGAAGCCTTTTCCCGGGATCCCGGGCCTATCCCGGGATTAGACTATGTGGTTTCTAATTGAGCTAAAATTTAAAAAAACGAGTAATAAAAAAAAATGTCTTTAATGTCTTTGCACAACACAAATCAGAACAATAATAAGAAAAGAAAAAACACAAACCAAAAAATACAATACTTTTGCAAGAAATTAAAAAACAGCACAAAATAACTATTTAGAATTTCGAAAATATAGTCGCAGAAATATCAAAGCATCCAATGTTTGACTTCCGAGCCTGCTTCGTAGTTTATTGCCAACATAAGCAGCAGCTGAAAACGCTCGTTCAGGTTCTACGCTGGTTGGAGGAATAGACAATAGATACTTATATGCTGTTTCTAAGTGATATCCACGAACTCCTCCATTTTCGAACAGGCTCATTTCACGTCTAATACTATTTGCCAACCCCAATTCATTTTGTACTTGTACTTCAGGATCTGGGGATTTCATACTCTTGTTAATTTCCAGCTGTAACTTTTCCTTTAATGTCAATTGGGGTTGGGAGGTTTCTGACCTTAGCTCATCATCTGTTTGTGATCCTGACCTTGCTTCTTCTTCCGTGTTATCTCGACTATTAAGTCTTTTTACAATACTCTTTATTTGCTTCCTCACTAAAGCCTGTGTCGGAACTGGAAATAAGTCGTGCCATTCCAAATCCGATAATAACTGATTTTCATCATCCATTCGTGGATTTTGTAAACAATTTAACACGCCAGTTAAATCATCACTTCGTCGTTGCTTTATACGTTCCACTAAAGGATGTTTTAATTTTTTTGGCAAGTGCTGAGTTTTTGCTAGACAGTTGTTTTATAAGAAATTTCAGAGCGGCATCAGCTGTGCATAAATTAGCATCTCGCCGACAGATTGCTTCTACTGTCAATTTAATTGGGGTCAGCACATCAACAATTTTATTTACCAATTCAAAATCAACATCTTCTAAACGAATTGGATGATTGAGATCTATAAGAGCTTTTTGAATGCATGCTTTTAAAAGATAAAATCGCTCCAGCATTGTTAAAAGACTATTCCACCTGGTTTTACAGTCCAAAAGAAGTGACAGCTCTTTTCCATGTTCAATTTTCACATATTTTTGAAGTACTGTTTCATTTTTCAACGGAAATCTTTTGAAATACACTACAACTTTGCGGATTTTCTTTATCAGCTCATTAATATTTTCATATTGTGTTAACTCTGGTACGTGTTCTGGCGCAAGATCATTTTGTGACATTACGATTAAACCTGATTCTGTACAGTCTAAGTCTTCTAAATGGTGTTCATCATCGCTGTCGTCCATATAATCAACATTCACAGCTGGTTCATTTATACTATCATCTGAGGTAGGGCTATCTTGCAAATTATTATGTTTTTCATAAAGCACATCACAGACCGCCAAATTGATACCATGTGCGAGACACAGTTGTTGTTCAGTGCAAACAAGCCGCCCCACCTTTATCATAACATTCGGTCCATCGGTTACAATAGCCACGATGTCAGTTTCTAGGGAAATGTCAAATTTACTTAGACGCTCTTGCAATATACGAAGACAATTTTCAGCTGTCATACTTCCGTAAATAGGAACAAGTCCTAAGTTCCAAAATTTTTTATATGAATGAACGTTGACCGCCATGTATCGTTTATTGGAAGTTGAAGTCCACTCGTCGAAAGAAAGACTAAATCTTTCACCTGCACTTTTCAAATGTTGTAATTCTGCAGTTACTTGCTTTCTGATTTTTTCACTGTAATTCATAACACGTTTTCGAACAGTGACGGCTGACTTTGGTAAATCCGTGTATTTTGCTAAGAGCAATTTTCTCAAATCATCTGAGGTTATGAATACACTGAATGGAAATCCATCTAATGCAATCATTCTTGCCAAGATATCATCCAGGCTATCGTCGGCACTTTTAGTAAAATAATCATCTAACTTTCGCTTGGCTGGCGGCGGTGCTGTGTTCAGATTTTCAGAATCTTGACTTGTTGAAGCTGATATAACCTTGATATTATGTTTTGATAACAAATGTGTATGTAATCCCTTAGTTGATCCACCCAAAGTCTTGAGGATGGCTGGGCATCGCTTACATTTAGCACTATTCCCGTCCTTCGCAACTAAATAATAACTCCACACTGACGTCGTATCACTGTCTTTTTTATGTTTAACAAAGTCTCCCGCCATTTGAAATACTTAATTTCAGATAATTGACTTTTAAATTTTAATGGCGTAGCCTACGTAACCCGTCACTGACAGAACAATAAATGAAAAAAATAAAACCTGATTTGCATATTTATACTTTCGTACAGGGAATCCCCGACGGGAAATACCCGCAACAATATTATGATATGAGATGATCGGGTGATTCCCCTGTTGGTCCGTTGGGGAATTACCTTAAGAGTATTGTATTAAAGTATTCCGAGTGGGGAAGTCCCTTCTAAGTTCTACGACAAACATATTATTAGGACTGTACCTGTGTAGTAAATAGTGGGAACCTACGTATTGTACGAGTTGCTTTTTGTCGTAATGTATTAAAATAATCTAGGCAAGGTTATTTTCAAGACGCAACGGACTACGGAATACAAACTAGACTTGTTTGTGGCAATCCCGAAAATCCCGAGATTAGCCAAGTACAGTCCCGGGATTTTCGAGGCCAGAAAACGGTCGGGATCCCGGGATCCCGAGATTTGGGATCCCGGGATTGTATTCTCTACTAAACATGCATCGGGAGAATAATTATAACTACATAAAAAAATAAGTTTTCTAAAATTTGTTGTATGATTATTGTAGTAGAGGAAACGAACTATTATTAACAAGTGATTATTATTTCAAGCAACAAACGAAAATCATACAATTTGACGATGAAATCGTGCAATATCTCGTTTTTTTTTTTGTTTTTTTTTTATTGTAATGAAAAGAGAAAGCAGTCGAAAATGTATAGGGGGTGCTCAAATGAAGCTTCGGTGCACCACGCGCAATCTGTACCCATACCAGCATGGCTGAGGATTCAGGGATTATTCTGAAATTATTATTTTTTTGTCAAACAAATTACGTCAAACTACGAAATCTAAAGTATCCAAAACCTTAATACTGGATAGACCAGAGAAAATATCATTAAAAAAAACTGATAGAAATCAAATTAATCCGATTTAAATCAATTAAATCGGATTTTTTTGATAAAAAAAAGTCATGATTATCAACCCTGGGTCCAGGCCATCACAGCGCGGTCAGCATTGCAGCCCTTGATGGAGAAGCTGAAATGAAGGCCGAGGCCTTTACAGCGCGGACAGCAAGGGCTACGATGATGACCAAGCTTGAAGGCCGAGACCACAGCAAGCTAGCTGAGCTTGACGACATCATAGCGTGGCCAGCATGGCAGACATTGCGGACCTAGGCTTTTATAAGTGCTCTAATCAAACGATGCGAGTAATTGAAATTAAAAGTAAAAAATATTTATAGTTTGCGTCTTGGGGACGCGTCCGACTGGTATTGATATGGATCAGGTGACCTACCTGTAGATTGTTTGCAAAAGTCTGCATTTAGCTTAATTGTTTCAATTGTAAATACTAGTTCTAATTTGTTTTTATTGTTTGATTGTAATTTTCTTTGTTAATAAGGGCCAATATTATAAATCGTTTATTTTCATAAATTAAGGTATGAATTTGCACTTGAAACAAAACTCGACATGGAAATTGCCAAAACACGACAATAATGTTACATTAATGTCGCCTTTTCGCGAAAGCCGGCGGCCACCTTGGTTCAAAGAAGGTTGTCAAAATAATAAGCACAATTCAAATGACAATGTTGCAGACGGCAGGGCCACTGTGAGCTGCAGGACGCTGCGGCCCCCGAGCGGCTGGCTGGGCGGCATCGGGAGAAGGGTCTCGCTTATGTTCTTTGGGTCCATGCCTGCTCATGTAGACACGGTACATATCCATATTTACATCTTGGAGTTGGCCTTCAGCCACCATCCATTGCTCAGAACAGCAGTCATCAATGAGAGATCTGCAAGTCTAATTATTTATGTTGTAATCTCCACGCTGCTGGGCAAGTATTTTGATTATAATTGTATTTTGTTTCAAATTATATTTAGTTTTCATTAAAATTGATAGCCCATCTGACGTTTTGCTTCTCCAAAGTGATAGACCGCCTTCATAGGTACTCCAAAGTCAACAGGCTTGTTAAAAAGTGCTTCTGCATCTCGTTCAGTAGGTCCCTTAACATCCTCACTTACAACTATTGCATAAACGACTATAGACATAGACATATCATTTATTTACCACCACAATACACACAATATAAATTAACAATTTTGAAATTAAAATTTAATACTAAATCATCTATTTATTACACAATAAATCATAGGAACAATGCGGTGAAAAACTGATTAACATTATGTAAAAAATAAGTAGGTAAGTAGGTGACCAATGTGTGCCGCAGTAAATACAATATATTATGTTTCTTTGCTCGAAAAAACCCAGCAGATATTTCTGAAATTTATCAATAACAAGCACAAACAACATCACTTGCTACCCCTTGAGTTGAGAAGAGAGGCCGCTGACCTGCCACTTCGGGTAAACATTATTTTATTTTTAACAAACTGCTTAAACATCTTAAATGAGTAGAAGCATTGGTAAATGCGTAGAAGCATTGGTAGAATAACTCTGTGCCTCCTGTGATAAATGATACAATTGAAAAATCAACACTTTACAGGAGAGCAAAAACAACTTGAAAAATTCTAGTTCGCGAACTAAGTGGGCTAGGTTACACTTAAGTACCCTCTTTTGTAGATAAACACATTCACTTTCACTGTGCATTTGAATTTTTATGTTAAATATTGTAGTTTTAAAATAACTCACTAATAACATGTAAGTTGTACCTTTTTAGGGTTTCGAAAATCAGAAACCCTTATGGTCTCGCTTTTTCTGTCCTTTTTTCCGTGTTTAATATCTCAGCAACTACAGCAGGAAATAACGTGAAATTCAAAATAATAATACATTTCCTGCGCCTGTACAGATTAAAATAAAAATAAATGAAAAGTTAAAATGTAAATGTTCAGTACAAATTGTGAAGTCGAAATTTTAAAAGAGACATGTCCCACTGTCAAGTGGGGTATCAAATGAAAGGTATGGGTTTGTACATCTCAAAACAGTTTTTGAAATTTCTGTAGGCTTAATGCTTTTTGAAATATTTTGAAAAAACTTGAAAAAATACCCATTTCAAAAAAGTTTTCAGCTGTCTAAACTGTGCTTTCATTCTTTCTTATTCGCTATAACGTTGATGTTTTTTTAGTATTGTTTGTATTTTGTTTTGGGTATATTTATAGGTTAGTTTATTATGTATGTAAATTATCTAGTTATGTTTGTATTTGTATTGTATGTATTATATATTGACAAAAAACTACTGTTTGCTCCTGTAATCTGTGCACAACCAACTCATATTTACTTATTTATTTATTTATTTATCATAGGGAAACAAAAAGCTTTAGAACTAGAAAATAACACTTAACATTAGAAAAATTAAGACAAGCAGTTTCCACACATAGCAAGAGAATAAATTATTCGAAAATATTATACAAAAACACAAGTTAGAAAAATTCAAGATTAGAAAGACTTAATATCTTTAAAAGATAAGATTGCCTAGAAGAAATTGCTTTTAGCAATAAGGCCGCCTATTGGTAGTTTTTTTGTTTATAATTTTATATAAAATATTAGGTCCTTACATATGAAATTGGCGTTTTGTATGGGAGGAACAAAAAGTCGAATATTTTTTAATATAATATATTTAATTAATCAAAGTATGAACCATTATTTTCTATGCACTTTTGCCATCTTATAGGTAGTTCATTGATCCCTTTACTAAAAAAACCAGTCGGACGGGAATCAATAAAATCTTTGAAGGCGATTTGGACTGCCTCATCGGAGTTGAATTTTTTCCCTTGCAAGAAGTTATCCAAATTTCGAAAAAAATGGTAATCTGTTGGAGCAAGGTCCGGGGAGTACAGAGGATGTCTTAGACTTTCCAATTGAAGCTCTTCTAATTTAGTAGCCGTCTGTTGCGCAGTGTGTGGTCTAGCGTTGTCGTGAAGCAGCAGTGGCGTGGAGCGATTGACCAGCCTAGGTTGTTTAGCCGCTAGCTTTTCCATCATGGTTTGCAATTGCTGACAATAGACATCAGCCGTAATAGTCTGGCCAGATTTGAGAAAACTGTAATGAACAATACCGGCACTAGTCCACCAAACGCTTACAAGTAACTTTTTTGGGGTTAATTTTCGCTTGGGGCAGGATTTGGCTGGCTGGCCAGGATCCAACCATTGCGCTGAGCGCTTCCGATTATCGTAAAGAACCCATTTTTCATCACAGGTAATGATTCGGTTTAAAATACCTTCATTATTGTGCCGGTTTAGTAATGTAACGCAGCAGTCGACGCGCGTTTGCCGGTTTGCTTCAGTCAATTCGTGAGGTACCCACCTTTCAAGCTTTTTAATCTTCCCAATTTGCTTCAAGTGAATTAAAACAGTTTTATCACTAACATCGCAGCCTGCAGCTGACTCGGACGTGGTTTGCGATGGATCCGCTTCCACAATAGCCTTCAACTCTTCATTATCAATTTGAGTCTCAGGCCGTCCACGGGGCTTGTTCTGCAGGTCAAAATTTCCAGAACGAAAACGTTGGAACCAAAAACGAACTGTGTTTTCTTTTGCAACACGACCGCCATACACATCATTCACCCTTCGAGTTGTTTCCGCAGCACTAGTGCCACGGCGGAACTCGTACTCGTAAATAATGCGATATTTTAAGTTTTCCATTTTGTAAAATGAGTGACGCAAACAGAAAAAAACAGAAGAAAAAAAACAAATGAATGACGATCATCGAAGCACAAATACATGAGTCTATAGCTGTACAAATTTGAATTTGGAATTCCTTACCAAAGAGGAGAAATTTGTGATTAAAGTGGCCAGTACGAAAAACGCCAATTTCATATGTAAGGACCTAATATTAGGTCCTTACATATGAAATTGGCGTTTTGTATGGGAGGAACAAAAAGTCGAATATTTTTTAATATAATATATTTAATTAATCAAAGTATGAACCATTATTTTCTATGCACTTTTGCCATCTTATAGGTAGTTCATTGATCCCTTTACTAAAAAAACCAGTCGGACGGGAATCAATAAAATCTTTGAAGGCGATTTGGACTGCCCCATCGGAGTTGAATTTTTTCCCTTGCAAGAAGTTATCCAAATTTCGAAAAAAATGGTAATCTGTTGGAGCAAGGTCCGGGGAGTACGGAGGATGTCTTAGACTTTCCAATTGAAGCTCTTCTAATTTAGTAGCTGTCTGTTGCGCAGTGTGTGGTCTAGCGTTGTCGTGAAGCAGCAGTGGCGTGGAGCGATTGACCAGCCTAGGTTGTTTAGCCGCTAGCTTTTCCATCATGGTTTGCAATTGCTGACAATAGACATCAGCCGTAATAGTCTGGCCAGATTTGAGAAAACTGTAATGAACAATACCGGCACTAGTCCACCAAACGCTTACAAGTAACTTTTTTGGGGTTAATTTTCGCTTGGGGCAGGATTTGGCTGGCTGGCCAGGATCCAACCATTGCGCTGAGCGCTTCCGATTATCGTAAAGAACCCATTTTTCATCACAGGTAATGATTCGGTTTAAAATACCTTCATTATTGTGCCGGTTTAGTAATGTAACGCAGCAGTCGACGCGCGTTTGCCGGTTTGCTTCAGTCAATTCGTGAGGTACCCACCTTTCAAGCTTTTTAATCTTCCCAATTTGCTTCAAGTGAATTAAAACAGTTTTATCACTAACATCGCAGCCTGCAGCTAACTCGGACGTGGTTTGCGATGGATCCGCTTCCACAATAGCCTTCAACTCTTCATTATCAACTTGAGTCTCAGGCCGTCCACGGGGCTTGTTCTGCAGGTCAAAATTTCCAGAACGAAAACGTTGGAACCAAAAACGAACTGTGTTTTCTTTTGCAACACGACCGCCATACACATCATTCACCCTTCGAGTTGTTTCCGCAGCACTAGTGCCACGGCGGAACTCGTACTCGTAAATAATGCGATATTTTAAGTTTTCCATTTTGTAAAATGAGTGATGCAAACAGAAAAAAACAGAAGAAAAAAAACAAATGAATGACGATCATCGAAGCACAAATACATGAGTCTATAGCTGTACAAATTTGAATTTGGAATTCCTTACCAAAGAGGAGAAATTTGTGATTAAAGTGGCCAGTACGAAAAACGCCAATTTCATATGTAAGGACCTAATATATGATTTATTTTGTATGTACAATAAAGTGTTAATTCATAAATTAATGATGTGTGTTGTGCGTGGGTTGTCAGAAGCTGGTAGGCGTGGCGGTGGTTGGCGGGTGCGTGGACGAGGAGGGCGGCGGGTGCATCGCGCTGGTGGCGGGCGGCGGCGGCGCGGGGCCCGTGCTGCAGGTGTGGCGCGGCGCCGAGCTGCACGAGCACGAGCTGCGGCGCGCGCTGCTGCCCGACGCGCCGCCGACCGCCGCGCCGTGCGCGCTGCAGCTGCGCGCCGCCTCCGGGACTGACCTGCTGCTGCTGTTCGCGCACACGGCGCCGCCGAGCGATGCCAGACACTACATCGGTACTACACCGAGCGAATGGTATCCACTCGCACACAACCACCTGACACATGTTTACTGATATGTTACACTTTGCCCCGCAGCGCAGATATCCCTGGAGGATGTGTCGGCGCCGCGCGTAACGCGGCTCGTGGCACTGCGCGGCGGCGGCGCGCCGGAGGAGCCGCCTGCCTTCCTGCCGCTGCCGGCGCACGTGCTGCTGTACACGCGCACCGCCGTCGCACTGCACCCGGGTGAGTGTCGCCGTGAGGTGGGGCTGGCGGTGGGGGGAGCGCGCGGGTGTGCTGTAACGTGCTCGTGTTGCAGCGGGCGGCGGGGACAAGCCGGAGTGTCTGGAGCTGGGCGCGGAGGGGGACCGCATCCTGGGCGGCGAGCTGGGCGCCACCGGCGCGCTGCTTTTCTCGTTGCGTCACGGCCTGTTGCGCCTCAAGCTGCATGCGCACCACCACAGGTACCTCACCGCACACACGACACCGCACTGCACGCCCGACGAACGTGAACTTTGAGTTTTGTTTCAGATCGGTGTGCGAGAGCGGGGCGGGCGCAGGCGCGCCGGTCGCCGCCGACATGTACGAAGGGAGTCTGTCGCTGTACGAGATAGACCCGCTGGAGGTGAGTCACTCGGTTGGAGTGCGATGCACCGGAGGGGGTGGCGAACGATGCGCTGACGGCGAGTATCCCTCCGCAGATCAGCCAGCAATCGCTGGACCTGTGCGGGCAGCTGAAGACGGCGTTCCTGTTCCACGTGCGTCGGGACGGCGCGCGCTGCCGGGCGCTGCTGGGCGCGCTGGCGGGCGGCGGCGGCGGTGGCGCGCCGGACGAGGCGCTGGACCGCACGGTGGTGCGCGTAGCGCGCGACATGCTGGACGACGCGCCGCAGGGCGACCCGCGCTGGCCGGCGGCGGCGACGGCGCTGGCGCTGGGCCGCTCGCCCGCGTTGCAGCTGGCGCAGCAGCTGGCCGACAAGCGCCGCGCCTTCGCGCTGTTCCTGGACTTCCTGCAGGCCACGCACCTGCTGCCGCGCCTGCAGACCGTCACATACGGTACCCACTCGATTCAAATTTACTTTGATTATTATAATTTTTACACACCTAACTCCAGTACGTGACCTACTCTAGAGCAGGAGACACGGCAGGGAGACTTGCCTCCTTGACCTTGTTTAACTTCGTATAACTAACTGTAACTGTGAATCTTGTGGTTGTGCTCGTTTAAACTAACTGGCATGAGCTTACCTGTCAGTGGACTCAGTGATAGACACATTGTGAGGTCATTTACAACGGGATATTTACCATGACTTGATTATAGAGATTTCCAATATTTCGGAATGTCGAGGAAGTATCCGGAGTAACAGGATACCGAATAGCGACGCGGAGTGTCCGAGACAAGACATCACTATTGTGCTCCGTCATGGAAAACCTTTAGAACCGAACATCCCTAATGAAGAAATGGTTGCGTAAGCGCAACCATAACATGCATGTGCATTTTCTGGAATAACGCCAGGACGAGGACGTGCTTGTTCTTAAAGCTGACAAAGGGAATGTCACGGTCGTGATGGACGTCACCGAATACGAAGATAAAATCCGTAGTTTACTTAATGACGCCAAAACCTACAAGCCCGTCGACTACAACCCAACTGCACGAACACATCGCAGTACCCAGAAGTTAATCAAGGATTGTCAACACGCCATTGGAGAAGAGGTAACCAAGTTTCTTAAGTACGGCCGAAGATCATCCAGCCGCCCACACTTTACGGTCTCCCCAAGGTGCACAAGCAGAATGCTCCGCTACGACGTATTGTGAGTCAAATAGACTCTCCCACTTATGAGTTGGCGAAGCATGTAGCAGCAGTGTTGCAACCAACGTAGGACGAACAACATCCTTTGTAAAAGACTCACGACATTTCATACAGATATTGGAGCAGATAGAGGTAGATGACACCGAAGTGATGGTCAGCTTTGACGTAGAATCACTCTTTACGAACGTCCCTCTAGAAGACTGTATGAAGGTTGTCGCGTCCAGAATACAAGAATACGGTGTACCTGCAGAGTACGCCAAGCTTTTACATCATATTCTCTCCACAAACTTCTTCATATACAGAGGGCAATACTATCTTCAAATTGACAGCAATGGGAAGTCCAGTCGCCCCCGTAGTAGCCAACATTTGGATGGAGTATTTTGAGAGTGTGGCCACCTCGTCAGCCCCTATAGAAGTCAAGTTGTGGAAGTGGTATGTAGATGACGTTTATTGTATTGCGAAAGGAAGGACACAGGATGTTGAACTTCTACTATCAGACCTCAATGGAGTACATAATAAGATCAAACTCACATACAAAATCGAGACCGATCGGGGTTTGGCATTTCTGAACGTGTTAGTGCAGGTCGGAGATGATGGAAGCTTAGGCCACTCTGTCTATAGGAAGCCCACACATATGGACCGATACCTCCATGCCAATTCACATCAGCACCCTCGACAGCTTAACTCGGTGGTAACTTCTCTCACTAACCGTGCTTACGACCTATGCGATGTTAGAAGCTTACAGAGTGAGCTGGCCCACGTCAGAAGTGTTATAAATAAGAATGACTATAGGGTTCGGTCGTTGCCAGCTCTTTCCGGCACCAGCCATAAACCGCGCAGGAGTACGGTGACACGTAAACCAGCTTTCTGGCCTTACATAAAAGGAGTGACGGATAAAGTTGCAAACATCCTGCAAAAATCATCCATCAAAACCATTTTCAAGCCTATGGAAAAGATCATACACTACCTGCGCACGTCTAAGAACACTTTCTCACTTGATAAACCAGGGGTGTGCAAGATCGACTGACGCTGTGGAAGCTCAAAAATGTTTAGAAAAGTTTGTCAAATAGTAAAATCAAATTATATTAGTTCGAAAATTAGAAATAGTGAAAATGTAATAAAATCAAATAATAGTAATTAGTGAGACTGGAAAGGTCAGTACCTACGATAATGATTACAATTTAAAGATTAATGATTGCTCAATCAAAAATGATGTTGAAGTAGCCCAAGCATTTGAAAACTTTTTTACTGACATTCCAATCTCTACTACAAAGTGTCTAAACTCTTCTCAAGTAATCGCTGAGTCCTTACTTATAAAAAATGTACCTTAATGCGAAAATAAACTTAAATTAAACCATGTCGATGAAACTGATATTAAAAAAGCCTTTAAACGTTGAAATTTATAGAAAACTGTAGATCTCTGGGGCATTTCCGTTAGAATTATTAAACCATTAATTATTATTGCACTAGATCTAGCTTTTATATTCAATGAATCTATTGATTGTGGCGTATTTCCTGATCTAATGAAATGTAGTAAAATAATCCCATTGTTTAAATCGGGTAGTAGGTCTGACCCCACTAACTTTAGACCAATATCAGTACTGCCTACATTTAGCAAAGTTTTTGAATAACTTATTTTACATCAATTACTTAGACATTTTAATGGCAATGACCTGCTACATAGTAAGCAATTTGGGTTTACTCGCCGCAGGTCAACTACTGATGCCGGTGTTGAGTTAGTATCGCAAATTTTCTGCGACTTGGCAAAAGCATTCGATTGCGTACACTATGAAACATTAATCAGGAAACTACATTACTAGGGAATAAGAGACACCTCTTTGGATCTTCTTACATCTTACTTGAGTGATAGGATACAAAGAGTTGACATTAATGGGAAACGGTCTTCGGGGTCTGTAGTTACAATGGGTGTACCACAGGGTTCTATCCTCGGTCCTTTCCTATTTTTAGTTTATATTACCGACCAGCCTCATCTTGTAAAGGATTTTTTTTTATAATTCTGTTTTTTTATGGACTTTATTCGCCTAGCGAATATGCCAGTCCCGTTATACAAACACAAACATAACCCAAACGTTATCTAATAATTTCATATACCATTATGTACAAGGCTTTAGCGGCCTCACACAGTGGGGTGGAAAGTAAACTTTGAACTAAACCTAATTCTGCGAGATTCAAATTAAAATCAGCGATCAATTGATCTCTCATTGACTGAGTCTGAACACATTCAACCAAGAAATGGTGAACGTCTTCTGTGACACCGCACGAAGAGCAATGAGCGGAGACAACCTTCCTCATGAGATGGTTGAACTTATTTTGTGGAATATGTCCGGACCGGACCTCAGCCTGTGAGCTATAAAATCACGAGAGCGTATTGTTTGCTTATGATACTTCATTAATTTTTAAAATGAAACGACAAAACACAAATTTCGACAATGTGAATAATGCAATCTCAAAAGTAGTCCAATGGTTTAGTGTCAATAACCTTTTGCTTAATGAAACCAAAACAAAATGTATTAGATTTATTCTACCTGTTAGCGATAAGGCCGCCGATTGTGCCACATTATATATAATTAGTATTAAGTTCTTGTATTATAAGTGTATTGATGGTGCAATAAAGTGATAATCTATCTATCTATCTATCTATCTAATGTAAAACAAGTTAAGGCTGATGTAACCGTCAAAGGAGAAACATTAGAAATTGTTAAGAGTACCATATTCTTAGGAATAACCTTAGATAGTAAACTTCAATGGGGCCCACACATAGAGAAGCTATCGAAGAGACTTAGTTCTGCAGCGCATGCAGTCAAAAAAATCCGTCAACATACATACGTTGATACTTCTAGATTAGTTTATTTCAGCTACTTCCATAGTGTTAGGTCTTAGGGCATACTGCTGTGGGAGAACGCTGCAGATATTAACACCGTATTTGTGCTGCAGAAGAGGGCTGTTGTAAAAAATTCAAAGAAATAAACATAATGACAGTACCATGTCAATATATTTATGAAAACTTGTTGTACACTCATAGGAATATCAATCGGTTTCCTAAAAATAGAGACAAACATAATTTAAATACTAGAAATAAGAATAAACTCGCTGTGCCCACAAGTAGCCTACACAAGATTAATGTATCTTTTAAAGGGCAATGTATACGCTTCTACAACTAAGTACCAAATGAGTTGAAAAAATTATTAATAAATAAATTCATACAAATTCTCAAACATATCCTTTGTAAAAAGGCTTACTACAAAATATCAGATTATCTAGAGGATAAAAAAGCTTGGGACAAGTTTTTCCAACTCGAAAACTGACAACCTAACAAGGTAAAGGTTTCTTGTTTGCTTCTTTACTTTACCTTAAAAATATTGAAGTGAACAAAAATCAAAGTGATCACTTTATTTTCTAGTTTTTCTTATGTAATTTGAATTTTGTGACGTGCCCAAGAGTCCTGTAAGGTCTAAAGGAAATAAAGCACTTTGAATATTAATTTTTTTGAATTTCTCTTTGAATCTTCTTTTTGAATTTCTCTTTGAATCTTCTTTTTGAATCTTCTTTTTGAATCTCCTATATAGGCAAACGAAGCGCACTATTGCCTGCAGAGTCAAGGAGCACATACGAGCGGTTAAGAATCGGGCAACTGGGAAGTCTGCCATAGCGGAGCATCTTCTGGAGTCTGGTTCAAACCACTGGATCGCGTTACACAATCCACAAGTAATCTCAACAGAGCGACATTACATACCAAGATTGGTACAGGAGGCCATTGAGATTACCAAACACAGGAACTTCAACCGAGAAGAAGGTTTCCAATTATCCGGAACCTGGAACCCTGTGGTGAGAATGTGCAAAAACCGAAGAAGTGATATGTATGTACCAAATGGGCCGCGTTCTGATACCGTCAGCGTTGTGTGTCGTGATCGAGTTGCGTTCTATGATGAAACCGGTGGTAGTGGTAACGTTCGTAGTAAAAGACAAAAAATTAAGGTAGATCGGTATGTCTGCAATAAAAACTCACTCGCAGTGCCTTCAGTTAATCCGTGATCATGGCGCATGAAACTGTGCCGAAATATTACAAGTCTCTATAATCAAGTCATGGTAAATATCCCGTTGTAAATGACTTTAGTGTTAATAACCATGATGGATTTAAAAGATTTAACATTGTGTGGTGCCATACAACTTGTGGGACATATCTACAATTACTCCTACAACATCTTCTTTCATGTAAGGTCCCCAACATCCAGACCCTGTTACTAGTTTCTAAAAAAACTTAAACGAGAAAACCACTGTTCTCTTTGAAAAGACTTTAGACTAAGGCTCGGGAGATATTCAGGGAGATGCAGAGCGGAGCTTCTCCCGCCGCCGCAAATGTAATGTGTGTGTGTTATGTGGGCGCAGAGGGCAGCGTGATCCCTAGTGTGAGCGCGCTGTGCTGGCTGGGCGGCATGCTGGGCGTGGGGTGCATGCTGCGCGCGCGGCAGGCGGCGGGCGGCGCGGCTGGTGCGCTGGTGGGGGGCGCTGTGGTGGCGGCGGTGTCGCGCGCGCTGGACGCGGAGGAGGCGGGCGTGGCGGCGGCGCTGCAGAGCGGCGCGCTGTCGGCCGACGACGTGTGCTACCGGCGCGTGTCGGGCCTGCACCGCGTGCTGGCCGCACTGGCAGGCGCCGCGCCGCCGCCGCCTGCCTGCGCCGAGCGTGCGTGCCTGCTGGAGCTGCTGGCCGCAGCGCTGGAGGAGCTGGCGCGCACGAGGCTCTCCTGGGCGCAGAGCGAGGCGCCGCCGCCCGAGCCCGCGCGAGCGCTGCTGCCGCCGCTCAGGGACCTCGTGGCTGCCTCTGTCAGGTACGCACACCAATGCGCCAACCGCCGGGTTTACGTGTACTTGTGTGCATATACGGGTAAAACAGGTCCGTCAAGTGCGAGTGTGACACGCGCGCCGAGGGTTTCAAACGTTTCTCAATTATACAAAAATATACCAGTTATACAGACTTTGCTATTTAATGAATACCTAAAATAGTAGGCAATGCGAAACGGAGTGTGGGAAGACTCGATGGACCGACGACATTGTAGCGGTCGCAGGGAGTCGATGGATGGAGGCGGCTTAGGACCGCTATCCGTGGCGTCGTGTGGGGGAGGCCTATGTTCAGCAGTGGACGTATACGGGCTGATGATGATAAGGATGTTTCTAGCTATAAATAGATGATGTACCTACCTATTATAATCATCGTTTACTCAACACAGCATGTAATCTGCTGATTATTTCGACAACCTTCTTTGAGCAAAGTCAATCTTTCGGGCCTACCCAAACCGGCGGACAGTAGTAGGTCTCCCCTTTTGACCATTTTTGAATTAGTTGTCTACTTACAGACTTCTCTATAGTTTTCAATTAGTTGTCTACTTACAGACTTCTCTATAGTTTTCAATTAGTTGTCTACTTACAGACTTCTCTATAGTTTTCAATTAGTTGTCTACTTACAGACTTCTCTATAGTTTTCAATTAGTTGTCTACTTACAGACTTCTCTATATTTTTCAATTAGTTGTCTACTTACAGACTTCTCTATAGTTTTCAATTAGTTGTCTACTTACAGACTTCTCTATAGTTTTCAATTAGTTGTCTACTTACAGACTTCTCTATATTTTTCAATTAGTTGTCTACTTACAGACTTCTCTATAGTTTTCAATTAGTTGTCTACTTACAGACTTCTCTATAGTTTTCAATTAGTTGTCTACTTACAGACTTCTCTATATTTTTCAATTAGTTGTCTACTTACAGACTTCTCTATAGTTTTCAATTAGTTGTCTACTTACAGACTTCTCTATAGTTTTTCTGTAAAATACATATCCATATATCTACAAACGCTACATACATTTCAGATAGATTGCTTTGCAAACTTCGGAGAAAAGGGGGGATGGGTATTTTTACAACTTTTTTCAAAATATTTCAAAAAGTATGAAATCTACAGAAATTTCAAAAACTGTTTTGAAATTTACAAATTGATACCTTTCATTGGATACCCACTTGACATTGTAGGTCCCTTTTAAAATTTCGACATCACAATATGTACTAAAAATGTTCAAATTTAATTTTTTTTTCTTTTAATCTTTACAGGCGCACAAAATGTATTATGATTTTAAATTTCACGTTATTTCCTGCTGTAGTTGCTGAGATATTAAAGACTGAAAAAAGGACAGAAAAGCGAGAAAATAATGGTTTCGAAACCGATCTCCGATCTTCGAAACCCTAAAAAGAAAACGCAGGAAACTGACAAAGTAGCATCGCGGTGAAAATTTTTGCATGATACGGCGCGGTCTTGTCGAACGAAACTCGCCGACGGACGCGAACCAATCATTGAACGTTCAGTAGTCACCGACCGCGCCGGAGGCTCCGGCGCGGTCTTGTCGAACGAAACTCGCCGACGGACGCGAACCAATCATTGAACGTTCAGTAGTCACCGACCGCGCCGGAGGCTCCGGCGCGGTCTTGTCGAACGAAACTCGCCGACGGACGCGAACCAATCATTGAACGTTCAGTAGTCACCGACCGCGCCGGAGGCTCCGGCGCGGTCTTGTCGAACGAAACTCGCCGACGGACGCGAACCAATCATTGAACGTTCAGTAGTCACCGACCGCGCCGGAGGATCCGGCGCGGTCTTGTCGAACGACACTCGCCGACGGACGCGAACCAATCATTGAACGTTCAGTAGTCACCGAGCGCGCCGGAGGCTCCGGCATTCATTCATTGAATGCATTTGATATTGTTAATGGGCAAGTCTTCTCGATATTAGGTTTCAATGTCAAGTTTTTATGTGAATTTCGTTCAGATTCCTGTTTAGTAATATTATTTATTGTATGTCTTCCATAGGTTTTGATATATTTGATGCTATATATGTAGGTATTACTACTGCTAAAATGTTTATTTAGTTGTTGAGGGGAAGTATGGCTTATGGAGTTGTAATTAAAACGACTGCATCTGACTACAATTGATTTATTACTAATGAATATATCTTATCTAGCTTATGACATAGTTACTTACGTTACATACTACACCTCATTGTTAAGTACTTCCAACTAAATAAATAAATTACCATATTCAGTTTTAATAAGCTTTAAGTTTTCCTAAAATATCTAAATGAATATGCAGAAGCTGCGGCGGCGCTGCGGCGGGGGGCGAGGGGGGCGCGTGCGCGGAGGTGCTGGAGCGGGCGGGCGCGCTGGCAGACGCGCTGCTGGCGCTGGCCGCTCCGCTGCCCGCTACGCAGTACGACGCTCTGCGCGATGACCTAATACGACCCTTCGGTAAGGATGTGTGGATATACGGAGGTGCTGGAGCGGGTGGAAGCGCTGCTGGCCAACCTTAGAAATGAGCAACGCGACACCTCTCGTCAAACTAACTAAACGTAACTTTAGTCTTAGAACAGGATTGGATAAAACTTCAATGTTTCCTCTGTAGGTGGAGCTAACGTTGCTATAGTCCGATGGAAGTCCCAGATTTTTTGGACTCCTACGTCACTTGACCTCGTTGTGTAATTGGTTAGCACGTTCTCGTACTGAGGGAAAAACGAGGGTTCAAGTCCCGTCGAAGTTGAAAATTTTTGGGATAGTATTTGATTTCTTACGTTGTATGTCTTTTCTTCATTTTATCACCGTTATATTCTAAGAATCTCTGTCGTCTTCTAGAATCCTACCGATGTAGACTCGGTCACTTTAAGAATCTCTGTCGTCTTCTAGAATCCTACCGATGTAGACTCGGTCACTTTAAGAATCTCTGTCGTCTTCTAGAATCCTACCGATGTAGACTTGGTCACTTTAAGAATCTCTGACATCTTCTAGAATCCTACCGATGTAGTCTCGGTCACTTTAAGAATCTCTGACGTCTTCTAGAATCCTACCGATGTAGACTCGGTCACTTTAAGAATCTCTGTCGTCTTCTAGAATCCTACCGATGTAGACTCGGTCACTTTAAGAATCTCTGACGTCTTCTAGAATCCTACCGATGTAGACTCGGTCACTTTAAGAATCTCTGTCGTCTTCTAGAATCCTACCGATGTAGACTCGGTCACTTTAAGAATCTCTGACGTCTTCTAGAATCCTACCGATGTAGACTCGGTCACTTTATGAATCTCTGACGTCTTTTAGAATCCTACCGATGTAGACTCGGTCACTTTAAGAATCTCTGACGTCTTCTAGAATCCTACCGATGTAGACTCGGTCACTTTAAGAATCTCCGTCGTCTTCTAGAATCCTACCGATGTAGACTCGGTCACTTTAAGAATCTCTGTCGTCTTCTAGAATCCTACCGATGTAGACTCGGTCACTTTAAGAATCTCTGTCGTCTTCTAGAATCCTACCGATGTAGACTCGGTCACTTTAAGAATCTCTGACGTCTTCTAGAATCCTACCGATGTAGACTCGGTCACTTTAAGAATCTCTGTCGTCTTCTAGAATCCTACCGATGTAGACTCGGTCACTTTAAGAATCTCTGACGTCTTCTAGAATCCTACCGATGTAGACTCGGTCACTTTAAGAATCTCTGTCGTCTTCTAGAATCCTACCGATGTAGACTCGGTCACTTTAAGAATCTCTGTCGTCTTCTAGAATCCTACCGATGTAGACTCGGTCACTTTAAGAATCTCTGACGTCTTCTAGAATCCTACCGATGTAGACTCGGTCACTTTAAGAATCTCTGTCGTCTTCTAGAATCCTACCGATGTAGACTCGGTCACTTTAAGAATCTCTGTCGTCTTCTAGAATCCTACCGATGTAGACTCGGTCACTTTAAGAATCTCTGTCGTCTTCTAGAATCCTACCGATGTAGACTCGGTCACTTTAAGAATCTCTGTCGTCTTCTAGAATCCTACCGATGTAGACTCGGTCACTTTAAGAATCTCTGACGTCTTCTAGAATCCTACCGATGTAGACTCGGTCACTTTAAGAATCTCTGTCGTCTTCTAGAATCCTACCGATGTAGACTCAGTCAGATGCCTACGCCAGGACATAGGAGGTACGTCGCCGACATTGTGTATCTGCACAAAATTGTTAGTGGTAAGATGGACAATTATCAACTAGTTAATAAAGTTTAGCTAGCTGCTCCTCGTTCTTGTAGTCTTCTGTGTACCGCAAGCAGTGTAACGTTCCTCAGAGCCGTTCTCAGTACAGCCGATGGCATGCGTTAGCGAGCGTGCGTACAGCGAGCGATGACTTCGTACTGTGGCCAAGTTCCCATTGGTTTAGTTCGGCACTGAAGCGCACTCGACTGCTCTGGACTAGTGGAGGCAGACTTGACTCAGACATGAAACTACAACGCTCACGACGATGTAGTTAGCGGCTAGCTACTAGTGTTCAACCGAACCGGTGCGAACGATACTCCCGATCTATGTGCATTAAGGAAGTATAGAAAGTGACGTTGTTGTTTCAGTGGAGGCGGGCGAGCTGGAGCGGGCGGGCGTGCTGGCGGAGCGGCACGGCGCGCTGCGGCTGCTGGTGGAGATGTGCGTGCGCGCGGGCGACGCGCCGCGTCTGCTGCGCTACGCGCGGGCGCACGCGCAGCGCGGGTTTGTAGAGCTGGCCTGTGCGCGGCTGGCGGGCGAGCGGCGCGTGCGTCTACTGCTGGCGGGGCTGGGCGCCGCGCACCCGGAGCGGCTGCGGGCCTGGCTGGCGCGCCGGCGCGAGGGCGGCGCGCTGGCGGCGCTGCACGCGCTGCACGAGGGCGCGCCCGCCGCCGCCGCCGCCGCACTAACCCACCTGGCGGACGCGGAGCGAAGCTCGGTGCGGCGCGCTCGCACCGCCGCCTCGCTCGGCAAACTGTGCCTGGTAGCGGGCGGGGCGGGGCGGGGAGCGCAGGCGGCGCTTGGCGCGCGGCTAGAGCGGCGCCTGACGCTATGCGCGGCGCAGGAGACGCTGCCGCGCGCGCTGCGCCTCAGCCACGCACTGGACCGCGACGACGCCGAGCCTCTCGAGCCGGAGGAGCTCGTGCAGGTGTACGTGTCGGCACACGCGGCGGCGGAGCTCTCCGAGTATGAATACAAGGCGGCGCTGGAACTGGTGGAGCTGGTGGAGGAGGCGGAGCAGCGCGAGGCGCTGCGGCGGGACGTGTGGTGTGCGGCCGTGCTGCGCGACACCTGGAACGCGCAGCACGCTGACCCGCGTGACGAGCTGCAGAACCGCTGCTTCTTCCGGCTGCTGGACCTGCTGCACGTCAGCGGTGAGTGCCCCCTCTCGCCTAGAATCACTAATAGATCTAAATCTCGAGTTACTAATAGATATATGTCCTTCTCCAGAGAGACAGTCGTTATGTTAGTCGTGAATGAGTGTGTTTCCCGCAGGAGCCTCGCTGGAGCTGGTGCTGCCGCCGCTGCAGGAGCTGCTTGTGGCGCCGGCGCTGGCCGAGCTGGTCGCGCGCCCTGCCGTGCATCACCTGCTCAAGTACGGCTACGAGTGCCTGGCGCCGCCGCCGCGCGCCGCTAGCGCCTAGCTCTGCAAGAGCTGCTGGCCGGCGCTGGCCGAGCTGGTGCCGCCGCCATCACGACGACCTCATTTGACTTAGTTTACCAAGTTCTTGGCACCCTGTAGTGTTAGATATATGTTTATAATTTCTGTTCATGAAAAGATAATACCTACACCAATTTAGATTTAGGTTCTGATCGTGCTAGACGGCTGTTCTGCTCCTGTCCCGAATAAGATATGTTATTTTAATTTACGTCTAGTTGTTACATAAAATAGGTAAAAACGCTGAACCTTACTTTAAAAAATCATTGAAAAACATGTAAGATTGTAAACAGCAACAACGCGGCGAGCAAACAACACTTTAGTTTATTGTAACAAACTATGTTTAATACTTAATTGTTTTGTAATCACATTAAAAGTTCGCTTACTCTCAATCTGCAGTCGTAGAGAACTTTAATGAAAACAACTATTGGAGATGAATCAGTAAGGTTAAACAATATAGGAAATAGTTATAATTAATTTAGTTTATGTAAGTGGTGTAAGGTAAGTTACAAATTAAAATATATTTTGATAATGCCAGTTTTTGGGTTATCAGAATGTTTGCGACTATTTGAAATATTAGAGACGCGCTGCTTGCATCGCGCGTCCTCGAGCCGCGCTGCTTGCATCGTGAGTCCTCGAGCCGCGCTGCTTGCATCGCGAGTCCTCGAGCCGCGCTGCTTGCATCGCGCGTCCTCGAGCCGCGCTGCTTGCATCGCGAGTCCTCGAGCCGCGCTGCTTGCATCGCGAGTCCTCGAGCCGCGCTGCTTGCATCGCGCGTCCTCGAGCCGCGCTGCTTGCATCGCGAGTCCTCGAGCCGCGCTGCTTGCATCGCGCGTCCTCGAGCCGCGCTGCTTGCATCGCGAGTCCTCGAGCCGCGCTGCTTGCATCGCGAGTCCTCGAGCCGCGCTGCTTGCATCGCGAGTCCTCGAGCCGCGCTGCTTGCATCGCGCGTCCTCGAGCCGCGCTGCTTGCATCGCGCGTCCTCGAGCCGCGCTGCTTGCATCGCGCGTCCTCGAGCCGCGCTGCTTGAATCGCGCGTCCTCGAGCCGCGCTGCTTGCATCGCGAGTCCTCGAGCCGCGCTGCTTGCATCGCGCGTCCTCGAGCCGCGCTGCTTGCATCGCGCGTCCTCGAGCCGCGCTGCTTGCATCTCGCGTCCTCGAGCCGCGCTGCTTGCATCGCGCGTCCTGGAGCCGCGCTGCTTGAATCGCGCGTCCTCGAGCCGCGCTGCTTGCATCGCGAGTCCTCGAGCCGCGCTGCTTGCATCGCGCGTCCTCGAGCCGCGCTGCTTGGATCGCGCGTCCTCGAGCCGCACTGCTTGCATCGCGCGTCCTCGAGCCGCGCTGCTTGCATCGCGCGTCCTCGAGCCGCGCTGCTTGCATCGCGCGTCCTCGAGCCGCGCTGCTTGCATCGCGCGTCCTCGAGCCGCGCTGCTTGAATCGCGCGTCCTCGAGCCGCGCTGCTTGCATCGCGCGTCCTCGAGCCGCGTCGGCCAGCATGTTTACGAGGAGCACACAAGGGATTATACAATTACACGCAAGAGTACTAATACAAAATGCCTGAGCCTGACTTCCTCGGTTCCGGGAGATGCCAGGTGAATGAATCAGGTATAAAGGTGCCTATGTACATATGTAAGTATGTATATCGTGCAATTAAGGTTTTGCCCTGTCTCTAATATTTCAAGTAGAGACATCTAATCTAATCTACCTTACCATTCGACGACGAAGACAGACTGATCTAGGAGTAAGCGGGTAAGGTTAATGCGCGCTCGCTCGGAGCGCGCCCGGCGACGGCTTCGATACATGCGCGTGCCCTATCGAGTCGAGCACCACCTTCCACCTTCATGTATCTCAGCATAACTACAAGCCCAACATTGAAACTGACTTAACTGAAGATGACCTCTGGACGGGCATGTGCGAACTAGTAGTTTTGAATAAAAGTATCTTCCTACTGATTACGAGGACTTGTGCCCATGAGCTGGCTCGGCGTGACTCGGTCGCAACACTCGTGCACAACACTGGAGGCGTCGATCGCCTCTAGTTAATGTCTTAGGAGTATTGTCTTCTGGTCGCGTCAGTTTCAGGATTATATGTGGCTGTTGGTGTATCTGGGCTAAATTATGTATTCGATTCGGTACTTAGATATTAACTTAGAAAATAGTTCAAATCTTTCTAATTCATTTTAGATATAAGTTCTTTATTTTAAATGAAAATTACACCTAATAGACTCTGTTGTTGAAAATTACAACTTGTATTTACAATTGTAACACTACTGAGTGCAGATTGTTGCAAACAATCGAGAGGTAGCTCAACGGATCCAAATCAATACCAATCGATAGCGTCGCCGAGACGCTGGCTGCATTGCCTCGCTGTAAATAATTAAATTTATATATATTTGGAAAACAAACGGCTTGTTTAACATCCATGTTTAAAGTTAAGTTAAAACTTTACATAGACCTTAAAGATTATAAGTATTAGTTCCCTAATACTTATAAACAAACAAGTTTGTATTAAAAATAAGTTTCAAGTCTGTTATGTATGAGTTGCCTAATAACGTTCCAGTGCGGGCACTAACTAATGATAACTTTATATTGTCATTGTTGCTTGATTAATTGTTGTTCACTTGTTTTGTTTGTTCTTAATTTGTAATGAATTAGTTAGTGGTTGGTGTACGTGCCCGCGCGCTGTGTTGTGTTGTATTGTATTGTTTCAGGTACTTTGTAGATAAGTACCTAAATCTTGTAAGAGTACCAGAGACTTAGACTGAGTTACCAGAGAGTAGAGAGCGACTTTTTATTATCCCGATACTCAATAAAGTTACTAATATTTTGTAATGTTTGCAAACAGTGTATCTCTATACAGAATTAATAAAGAATATGTGGAAACCAACAACGTACCTACCTACGATCGCAACCGTTCCCTCTTTCGAATACTTACGAAAACAAAAACTCGCACCACGCATACTGATGTCTTTAATTAAGTAATATAGGGCTATCATGTACGACAGCGCGTTCATTACTCGAATCGACCAATCCTATTTAATTGTCGCGATGTAGCCTCTCGCCACATTTATCGAGGAGGAATCGGCCTTGCCCTGTCGGAATAAAACATTACGACGACGTACAGATGTAGCTACCTAACCGATGTCCCTCGCATCGACGCGGGCGGCGTGGCCCGGCTCGGGGGTCGCGACTCTACAGCATCGCACCCTTCGAGAGTAACTACTCTACGACTCGATGGTCACTCCCGCGTGTCTTCGCCTAAACATTTTGCTGATCGACTTAAAACATAAACTATAAATATGTCGAGGGAGTAGAGAGCGGCTCCACCAGTCCATTCGTAGGTACTTTACATAACTGTATCGACTTTCATGGAATGTTTAGAATGAAGCGAAGTCTGTAGTATTTTGTCTATATTAAAGTGAGTTATCGCTTAAAATAAGTAGAATTAGGATTATACATAGTGTTAGTTAAATATGAACATGCGAGTGATTCCTTCGCTGAGTCCCAAGACAAATGATTATCGCTTGTGTTGATATCTGAATGTCTCTCTGTAGGCATGTATGTACAAAATACAAATACAAAATATTTATTCAGAAACTTAAATTACATTATATAACAGTGTTTGAGAACACCTTTTAAGTAAAGTACCTGTGGTAGGGGAATCTCGCTCGAATGTACGTACTGAAAGTGTAATCTGAATAAAGCTTCTGTTCGATTTAAATGTTGTAAGTTGTTTTAATTCTCCTATAATTCTTACTTAGTTGAAGCGCTTGTTAGAGTAGTAGACATGAGACGTTTAGAAGCGCGCGCTTACGCCCGCGCCTTGAGCGTTCTGACCGGAGTCACACGAGCTCTGGACTGGGATAGAAGCGCACTTCGCACTTTTTACAAACAATGTTTGAGATGTACAAACCGGTGCCACTCGGTGTAGTAGACTTTTGAAAATTGATCACCCCCTCTTTGACCATTTTTCAAAAAGTGTTCTAGGTACTTAGACTTCTCTATATTTTTCCTGTAAAATATAGATTCAGATTACAAATGCCACATTTCTGATGGATCGCTCTGCAAATTTCGGAGATAGGGGGAATGGGTAATTTTCGTCTTTTTTTAAATGTTATAAAAAAATTAAACCTACAGAAATTTCAAAAGCTATTTTGAAATATACTAACTGATACCTTTCATTTGATACCCCACTTGACATTGTAGGTCTCTTAAAATTTCGAGATCACAATTTGACCTGAAAATTTTCAGTTTTTATCATTTAATTTTTCTTTTAATTTGTAAAGGCGAACGAAATGTATGATTAGGTATTTTAAATTTCAGTTTATTTGCTGCTGTAGTTGCTGAGATATTAAAGAAGGGAAAAAGGACAGAAAAAGCGAGACAGGGTTTCGAAATCGATCTCCGATTTTCGAAACCCTAAAAACTACTTACAAAACGTCACCGAAAAAAAATCTGTTGTTCTTATCCTAAAAATAAGATGACATTCTTTTTATCAAATTAATTTATATAGGTAAGTAACTACTTACTACAAAAAACAAACATAATTCTTCTTAAAACTTTAAAGTAAGAAAATATTAACTTTAAATAAAATACTGACGATGAATCGGTCATCCTCCTCTGATGTGCATCTTTTTCTGCCGGTCGAAAACGAGATACCTCGTTTTCGATCAAAGCTACCAGTCTCCTGGTATCGACGCCGACGGTAAACTCTGATACCGACAGCTGACTGCCTCAAGTTCAACGCACGAGCCACTTCTCGCTGACTCTAGCCTTGTTCTATTATGGCATTCGCTAATGCTGCTACTTCACTTGTTGTGTCCATTTTCAGGTAATATTATTGTTTGTTTACAAAGGAGATGGGTAGGTGTGCCGGTTGACATTTGTTGACTAACTATTAGGGGTATTTTTATTCGAAAGAACTCATGCTGTTGACCGCAGATGGCCATGACAGCCAGTGGCGTAGCTATCGTAGGGCTAGTGCAGTGCACCAAAGCCCCGAAGCTCAGAGGGCCCCCTAACCTAAGCTTTGAAAAGAGAGGAGCAGCCAGCTCCCGAAGCTAGGAAACCTCAAGCCTGGACAAAAGTTTTTTTATTTTTATGTTGAACATTAACAATCACAGAACTCCTAATTTAAGACTTTCAACACTTGCGCCAAGCGTTCGATAAGCATGTGCGATTTATTATCGTAGGTAGGTATTTGGTCCAGTACGTCCGTAGCACATTGAATCAGCGCAGCGATAAACTCACGTGCTGACGTCGCGCGTCGCGAGACCGATTCCACCCATCATCTTTTTAGTTTAGTTACATGTTTTCATTTGCCTTCACCGTGCATCTGTTCTCTGATGATGTTTTCATTTGCCTTCACCATGCATCTGTTCTCTGATGATGTTTTCATTTGCCTTCACCATGCATCTGTTCTCTGACGATGTTTTCATTTGCCTTCACCATGCATCTGTTCTCTGACGATGTTTTCATTTGCCTTCACCATGCATCTGTTCTCTGATGATGTTTTCATTTGCCTTCACCATGCATCTGTTCTCTGACGTTGTTTTCATTTGCCTTCACCATGCATCTGTTCTCTGACGATGTTTTCATTTGCCTTCACCATGCATCTGTTCTCTGACGATGTTTTCATTTGCCTTCACCATGCATCTGTTCTCTGACGATGTTTTCATTTGCCTTCACCATGCATCTGTTCTCTGATGATGTTTTCATTTGCCTTCACCATGCATCTGTTCTCTGATGATGTTTTCATTTGCCTTCACCATGCATCTGTTCTCTGATGATGTTTTCATTTGCCTTCACCATGCATCTGTTCTCTGACGATGTTTTCATTTGCCTTCACCATGCATCTGTTCTCTGACGATGTTTTCATTTGCCTTCACCATGCATCTGTTCTCTGATGATGTTTTCATTTGCCTTCACCATGCATCTGTTCTCTGACGATGTTTTCATTTGCCTTCACCATGCATCTGTTCTCTGACGATGTTTTCATTTGCCTTCACCATGCATCTGTTCTCTGACGATGTTTTCATTTGCCTTCACCATGCATCTGTTCTCTGACGATGTTTTCATTTGCCTTCACCATGCATCTGTTCTCCGACGATGTTTTCATTTGCCTTCACCATGCATCTGTTCTCTGATGATGTTTTCATTTGCCTTCACCGTGCATCTGTTCTCTGATGATGTTTTCATTTGCCTTCACCATGCATCTGTTCTCTGACGATGTTTTCATTTGCCGTCACCGTGCATCTATTCTCTGATGATGTTTTCATTTGCCTTCACCGTGCATCTGTTCTCTGATGATGTTTTCATTTGCCTTCACCATGCATCTGTTCTCTGACGATGTTTTCATTTGCCGTCACCGTGCATCTATTCTCTGATGATGTTTTCATTTGCCTTCACCGTGCATCTGTTCTCTGATGATGTTTTCATTTGCCTTCACCATGCATCTGTTCTCTGACGATGTTTTCATTTGCCTTCACTGTGCATCTGTTCTCTGATGATGTTTTCATTTGCCTTCACCGTGCATCTGTTCTCTGATGATGTTTTTTAACTTTCTGGGACGCACTATAATAGTTGATGCAAGCACTATAATAACTCTCAACTTTATCGAAACCGAAAGGTAAATAATGTTTTTCCAAACTCAAGTTTGAATTAACAAATTAGCTAAGCCGCCAATAGCCTGCATGGGCGTTAGTGACAAAGAGCATTTATAACTTAATTATTTTTAGTTTTTCAGTCACAAGTGTAGCCTATTGTATTTGTTCACATCATATTTTTTTTAAGGTACAATACACTAGGATTAAAACAACTTGGCCTCTACCTGAAGTTGCGTCAGTGGCTCCGCAGTACTCGTTTATATGGACAAAATGGTAGTATATAAAAACTCTGCTTATAGCTAACTATAATAAATAATAATAATAATAATAGTTTTTATTCAGATAAAGGTCTTATAAACAAAACAAAGTTATGTGACCTATTTCACATCTTAGTTTCGACACCTCACTCTAACTAAGTTCAAGACTTGTGATATAGCCGCGAGGGTTCTCTACCTCGGTAAGTTAGTAGATTTACACTATTATAGGACTTGCATAATGTATATAAAAACGTTAAGAAAACTGTACTATACTTAAAAAACTACTATAAACTTATCCATATTTAATAATACATTACATTAAAATAAAACCAAAAGTAAAGTACGGTGTGAGTGTAAAAGTGTGTGTATGTGTGTGAGTGAGTGGAGTTGACTGTGGACTAAGTAGGTAACTGTTTTTAATAGACTTTCCGTTTTATCATAGTCAAGGGTTAGTGAAAAGAGTATGGTTTGGGGGTTGTGGTAGATGGTGCTGGTTGATCCCCAAACTGCCCTTTGAGATTGATAGTTGGTATGGAGCTTGGTTGGTGGTCAAGGAAAGTCACTGATGTGGTATGGTACGGACTATATTCTCAAGACACGTTATGGTAAATTAAGTTACTGCCGCCAACTTATGGTATAAATGGTTAAAAGTGCTGGTTTGAACTCGTGACGATGGCGGTCGATCGCGAACTGAGTAAGTTTAGGTAACCGCGAGCAAATACGCATTCAACAGCAAGCGCAGCTAAACGCATATCTGCTGAGTGGTCGGTTTACCCGAACATACTCCCGACAACGAGATGAGGATGCTGTGGTTTGGTGAATGATGGTGATACATAACAACTTCATCTTAAATATGCCATCTAATACAGCAAACATTGTTGATAAAATACAAATTGGTATAAAGCAAATATTAGGTCCTTACATATGAAATTGGCGTTTTTCGTACTGGCCACTTTAATCACAAATTTCTCCTCTTTGGTAAGGAATTCGAAATTCAAATTTGTACAGCTATAGACTCATGTATTTGTGCTTCGATGATCGTCATTCATTTGTTTTTTTTCTTCTGTTTTTTTCTGTTTGCGTCACTCATTTTACAAAATGGAAAACTTAAAATATCGCATTATTTACGAGTACGAGTTCCGCCGTGGCACTAGTGCTGCGGAAACAACTCGAAGGGTGAATGATGTGTATGGCGGTCGTGTTGCAAAAGAAAACACAGTTCGTTTTTGGTTCCAACGTTTTCGTTCTGGAAATTTTGACCTGCAGAACAAGCCCCGTGGACGGCCTGAGACTCAAGTTGATAATGAAGAGTTGAAGGCTATTGTGGAAGCGGATCCATCGCAAACCACGTCCGAGTTAGCTGCAGGCTGCGATGTTAGTGATAAAACTGTTTTAATTCACTTGAAGCAAATTGTGAAGATTAAAAAGCTTGAAAGGTGGGTACCTCACGAATTGACTGAAGCAAACCGGCAAACGCGCGTCGACTGCTGCGTTACATTACTAAACCGGCACAATAATGAAGGTATTTTAAACCGAATCATTACCTGTGATGAAAAATGGGTTCTTTACGATAATCGGAAGCGCTCAGCGCAATGGTTGGATCCTGGCCAGCCAGCCAAATCCTGCCCCAAGCGAAAATTAACCCCAAAAAAGTTACTTGTAAGCGTTTGGTGGACTAGTGCCGGTATTGTTCATTACAGTTTTCTCAAATCTGGCCAGACTATTACGGCTGATGTCTATTGTCAGCAATTGCAAACCATGATGGAAAAGCTAGCGGCTAAACAACCTAGGCTGGTCAATCGCTCCACGCCACTGCTGCTTCACGACAACGCTAGACCACACACTGCGCAACAGACGGCTACTAAATTAGAAGAGCTTCAATTGGAAAGTCTAAGACATCCTCCGTACTCCCCGGACCTTGCTCCAACAGATTACCATTTTTTTCGAAATTTGGATAACTGGGTCAGTCCGATGGGGCAGTCCAAATCGCCTTCAAAGATTTTATTGATTCCCGTCCGACTGGTTTTTTTAGTAAAGGGATCAATGAACTACCTATAAGATGGCAAAAGTGCATAGAAAATAATGGTTCATACTTTGATTAATTAAATATATTATATTAAAAAATATTCGACTTTTTGTTCCTCCCATACAAAACGCCAATTTCATATGTAAGGACCTAATATATATACCTAAGCACATTGGTCTTCATACAAAACATAATAATATAGAATATCTAAAAGTTAAATACTCGTAGTAAAATGGTATAATATGCAAACTAAAAGAATAAACAAGTGGTATAGTATAAACTGTAAATAAACCCTATCACTTAAATATTGTCTCTTCCTTAAAACCGTTATTATTTAAACGATTAGCACAGTGAGTCCTTCTAGGCATTCTGGGTGCCTATTTAACTCACTAGCACAAACACTTCAACTGGTGGTGGTGCACTGGTGAGCCTCGGCGGAGCGGAAGTTTCCGCAAACTCCTGTTGACGGTGACTTCCGCGTCGACGCCGAGGTCTGGAGGGCGCGGCGGCGGCGCTCCGCAGCAGGTGCCCGCCGGCAGCAACGTCCGCTCCTCCACATCCATGCTATTACAGCGCTCACTACGCCCACTAAAGTGGTAGAGCTGATGGCGTAGTAGTGGATGTTATGTTGATTTGGTTGAATAGGTGGCGAATGGTGATAGTTTAAAGTCATTGCCTTTGAGGATAAGCTCCTAGCTGGTGGTAACGACCCCACTGCCACTCAGCTGGCGTTTGGTAACTTGGTCATTGCACATTATCTTTATTGTGTACACATCACAACGAAAGAAAAAATGCTGAGATAATATTTGCGCAAGTACCATCTTGGTATTTACTTGGTGAGGTACAAACGGTAATTCGTAGAGTTGATAGCTTTCTCTGGCTAATAGCTGGAATATATTTCTATTATAATGACGAATGTTTTGGTAGCCTTGACCTTTAAAAGCTTGGTGTTGCATTGGATCTATTACCTACTTTAAACCCGACACCGTCCATGCGACCGCGTCGCGCGGCGTCGGCTGCGTCTAGCGTGGATATTATAATGTTGAGCTTCCTGGAACTCGCGCTGGCCTCGAAGGATAATATTACAATGGTATTGGTTATGAATGGTAGGGCATAACTTATCTAAATATTTTGGTCGGTAATTTCTTTGAGTTGGTTCTGCTTTGGTAGCTGGTTCATCTTCTGGTTTTTGGTCAACTTTTGGTAAATATTGATTATTTTGGTTTTTATTATTTCACATGTTCTTCAGAGAAACTCCGAGTATAGCTCTTTCCATAGCTCGCCGAGCGACTTTGAACTGGTGGACCAGCCCTACCGTGAGTATCCACGTCTCAGCTCCGTAGGTCATAACAGGTAGGAGGCACTGGTTGAAAACTTTCCTTTTCAAGCATTGCGGTATGGATGACGAGAAGACTCGACGTAGTTTCCCGAACGCTGCCCAACCTAGTTCAATCCTCCTCTTGGCCTCCTTAAAATTGTTTTTACCTAACTGCAGAATCTGCCCGAGATAAGTGTACTTGGAAACAATTTCGAGAAGGTGGCCATGTACGACGACCGGTCCTGGATCAATGTGATCATTGATCATGACTTTGGTTTTATCCAAATTATGTATAGGTACCTAATATTCTACTGAAACAACAAAAGACATACCTACCAGTCTACGAAAAACCGAAAAGTAAAAACACTAGATTACGTACCTAACCTACTGTCCAAACTTGCTTAGATATTAATGTGCTAACACATTATCAATTCAAACTACAAAACTTATAAAGAAACTGGTTCAAGGAACCAAATAGGTAATTACTAATAAAATAACCTACAAATCAAAACATAGGTACCTAAATAATTTCAATAGAGCGCAGGGTTCCTGAGATCTCGACCAAATGATGTGCGAAACAGTCACTGAATTAATATTACGAAACAGTGCACTTCCATGATTTTTTTATCTTAGGTATATTTTTAGAGTTTTGAAGATCGGAGAACGGTTTCGAGACCCTTTTGGCATCGCTTTTTCTGTCCTTTTTTCCGTCTTTAAAATCTCAGCAACTACAGCAGCAAATAACGTGAAATTTTAAATAATAATATATTTCGTGCGCCTGTACAAATTAAAAGAAAAATAAATGAAAAATTAAGATGTAAATGTTCAGTACAAATTGTGATGTCGAAATTTTAAAAGAGACCTACAATGTCAAGTGGGGTATCAAATAAAAGGTATCAGTTTGTACATCTCAAAACAGCTTTTGCAATTTCTGTAGGTTTTATACTTTCTGAAATATTTTTAAAAAAGACGAAAATTTTACTATTACCCTCTATAACACCTAACTACTCCGATGTTTACAAACCGATACATCTGAAATGACCTCATTTCAGACCTTTAATTTTTTGGTATTCATCAAATAGCAAAACCTCTAACCAGTACCTAGTACATTATTGGTATACTTGACAACCGTTCGAAACCCTCGGCGCGCGAGTCATACTCGCACTTGACGGATAGATCCGTTCCGATCCGTTCTTTCATAATCGTGTCACACGTGTGACATCGGGTGACATTCAAGAAATCATTCTTGAATCTTTTTTGAAACAAAAATCAAAAACTATTTTATTTTTTTTATTTTATGAAAATAGGTAATTTCAGTTTTATACCACACGGGGATCCCGTGAATACTGAGATCTTGGCCTGGTTTGACAACCAAGCCCGTTAGATTCGCCCCTTATGTATTTTTGGCAACCCTAAAAGTAAGCATACGATTAATTAGTTGAGTCGTTATCGCAGCGCTAGGCTACCTACTGAGTGGTTGGTCGGTAGTGGTGTGGTGGCGGCGCACAGTGGATCGAAAAAGCCCTTCCTATAGACATAGAACTTTTTTTTCTAAACATGATTTTTCTTCTTGGAAACAAAGACAGAATCTTATTAGAAGCCCAAACTATATCATATTTTATGAACCTAGGTGATAATGACGCAGAAAAGATTTTTTGAACTTTAATTTGTATGGAGAAAAACATGAAAATCGATATTTTTCGGCTCTCGTGCGAGTGCCCGTTATTTCCTCCGGCATAAATAATGTTCCTATTTTTACTTTTTTTTTTTTTTTTTATTATTAATGCGGCAATGGCCTTTATTAACAAAGAAAATTACAATCAAATTATAACTAGTATTTACAATTGAAACAATTAAGCTAACTGCAGACTGTTGCAAACAATCTACAGGTAGCTCAACTGATCCATATCAATACCAGTCGGAAGCGTCCCCAAGACGCTGGCTGCATTGCCCCGCTGTATGGCAATGCTGATGCGCTGCGCCAGATATCCGCCAGCTCTCGGGTCACGCGTCGCGTCGACCAGACGCTCAGATAACTTTTTAAAAACCCGGAGAGCCTCGGTACCCCACGGACCTAGGGTCTCGACCCCAAAGAGAGCAAATATGTAGGCTCTGTCGAGACCTGCATATTTGCGTCTCTTGAGATCCTCGGCCAAATCTGCCGCCGCACCAGCCCTTACGGATGTCCTCGGAAGATGGGAAGGCGCAAGTGTGTCGACGCATGTAGCGTCCCACACAATGGGCCTCCCCAACTCCCATGGGACTAGTGTCATGCCGTCAGGCCTCTTACCATCGTCACGCAACAGACCATTCGGTTCGAGAATAGCTGGTACGTTAGCGGTGACAAAGGCCCGCCGGATGACGTCGTTAAGGCTGGCATGACGAGATATCCGACCGGCGGCCCTAGTACACGATAATCCGTGATGACCAAGCTGTTCGACAGCAGTACCGCACTGGCATTGATGAGGCGCGCAACACATTGCACCCAACCGAAGACATGTTGCGATACGGAAAGTTACGGGATCCAATAAAGTGCCAGTGTTAAATGAAGGAAATGCTTGCAACCAATGTCCTGACTCCCATTTAGAAACGGCCAGGAGACGGGCACGATCCGCAGAGCTGGAGCACGTTTGTAACAAACTATTTCGTGTCAACTCACACAGAGGCCCGTCCCATTGCCGTTGAGACAAAAGAGATTTTGGGGGAGCAGCATTAGGGCAAGCATTATGCCAAGCCGTTCGAGCTTCGTCTAAAAATGAAATTTTGAATGAAATTCCAGGTGGGACCAAACAAGATGACTTTAAAATTTTGTCAACTAAAGAACTAGTGCTGTAGACGGAAGACAGGAACGCTGGAAGGGCTACACTTGAAATTTTGCGTATACCTAAGGCTCCCAATTTGACAGGCAGGGAGGCCTGCGACCATGCCTTGTCATCTAAATCGACATTCAAAACCGATGATAGAGTATTCTTTATTATGTTGTCTAAGCCTTCCAAGAGCTCACTGTGTTTCCACAGTTGACATCTCAAAGAATACGTAAATTTAGGTACAAAAAGACAAAACCGAATTATTGTAAAAGCCATATGGCTATTAATTTTGAGCAGTCTGTCCGAAGTTTTGTTGAAATTTTGAATTTTCTCGTCTACAAAGGACTGAAAAGACTCATCAAGAATTGGTGAACCAAGGAGGCGAAGTGAACATTTATCAACAACTGTTATGTTGGGGGCTAAACTATTGAATTTTCCAATGATACTGTTTTTGTCTACACAAGAGTCCGAAATAAAAAGCTCGCACTTTGAAAAATTTCATTCCAAACCTATTTTTCGAAATTCATCTGTGATGATTTTTAGATCATCAAAAACTGTGTTTACCTCTCCACCTAAAGTTCCGTCATCTAAATATCAAACATTGAGCTTGGATTGGAGACGTTGAATTATCGGTTGGATGGCAAGGCTAAATATTTTTTACTATCTTTTGACATATAGCACATATGGGGCACTCGATGGACTTCAGGTGAAAAAAATTTAAATATATTTTTAAATTTTCATTTTGCATTTTATTCATTATACAAGGTACATTACGACCTAAAAATAATATTTCAACTCACCTAATTATTGTTACAGTTTTAATGCAATATTTCACCAGCCATACTTTATAATTTTACCTGATAATTCCATATTATATGGTGGTTTTATGATATTTAGCCGTTAAAGACGATACCTATTGTATATTTTTTTGTTAAATTTACAAGGGGCCATTAAGTTAGGTACTCGACCTTATCATTGTTACAAAATTTACTGCAGAGGTTTACCTACTTATCTTGAACTACCTGCTAACCCGTCACTTATGATTGTATTATTATTCTAAGAATTCCTTAAGCCCCTTTGCTTTGTTATTAAAAATGGATGTTATTTAAGTAGGTACTTACCTAATTAACAATTTGTCATTGTCTAGTTTTTTCTAGTAGTCGTTAGCCGGTATGAAGTAAGTATAAATATGGAGGGTTCTGAATATTTTTTTAGTTATATTAAAACTTACTACGTAAAACATCTGTGAAATTTCGAGTTAAAAATGGAAAAGCATAGTGTGGTGACCAATCTGGATCTATTTGTGATTCTAAAACAGTCTGGCAAGCTTGGAAACTATTTAAAACTGTTAGAAAGTGTTAAATTTCAGTTGAATTTGAGTTTATCTGAAGAAGATACAGACACTCTCCAAGAATTCTGTCGAAGGTTTAGTCAGTCTGTGATAAAAAGATGGAAATCTGCAAAATGTAACACAGAAACTTTCAAAAAACACTATACAGATTGGTTGGAGCAGAATATCGAGTGGCCAACTTGTGTACGTGAAAATATACGACCACAACAGCTAAATACTGCAATTCAAGAAACAAGTGAAGCTGGCGAATTGTTTTTACCCTCTCCGAGTACATCAACTGTTGGAACATCAACGAAAACGGCTCCCAGTCCGCGCAAACCTTTCACAGAACTTGGAACAAAACAAAAGGTACGAAGGATTGAAAATTATAATTATAAAGGCCGAGAAAGTTCAGAATTGGCCTTTGCTTTAATTGCTAATATGAAAAATGAGGGTAAAGATATTTTGGCAGCAGCCATAGATCATATTCTAAAGAATCCAAAAGAGGCGGCAAAAATCGTGGAACAAGCAAATGAAAAAAATAAATGTGTTTTCACCCCTACCAAAGCGCTCGGCTTATTACAGTCACTTAAACTATCAAAGTGGCAGTATATAACGTTGAGAGAATCTGCCATTCAAGAAGGCATTACAAATTTGTATCCATCATATTACAAAGTGCAGCAAGCCAAGATGGATTGCTTTCCTCCGAAAGACGCAATCACTGTTACAGATACAATGGCCAAAGTAGCTCTTCAAGCACTCCTTGACATAACTGTTAAAAGAATAATAAAAAGTTTACCTGACGAGATTACAAACCAATCAATGATATTATTATCGAAATGGGGATTTGATGATGCCTCAAGTCAGAGCACATTAATTCATTGATCCAGAAGACACAGATTCTGACACAGATGCTTATATGGATGTGTCTTTTAATATGTTCTAATTGTTTTACAGAAACTTTGTAACTTATATGTAGGTACATAATACGTGTTTTTTTAAATAATTATTGTGTATGATAACTTGTTATATAGAAAAATTTGCCTTGTGTCTAAAAAAATAGTAATATTTATTTCGTGTGAATTGTTTAATCGCCTTTGTAGTTTGTAATTATTATTCTTTTCTTTTTAAAAATAATGACTGTATTTGATAATTATGCTTTTACTTTAACTAAATATAAAAATTTAATATATTTTCATTATTATGATAGGTAAAATATTACATTAAAATTGTAACAATAATTAGGTGAGTTGAAATATTATTTATAGGTCGTAATGTACCTTGTATAATGAATAAAATGCAAAAAGAAAATTTAAAAATATATTTTATTTTTTTTCACCTGAAGTCCATCGAGTGCCCCATATGTGCTATATGTCAAAAGATAGTAAAAAATAGGAACATTATTTATGCCGGAGGAAATAACGGGCACTCGCACGAGAGCCGAAAAATATCGATTTTCATGTTTTTCTCCATACAAATTAAAGTTCAAAAAATCTTTTCTGCGTCATTATCACCTAGGTTCATAAAATATGATATAGTTTGCGCTTCTAATAAGATTCTGTCTTGGTTTCCAATAAGAAAAAGCATGTTTAGAAAAAAAAAGTTCTATGTCTATAGGAAGGGCTTTTTCGATCCACTGTGCGGCGCGGCGCGAGCGGGCCTGCAGGCGGCGCGGCGACGCGACACGGTGAGTGTCCGCGAGTCCGTCGCGGCGGGCGCATGCGTGTCGTGTCCCTTGTGTACATCTCCACGACGCGACGCGACGCGGCATAACAACCCAGCTAACGGTCTCCGGTGCACGGTGCAACATGTTGTGAAGTGCTGTGCGACATCGATGCAACTACCGCGCCTTGCCGCCTGAATACCTACTGTAAGTCTCTATTGTTTTATAATTGCATTGTTGGAAAATAATTAGTTTGTTTTAATCGGGGAATTAACAACAACAATTTACCTATCCATCAGGAAGGTCCTTTTGTTGCGCCCCTCGTCTTCCGTGCTGTTAAAAAGGCGCACGCATCCGCAACAAACTTACTTTTTGTAGGGCAACTTGCAAAGTGATTATAAACAATGAAACAGATAGGTAGGTACTTAAATACCTAAAAGTAAACTTAGTACTGCTTATTAGTAGTACCTCTAACTACCTTCAAAACTGAAAACCTTTAGATGTCATCATGCTGCATCTACTTACCCACCTAAGTGTTGCTCTACAACTCGTAAGTAGGTAATTAAGTCACGTTTGAGTATTACCCAGCCGCCGCCGATCATATTATTTCTTGTCGCTATCCATAGACCTACGTATCCAGTACTCGATGGATGTCTATCACCTTCGCCAGCCATGCACCACTGCACTGTGGACAGGCCGAACAGTGGCGACGAAAGTTTTTGGTAGTATTTAGGTACTTACTTTTCTGCGAGTACCGATTTTTTGTAGAAGACAGAGAAAATTAATGTTTTGCGCAACGTTAATCGATTCACCTATGACGTTTTGCTCAAAAACGCTCACAGTTCCTAGATATAATCCTTGATTGTATAGAAGGAAGATCCATGAAGAAGCAGTAATCATATAATAACTAAGTACCTACCTACGTAGGTACCTACACAAGGGAAATGAAGCAACTAAGTATAAATAAACTGCTACAAGTAGTGAGAAAGCCGCTATCACTTGCCTGAGGATAGTTGTTCCTACTTTAGTGACGTAGCTCATTGTGTGCTAATGAAGTTAGAACGAGCCGTCGACGGTGATCGTCTGGTAGGTACCTACTTAACTACTTAATTTGCCTAATGCTTGCAAGCCCGCCGCGCCGCTGCTCTGGTTTCCAAAACATACGCGCCATATTGCTTGATTGATGTTTAACTGTGAAAATGAGTTTTGGCAAAATTGAGGTACCTACCTACCCCTTCGTTAGAGGAAAGAAACTCGTAAGGGGTATCCAGGCATAGGACGTAAGGGGTATCCAGGCATAGGACGTATAATTAGGACTTACCTAGTAAGTACCTACTACTACCTAAGTATAATACTCGTAAGTACCTCTAGCGGTCTACTAAGTGTCGGAAATTTAGCTCTGGCCATTCTGGTGAGGAGGATGTCCTTGTTTGCAGCCAATTATGCACTCCTTCACTCACAAGGTGAGGTGAGGTAGTATAGTACCGACCTCCTACTCACCGGCCACTCACCGAATCAAGTGTTTTCCTTCTTGACAACACTCGCGTAGGCGTATCGCGTAGGTACCCACAGAAATGTACGTTTATAATTTTACCGACCGACCACGGTTACTAATGTGCTTCCATTCATTCATAAATAATGTTATGCAACAATATCCTAACTACTATGTAGGAGAATAAGTAAGTATCTAAGTCAAGCAAAGCTGTCCTAGAGGCTGCAGGTTATCATTAGATAACGTCGCGTCGGTAGAGTCGACAATACTTTGCCTACAGACTCATATGACATGGCTTTAAACAAAACATCCATACTTACTGATATTATGCATATGAAAGTACCATTGAAATCATTTATTTATTTGTGATTGTGGTAATATACATTTGATCTTAATATTAGTTTTAGGTCAGCACAATCTACACTTTCGAGCGAACAAAAATATTACATTGTGTTTGAGTTGACTAAAGCATGCAGTAACGAATTATAATAACAAACGAATTAAAAATAAAGAAATCCTATTTACAATAAAATTAAAATCAACCATATAATAATCTAATGCAATAATAAGTCATGTCATAAACATAAATAATCCATAATAATATTCCAATAATATAATAATTATATATATTATAATAAAACTCCATAATTTCGCCTAAAACTAATTCAATTTAAAATTATATACAAGTCATCATTTTAGTATGTTCATTATCCATTAAAAAACTCATGCATGTCATAAAAACAATTCTCCAGAAGCCAAGAAAAAAGTCTAGTTTTAAGTTTCTGGAGAGGCAAAAAAGTTATGTCATCGGGGATATTGTTAAAAATTTTAACCGACATGTATTAAATACTCTTACAACTAGACGATAACCTAAACATAGGGGTGTCCCATTTATTGCGAAAACGATCCCGGATTCTGGCGCTTTTCATTTCAGGTTTCTTACAATAAAATTTCTCATTTTTTTTACAAATAAACAAACTTCATAAATGTAGAGACAGCACAGAGGTAAAATCTTAAGGAACTTAAATAAAGGCCTACATGAGACTGTCTGATCCCAAACATTACATAATGCCCTGATACATTTTTTTTGCGCCATGAAAACTGACTGAATTTCAGTTGAGTTGCCCCAAATAATCACGCCATAACGAAGATTTGAGCCAACATATCCGTGATACGCCATCTTACCAGCTTCTAAGGACGACTTATTTACTTTTCTTCTTAGAGCATATATTAGGTCCTTACATATGAAATTGGCGTTTTGTATGGGAGGAACAAAAAGTCGAATATTTTTTAATATAATATATTTAATTAATCAAAGTATGAACCATTATTTTCTATGCACTTTTGCCATCTTATAGGTAGTTCATTGATCCCTTTACTAAAAAAACCAGTCGGACGGGAATCAATAAAATCTTTGAAGGCGATTTGGACTGCCCCATCGGAGTTGAATTTTTTCCCTTGCAAGAAGTTATCCAAATTTCGAAAAAAATGGTAATCTGTTGGAGCAAGGTCCGGGGAGTACGGAGGATGTCTTAGACTTTCCAATTGAAGCTCTTCTAATTTAGTAGCCGTCTGTTGCGCAGTGTGTGGTCTAGCGTTGTCGTGAAGCAGCAGTGGCGTGGAGCGATTGACCAGCCTAGGTTGTTTAGCCGCTAGCTTTTCCATCATGGTTTGCAATTGCTGACAATAGACATCAGCCGTAATAGTCTGGCCAGATTTGAGAAAACTGTAATGAACAATACCGGCACTAGTCCACCAAACGCTTACAAGTAACTTTTTTGGCGTTAATTTTCGCTTGGGGCAGGATTTGGCTGGCTGGCCAGGATCCAACCATTGCGCTGAGCGCTTCCGATTATCGTAAAGAACCCATTTTTCATCACAGGTAATGATTCGGTTTAAAATACCTTCATTATTGTGCCGGTTTAGTAATGTAACGCAGCAGTCGACGCGCGTTTGCCGGTTTGCTTCAGTCAATTCGTGAGGTACCCACCTTTCAAGCTTTTTAATCTTCCCAATTTGCTTCAAGTGAATTAAAACAGTTTTATCACTAACATCGCAGCCTGCAGCTAACTCGGACGTGGTTTGCGATGGATCCGCTTCCACAATAGCCTTCAACTCTTCATTATCAACTTGAGTCTCAGGCCGTCCACGGGGCTTGTTCTGCAGGTCAAAATTTCCAGAACGAAAACGTTGGAACCAAAAATGAACTGTGTTTTCTTTTGCAACACGACCGCCATACACATCATTCACCCTTCGAGTTGTTTCCGCAGCACTAGTGCCACGGCGGAACTCGTACTCGTAAATAATGCGATATTTTAAGTTTTCCATTTTGTAAAATGAGTGACGCAAACAGAAAAAAACAGAAGAAAAAAAACAAATGAATGACGATCATCGAAGCACAAATACATGAGTCTATAGCTGTACAAATTTGAATTTGGAATTCCTTACCAAAGAGGAGAAATTTGTGATTAAAGTGGCCAGTACGAAAAACGCCAATTTCATATGTAAGGACCTAATATATATTAATTAAGCTTAGTACCCAATCGTTCACAGAGCTCTTTCCAGTTGACATGTTGATCGACAGTAATACCCAAAAAAGGAAACGTGGAAACTCGCTCAACACTATAACTTTTATAGTTTATGTTTATGGGATGAGCAGTATTTTGAGGACAATAAAATTTCATGTATTTGGTTTTTCCAATATTGAGCACCAAATTGTTACCCTCCATCCATGAAGCAAGTTTATCTAAGGTAGAGTTTATATCATCTTGATAGTTAAGTAAATTATCCCCTTTTACTATGGCTACACTATCGTCTGCGAAAAGAATCATTGGATGCTCAATGGAGTCACACAAATCATTAATGTAGAGTATCAAGTGCATTGAACTCTGTTACTAAGATATGACTGAAGCCATCTATGACAGTTTCCGCGGATGCCATACGACTCTACTTTATTTAGCAACAACCTATGCGACACAAAATCAAAGGCCTTGGACATGTCCATGAATAAAGCACAAATGAGAACCTTGCCGTCAATAGAATCCGTTACAAGTTCGTTAAATTATATGCAGCTAATGTGGTCGATCGATTACGTCTAAAACCATTTTGTTCTTCTTTTAAGATTCTGTTCTTTTCAACAAAGTCAATCAAACGAACAAACATAAGTTTTTCATAAACTTTTGACAAAATAGATATTAATGTAATCGGCCGATAGTTACATAATTGAGATTTGTCACCTTTTTTATGCATAGGTTTGATTACAGATATTTTTAGAATATTCGGAAATATACCCTGCTCGAACGATTTTAAAAATATAGAGCTGCATATTGACTGTGGGACACTGGGTGAGTTGATGTTGCCTCCACTGCACTCCTTTTCTACAATATCAACAAAATAATTATTAAACATACCTATTACAAATTTATGATGGGTCTTTTTCTAAGTTGCATCTATCATAGATTTCTTTGATTGTATTAGGTAGTTTTTTATTTCTGTTTTTCTTTTATTACGTCCCATGTTGCTCTACATATTATGTTCTTAGACTCTGTGATGTATTTTTGATTTGATTTTGAGTTAGCCATTTTAATACATTTCTTCAATAATCTAGAATAGTTCATATATTTATTTATCGCTTCCTTATTTCGATTTACTCTTGAAGAGTAGTACATCTTCTTTTTAGATTTTATAGACACTTTAATACCTTTTGTTATCCAGTTTTGGTGAATATTTAGTTTCTTTTTATTTTTAATACGGGAGAACACAGGTCATTAAACAAGTTTAAAGTGTCATGAAATAATGTGAACGCAATTTGTGCGTCAGAACAGCTACATACATCACTAAACGTTAGGGATGACAAGGCGCTCTCGAATTTTATCATGTTTTCTTCGTAATAGCATCTTTTAAACTCGTGCCATTCATTTATGTACACCCGTTCATCAATAAGAAAGGTAGTAATTATCTGTCCGTCTGTATGTTACCTTTTCACGCCCTGGGCGGCGGGTCTCTAGCATCCTAGGTACCTACCAATAGTAATAATAACAACTTAGAATACAAGAGCATCACACAATAAAAAAAATATTTGACGTTGTACTGAACTAAAACTAAACCTACAAAAACTAGGTACCTACCTACCTGTCTATTACTTACTTGGGTACACTGCGTACCTAATAATGATAGATGATAGAATGGTAGGTGTAGGTGTGGCTGCCTGTAGGTAATAGACATAAAGAGGAAACAGCTGTCCGGAAGCGCTTCTGTTGGAGTTGCCTTGTTCGTTGCGCGAGCGACTGAGACAGCTCCTATAGAATGCTTGTAACTCCGGTGTATTGTACCCACTGTACCCGACATTTGACCCTTTTACAGCGAACCTATATTCAACTTAGGTACGTAAACAAAACCTACAACGTAAGTACTTGTACAGGCTCTTAGAGAAATTAAGCTACTACGCATTAAAAGTTTATTGATTAAATCAGTTTAAAAATCAGTCTCAAGTAATACAGCGCTTTAATGATAGTTTGTTTACCAATCCAACATTGTCTTTTTCCATTTTCTACATTAGAATTGAGTTAACTTACTTTTTTTTATGTCATTTATATTCCTCTTTCGTTTGGTTTTTATGGAAACTTTTGCCAGCATCACGTGCTATTTCACGGATCAAGTTTTAATAAATAAACAAATGTAAGACTAACTCGCCCGTCAGGGTGTCACCTGTAGGCGACTAGGCGTAGGTATATTATATTACATACAAATGTACAAAACTAAGACAACTAAGTCGGTACTTAGTTGTCCTATATACACAAATGTACAATAAAGCCATAAATACAATATTGTTTAAATATTAAGCACAACATTACAGGCTACAGCTTTTTCATCATCTCTGTCATCTCGGAGGATAGTTTTCCAAACCAAATTCCCAATGTTTTTTTTTATTCGATCGCCTGGGTGGGCACTGGGCACTGGGCACTGGGCACTGTCCACTGGGTAGGTATGTCTATATTACCGCTCACCGCGACAGTGACATTTGACAGCTCACATATTAAAAATCATTCAGAAGCTATTTTACAGGAAATAATTTACATTTACTTGACTGTATACAAAGGAGGGTTATGATTTTTGATGATGCTTTCAATTTGCAAGCTCACTGTGTCTGTGACCTACATAAGACGGGGACAACTGCTTTGAGTACATGGACCCTTTAGTTGGGGTAGTCGGGTCGTTGACCCCGGCCCAGGGGCAATGCACGATAGGGGGCAAGACGAAACTTATCTATTTGCCCAGCAAATCGTAGATTCCAATCGATTCTAGAAATAGAAGGGATTGGCTTCGAAGCCAAGAAATTATAATGTTAATACCAAGTATCAGAACGACACATGCGCAAAGAACATTTGCGCGATTCCTGACATGTTCGCCCCAAACAGAACGACACATGCGCAAAGAACATTTGCGCGATACTTGACATGTTCGCCCAAAACAGAACGACACATGCGCAAAGAACATTTGCGCCACACTTGACATGTTCGCCCCAAACAAATGGCACATTTCTTGAATCTCAAAACTTTAAAACTTGAGGTCGTCTTCTTAAGATTTTACTGATAATGTAGGCCAGCACTTCTTATTGTATCTGGGTACCTACATACGAGTAGGTACCCACACGAGTCCAATGGCGGCGCGGCGGCGGCGCGGGCGTAGCGTCGTAGCACGCTCTACGTATTTGTATATGAATATAAATAGATAGATTTGCAACTTCAGACAAACATACCTACAGAACAGACTACAGCAATTATACAGTACACAAGTTAAAAGAAACAATAATAAAATACAGTGGACTTATAAAAAAAAAACATAATTAAAATTTAATTAAAATGTGTGTGGCCATTTTCACGAACAGCACGTACGTCAGAAAGGCAATGGCTCAGCGTAATATTTTGCTCAAGAAGCAATAACACTGATCTTCAGCCATAACCCATAGAGATCAAGCAGAACGAATTTCAAGTGTAATGTGTACCTAGCTACTAAATGTTTGTGTTAGTGTTCGTTAGAAGTCCTTAAAATATTGGCGTTTCCTACCTGTTTAGTAACTGTACGTAATCTACATTGCAACAGGCGAAGCGGTAACAGATGGTCGTTTTAGTTTTGGCAAACGAAGCGCTTAGGAATATCCTTTTCTTTCTTTAAACTATTTTTCGGAATACTATTGTGTATGTAATGGTTTTGCGACCGACATAATTTTTGGAGAGTTAGGTTAGGTCGTACAAAATAAATGAAGAATATTTAAAAGAAAGCTAATTTCAATATGACTCTTAACTTCGTTTAATTAATTTAGAAGATACCGCTCCACTCTCCAAAATATTATTTCGGTTGAAATACTAAACACTCTGTATAGTTAGTTATTTTATTTTTACAACAGTTTGATGGAGGCTACTAATAGAACACCTACATACATCAATCCAGAACATTTTTATAAGTAGAGTTCGTTCTTGAATTTTATTGTGAAACTGCTCTTAGCACTGTTATAAATGTGTGGATAAAAATGATGGCTCATCTCATAAACCGATCGATGAATCAGCGAACAGTCTGCTCGGGAGTCTCAGGTAGATCTCAAAGATATTTTACGAAAGTTCGTTTGAATGTTCATTGTTCATAGAATTTATTGATAACATTTCAAGTTACAGGTCAGATAATTATAATATACGAGTGCGTACACAAGGATAACAATATAAACATTTATATGACACTGCAAACTGAATACAAACAATCAATCAATTAATAATATAAATTAAAAAAAGCTATAGTAGAAAAAGTTGACACCTAAGTGTAAATTATTTCGAAATATAGCGTTTGTTAAAAAAAATTTTTAGAAAAACCTTAGCTCCAAAGCTAAGCTGTTTGTCTGAGGTTTTTCTAAACATTTTTTTCCAGTTACTACTTAGTTAGTACCTACTTTGTCAATTCGTGAAACAAGAGACAAAGGCGTGTTAGAACTCAACCCACGTATGACTAACCACACCACATTCAATACTGTGAGTCGCATAGTTCCACGGCCGGTGGTCCATTTCCCGCGTGGCCTACATACCATGGTGGAGCTTCCATCCTGAAGGCTCCAATCTATTCTAGACATATCCATCTTATCGCAGCTGTGGTTGTAAAGTCACTGTACTTATGAACCTCGTGTGGTACTTACAAAGCAGTATATAATAGTAGCGTTTTTAAAATATTCCCTCCTTATCTGACGCGGTGTTGGCGCAGCTGACGGCTACTGACGATTGCGAGTTTGATTCCATCGCAAGATCAAATAATAATGTTTGCGCGTTCGAAGATAAGTACCTAGATCACCATCATCCATAGATGTAACCATAGATTTAGTTATGACTGAAGAGAGTAGGTACTAGGTAGGACTCTACGTAAAGTAAAGGCGTTGCAGGCGTCCGTAGGCAGCGGTAACGCATCAGGCGGGCCGCACACTTGTCCACCTGCGTAGTATAAAACATATCTAAACACCGGATAGTTGATAGAACTGACCCAAAGCACAGATAATAACACCAGTCGGGTCCAACTCCAAAGATTTAACAAAAAAACACAATCTGAATGAAATGTTGTTGTTTCCAGCGCGCTGTGGAGGGATGAGGGACGGGCTGCTGCTGTGGACGCGGCTCGTGTTGCTGCTGGCCGGGGGCGCCGCTCGCCCCGAGCTCGTGTTCCAGGTGCCCGAGGTGCTGGTGCGTCTGATACACCTCATTACTGCCAGAAACGTGCGACGATCAATTTGACTTCACTAAAAACGTGAAACGTGTGCTGGGTACGATGCGACTAAGCTGCAGATAGGGCGGACGGGCGCCTGCGCCTTTTCATTTAATTAATTTTATTTGAATATACATACATGGAAATCAAACAGCTCCTACTGCTTAACGAACGGAAACATTTTTTATTTAATCACTTAGAATTATAAAGTAACAAAAAACAAGAATAAAACTTGATTGCAACATAAACATATCTACGTGCTGCAATAATATAAATATGTATATATCGAGTAGGTTGAGTTATTACTATCTATTTTGGGTTATTGAAATAATAAAGTAAAAAAAAGGTACAAAATAATTACTAATACGGTTGCTAAAATTAGATTAGGTACATGCTATAATATAATGTAATTGTAAATTCTACTAACCTACAGCAAGTAAGTAGAAATTACAATTATTATTATTGTATTATTGTACTTGAACTCGTTTTCGTTTCTTTGATATTGATATTGAAGTGGAGGATCTCTTTTATGATTTTAATGAACTGTCCTAATCTTGGAACACATATGTCGAGCCTGCCGTCATCTTTATGTAGCTCATTATATTGACGTGCCATTCTTGTGAGGGGATTGAAATGGGAAATATTATTTCTAAAAGTATGTAATGCGAAAACGTTCTTCTTATTTGAGTTACGAGCTCTGTAATTAATATTAAATGATATTTCACATAAGAGTTTAGGGGAATCTATTAGGGAGTGAAGTAATTTGTAGAAATAAATAAAGTCAAAATAAATACGACGAGTTTCTAAGGAAGTGACGCATTTATGGAGCCTCTCTACGTAATTCAGAGACAGGCGCCCGGGTTTAAGACGATAACATAGGAGCCTTAGGAATTTTCTTTGAGTTCGTTCGATGTTGTATGTATGAACTTTGTAGTTAGGAGACCAAATAGGGCTTCCGTATTCCAAGACGCAACGCACCATAGAGTTAAAAAGGTAAATTAAGCTGCGATAGCTTTTAAAGCCTTTAGTAGATGAGATTGGAGATGTAACTAAAGCTTAAGAGTTAAGCTTGTATAGAATAGGAGAGACATGTCTAGTAGTGAACTAGCATTGGTTGACGATGATGCTGGCTGAAAGCTGGAGCCATATTTAGCTTTCGTTTAAAAATGAGTAGAGTCACACTCAGTCACAGGCGTTGCGGTGCAGGTGCGCACGGCGGCGGCGCCCCGGGCGGTGGGCACCGGGCCAGCGACGCGCGGGAACCAGTCCGTGCTCGCAGCTGCCGACCAGTCCGCGCTGACGGCCGCCGGCGCTGACGGCTCCCACCGCAGCGACTACTTCGTGGAGCACGAGGTCTCCACCACCGACGCGCGGAGGGCGGCGCAGCTGTTGAAGCTGTCTGATGGTGAGCTTCTCATTTATTTATTGCTGTTTTTGTTACATATTGTTGCATATTCGGGCTACAGCGAATCGAGGTGTTCTGGGTGTTGCTACATTTGCGTGGTTGCGTTGCGGAAATACGTATTTAAGAAAAAAAATAGTAACCACAAGGTCTTAAGGCCCTTGCTCACGACCATCCAGTTCTGCAAGAACGAGTTTTTATTGGACCCCCAAAAATCATTGGTGTGTACACACGTAGTAGTTTGCGTCCTGTTTTTTGCGGTAGAGCAACGAGCGGTTATAAGCAGGGCGCGCACCTCTCCCCGCTCCCCGCACCCCATCCAGCAAAAAACGGTTTGTAGGAAGTGGGAATACTTCCATTTAACTATACGTGTAATTAGACTGGATCCTGCTCTTGATTGGACAGCTGGATCCAGTTTGTAGCGGCACAACCGAATGTCAAATCCGAACGGATCGGTTTCTTGCAGGACACTGTAAACAGGATCCTCGTGTGACTGCTGCTCGTAGTATTGAAACACGTACACTACTTAACGGGGTCCTGCCAAAAACGGGATGTTGCCGTAGGAAAGGACCGTAACTTGTAACGTTCTAGAGACCTCTCTCATCAGTGGACGCGCTTCGCTCACGGCGTCCTTTTGGTTGCTGCTCGTAAGTCAGTGTATGTATTTTTTTATATAAATAATGCTGGACAATCTACACACACAGCATCATCTAGCCCCAAAATAAGTAGAGCTTGTGTTATGGGTACCTACTAGATGACTTATACATAATACAATACATTACATAGATAGATTTTTTTCATTATTAACCAAAACATTATAACCATAACACCCGGAACAAATATTTGCAGATCGTAAAAACATTTGTCCCAAGGCGGGAATCAAACCCACAACCTTCTGCGTCACAGGCGAACCTTCACCCGCCGCGCCACATCGGTCGTCAGATATATAATCCCGGGGCTTCTCAGATGAGCGTAGTGACATCACAAGCGGCACTAATTGGTGTCGCGAGCAATTATTGACTCACATATCTCTAGATTAAACTCTTTCAATTAGATATTGCGTATATGAGCGCTTATGCCTCTATAACCTACTATAAGATATATCTTTGACTCATAGATTATTCAAAAAAGACCACTAGATTTATGATTAAACTTCAGTACACGGTCGTCGTTCAGCAACCCCGCAGCTCGTCTGTCGACGTCGTTCAGCAACCCCACAGCTCGTCTGTCGACGTACTACGTGGTGTCCTCCTCATCTTAATTTAATGTTTCTTTGTTTCTCATGTCATCTTAATTTAATGTTTCTTTGTGTCCGTTACCGGAATCATAAGTAAGGTTCCTAACCGTTGGTTCCGTTCAGTAAATCGTGTCATTCCGATTACAATCCAACATGTATACAAGGTCACTAGAGTGCTAGAGCAAGTCCCGAGTCCCGTCTCCAAGTTGTTTATGAAACTTAATATGTATTTATGTAGGCTTTCAGAAGTTTCTTATCAGGTTGTGCTGAGCCACGGTAGATGATGATGTCGGGCCGCAATCAGCGGTTCCACCTCTTGAGCACCGGCGGCGCCTCGGTGACAATTAAACAACCAGGAAGTACCTACCGCCTAATGCAGTGGTATCTCTCTACCTGCCGCATTGCAGGCCATTATTATTATTTATTATATTATAATATCATGTAGCATATTGTTGGAAAAAGTAATAAGTGAAACACTTTTTAAAAGAAAACATATCTCAATATCACTTTTAGTTTTTATTTAGAAGTTGTCACGATTTCAAACTTTTACACAGATTTTTGACTTTGAATGCTCGTAACTTTTTTTAGGGTTCGAAGATCGGAGATCGATTTCGAAATTCGAAACCCTTATGACATCGCTTTTTCTGTCCTTCTTTCGTCTTTAATATCTCAGCAACTACAGCAGCAAATAACGTGAAATTTAAAATACTTAATACATTTCGTGCGCTTGTATCTGTACAAGCAAGCAAGTGTTTTTAGTCTACTAAAACAAAAAAAAAATTAAAAAATTTAAATTTAAATTTTCATTACAAATTGTAATGTCGAAATTTTAAAAGGGAGGTCCCTTCCACTCCACACCACACCCACACTGTCCTCTCGACATTGCAGGTACAGTGTCAAGTGGGGTATTAATGAAAGGTATCAATATGTAAGGTACATATCAAAACAGTTTTTGAAATTTCTGAAGGTTCATAATTTTTGAAATAATTTGAAGAAAGTCGAAAAAATACCTATTCCCCCCTATCTCCGAAGTTTGCAGAACGATCCATCTGAAATGTATGTAGCGTTTGTAGATATGGATCTTTATTTTATAGGAAAAATATAGAGAATGTAAGAAGACCACATTTTGAAAAATTTACAAAAAGGAGGGATAATTTCCATACGGGGGGGGCTATCTCACCGAGTGGGGTATCAAATGAAAGGTATCGGCTTGTACATCTCAAAACAGTTTTTGAAATTTCTGTAGGGTTCATAATTTTAGAAATATTTAGAACACAATCGAAAAATTACCCATTGTGGCATTACAACCAAAAAGATATGATGATTTAAAAGTGAGATTTTGGGAGATTTTTAAAAAATATTAAAAATAATTATATCTCTGCAACGGTGACACTTTGGACATTAGTTTTGCCGATGAACTGTAGCACATAGCCCATAGCATGGTGCACATAGCCCATAGCATGGTGCACATAGCCCATAGCATGGTGCACATAGCCTCCCAAAAACTTGTGTCCGTCGCAATACTGTATAATAATAAACTTTATATAATTTTGTTTCATACGCAAGGTACCTATGCATGCCTTAAAAAATTTTAAACTTATCTATATAATAACTCTGTTTTAATTTTTATATTACAGTACTTCGAACATATTTTTAGTTTAGTTTAGTTATTTGCATTTTGGATAATGCATGCTGGAAGCCCTTTCATTATAGGAACACATCGATTTAATACTAACTTGCATTTAAACTTGTATTTTTTGTGACTGGTTTGTTGGATTTCCTAAATATTTTTTTCTTGACACATGGCTAAACGTTACTCAGCCATCTCGTCAAATGAAATGTAATAGGTTTTCTCAACAAATCAGCGTTCGTTTTGTAACCCGCTTAGCCATTATACAAACGGGCTGATTCCACAATCCGGCGGCGACAGATATACAGATGCTTTTCAGGTAAAAAAGCTGCCAAGCTATTGCACTTCGTTCCACCTACCCCCAGTTACCACACGGTCTGCCGAACACCCTATATTTTGGGTGCGCGTTGAAATCTATTGTTAGCGCGTAGCGTCGTAGTGCGTCGTGGCGCGTCGTAGCGCGTCGTAGCACGCTCTACGTATATATTCGACGCGAAGTATCAGGACGTAAGGGAACAAGCAGTGAAAGTAGAAGTTAAGCACAATTTAGATGGGAAAAAAGAAACAATCATACTGCAGTAAAATGGGTCCCTATACAAAGGTGAAAATGTATCGCAACGATTTCTTTTTCAAGAAATTGTAGCTCAGCTGCACGCCTGGAGTACACGTTACTGCAGGCGACTGCTATTTGTAGCTCAGCTGCACGCCTGGAGTACACGTTACTGAAAGCGACTGCTATTTGTAGCTCAGCTGCACGCCTGGAGTACACGTTACTGAAGGCGACTGCTATTTGTAGCTCAGCTGCACGCCTGGAGTACACGTTACTGAAGGCGACTGCTATTTGTAGCTCAGCTGCACGCCTGGAGTACACGTTACTGAAGGCGACTGCTATTTGTAGCTCAGCCTGCACGCCTGGAGTACACGTTACTGAAGGCGACTGCTATTTGTAGCTCAGCCTGCACGCCTGGAGTACACGTTACTGAAGGCGACTGCTATTTGTAGCTCAGCCTGCACGCCTGGAGTACACGTTACTGAAGGCGACTGCTATTTGTAGCTCAGCCTGCACGCCTGGAGTACACGTTACTGAAGGCGACTGCTATTTGTAGCTCAGCCTGCACGCCTGGAGTACACGTTACTGAAGGCGACTGCTATTTGTAGCTCAGCCTGCACGCCTGGAGTACACGTTACTGAAGGCGACTGCTATTTGTAGCTCAGCCTGCACGCCTGGAGTACACGTTACTGAAGGCGACTGCTATTTGTAGCTCAGCCTGCACGCCTGGAGTACACGTTACTGAAGGCGACTGCTATTTGATCCCGTCGGTATATGTTACCGTTGTAGTTAATATAGAGGTAGGGTTTCTTATTATTGTCTTACGAGTATGTATCGTCCTATGTCTTACGAGTATGTATCGTCCTATGTCTTACGAGTATGTATCGTCCTATGTCTTACGAGTATGTATCGTCCTATGTCTTACGAGTATGTATCGTCCTATGATTATGTCAAACAATTTATCAATAAGACTAACACAGTAGATGTACAGGTGTTACAGTTGATTCTAAAACGACCTCGCATTATTATAAAAACAATGTACGGTGCGTAAGCCGGTGGTTCCTTAAAAGTAAGCGTAAGCTGGTCAGAGTGAAGTCATACTCACCCTCACCCCTGCTGATTGAAGCGCATTGATCTGTTTGTGTATACGAGTAGGTCGGTGTTCGGCCGCAGCTCTGTGTCTCGAACCTAAGATTAAAGAGAACACTTATTATTTTATGTTAGCTACACACCATTAAATATATATATATAGATAGAGTATAGCTTTATTGTAATCAATGCTTATTGGATTGTATTTTTGTATTGTATATTTTCGATGGTGTTCTATATAAAGTAATAATGAGAAGTTATTTCAGTTTGTACTAAACAAAGTAGCAGTTTGTCCCTGAGCATGTGAGGGGGCGGAGAGGCAATTTCAAAAATAATATGTCATTACCCGAACAGACTCGGCAAGGCCTCTGAGCGCGCACCGTCTGCCATTGTCTGAGCGCGGGGCAGAGGCTAACATCAACATGACTGGTACACTTGGTACAGTACAGATCGTCTGCATGTGAACCCTAGAGGTAGAGACGCTGCGTGACAAGCCTTCACGGTTCACTAGGCACGGCGCGGTACCTACAACTACAGACGACCAACGCAACTCATTTGGTATAGGTAGTGCCTGGACCACCTCCTCCGCGTCGCCACTCCGCTCCGCTCCGCCCCTGGATGCGGCTCACCGGACACGAGATTTATTCAGTTTGTATGACTCACTTGACGTAATCAGATACGGCTTTGATATTTCTTAGGTTTGAAGGTTTTTCTGCGTCTCGAAAGAGCAATAGCACGCACGAGTGACTCCAACCGAAATTATATTGGTAGTTATAAAATCTCAAAGTAGATATAATAATACTTTCCTTGTTTTATGTATTGATGGTGATTTAGAGTAATAATCTATCTATATATATATACCCACGTGGCTATAGATAGGTATCATAACATAACATACCTACTAGTGTTGTGTTTGACAACGCCAACGGTTGTTCCGAGGTCAAGCACGGGAAGTGTGGAGTGATGTGCACAGCGCAGGCGCATTCGCTCCGGGCGTGCCATGCTAACCGTCTCGTCATGTCACGTCGTCGGTGACGCGGGCGCAATGCCAATGCCTTGCAGTGTGCTCGTGGGTACGCTCGCATCAGAGATCAGGAACGCTTCTATCCCTGACTGTCTGATGTCATAGTCATTGCAACCAATTTGACGAGGACAGGCTTTTGTAGATTCTTAAATAGACGACGACGCCTCGCCTGAAGGCTGGTTTAACCGTTTATTGTGCGTCGTGGATCTTTGAGCTAGCTAGGTTCGCTTCGCAGCCAAAGCTCCTCCTAAATACCTACTTAATATGAGCCATGCAAGAAAGGACCTACTCGGATGACTCGCAACCCAACTAGCCCTCTGTGGCGCGGCGGGTGAAGGTCCGCCTGTGACGCAGGAGGTTGCGGGTTCGATTGTCACCTCGGGACAAATGTTTGTACGAACTGCAGGTGTTCGGAGTGTTTCTGACATGACTCATGACTGTAATGTGTAATACCTACTAAGTATTGACACGTGCGCTAAAGCGTCTTGTCCGTTCATTATCAAACCTACAGACTTGCAACTTTACATGTCTAGTTAGATTTATTATTAGAGTAGGAATGAATACCAAATTGTATAAATAAATTATATAAGTAAGGTTCTTGCGCCTGACTAAGAGAAAAAAAAAAGAAAAATTAATATATATTTATATATATTTCAGATAATAACAGAATAAAACAATTACAACTAGTATATACACTTAATATCTATTTCTTAAAAATCTAAGCCGTCACCAGAAGGCAGAGTGCCAAGAATGCTGGCAGCATTGCCACGTTGAATGGCAATGCTAATTCGTTGACCGAAATAGAAGCCAGCATTCCGATCACCTGTCGACTCTACAAGAAGTTTGGTAATATCTTTATAAATGGCGTGTGCTCCAGGTCCCCAAGGACCATGGGTTTCAACCCCAAACGGCTCAAATAGGTAACCTCGGTCAAGATTAGCGTATTTTCGCCGTTTGAGGGACTCCGCTGATGTTGCTGCGGAGCCGGCCCTTACCGATGTCCCTGCAAGATGTGAAGGCGCTAGGGTATCTACACACGTGGCATCCCAAACTAAAGGCCGACCCATCTTCCAGGGAATCAGAGTCATACCGTCAGGTCTTTTACCATCATCTAAGGTTCTTGAGATATCGAGGTTTGAAAAGAGTCATTTTTAACATTGAACGTCGAACATTTTTCGGCTGAGTTCAGCCAATTGCGGACCCCACGACAACTCATTGTCTATAATTAGACCCAGGTTTTTGATGGTTTTGCTTATGGGAATTGTGACACCATCGAAGGAGATAGGCGACAAGGTCGCCATGTCAATTTTAGCAGTGATCCTTGAAGAAGTGGTTGTTTGTTGCAGTGGCGGTGTCCCTGCCGGGGTGCGGCGGGTGCGCACGCTGGGAGCGCGAGTACTGCCGCGGCGGCGGCGTGCTGGCGGACCATTGCTGCTGCGAGCGGCGCTTCTTGCCCGAGCCGCTGCCCTGGCTGCCACACGCCTGCCTGCTGGGCGCAAGCCGCTGCCGTCCGCTGGCCGCCAGCTGCGCGCACTACGCGCGCCTGCGCGACTGCTGCTGCTTGCGGGACATGGCTGTAAAATGTACGTTAACACAGTGACCCGCAGGGGCGCGCCGCCCCGCTGCCTGGAGGACCACCAGTAGGGCGGTCCAAAATTTTTGCTTTTCATATCGTCCACCCCCTTAATTTGTAACTCGTGTCTACAGTAGTAACATACTGAAATTTCAGAAGCCTATATTCATAATGAAATTACAATGCTCTTTTCAAGAAAAATAACACTAACCATTAAATCTTGCCAAGTTATAAATTCAATGTCCAAGAACAAATTTTCGTTTAAATCAGTCGAATAACTTTGTATCTATCTATGATTTATGGAACTGCTATTTAACTTGGCACCCATTTAGATTTAAACTCTTTTATTGAGGAAAACGTCTACTGAACTTGGCACTTTTTTACATTTATGTTTTTGATGGGATATCATTATCTTAGCATACTCTTCTACACAACACAATCGTTGAGCATACTCTTCTAATCAATATAAGAGGCTTAATTTTTCACCAAATTATCATATCTGTTACAAAACAAAGGGCTGGCCCATTATCTACGCCATATTTAATTTTTTTCTATACTAACTTGGACAACCCTAACCACCAGGTATACTTGTCTGTCGGGGTGTTGAAACACAACACCTACACCCTCTGTTCTGCTGGGTATACCCCTCTCTCTGTTCTGCTCCCCTCTTCACTCACTCACTCTTTGTGCCATGCTTGATATTTCCACTTGAGCCCACGTGCATCTTTTGTTTAGTTATCATCATTGTCAGCATCTATTACTCCAGTACCGCATTTAATGCCTTCCCTAATATTCTCCGTTTTCCTCTGTCTCTGGTTTCACGACACCACAGTCTGCCAGCTACAGTTTATATGTCATCGGATCATCGTGATCTGGGTCTCCCTGACCTCCTGCTTCCTACGCCAGGGCTCAACTTGGTCAGTGCGGCTCCGTCTGTCATTTGAGTATCGCATTCAAGCCGCTGAAGATCACAATAATCTCGGTGTTGTAAAACTTAGGATCTAAATTTTTTATCACAACTTCGTCGTCGAAGCGATAATGAAAACCTTTCATAGTATCTTCGAAGTAGAGATTTGTATGTACTAGGCTTTCCCTCTATACTAACTCCCTACCCATTGAGTGCAGAACATGGCAGTGGTCCCCTCGCAGTAGTTCCCACTTCACCGTCTGCTCCACGCGGTTGCAATAAAAAGGTACTTATTGAAATGCGTGAATGTCCTCGGGGAGATGTAAGATGATGTGATCGTTTGTTCCAGGGAAGAGCATTCTGGCGGGGGCTACGGGCCTGCGCGGGAGCGGAGCCGCGCTGGCGCTGGCGCTGATGTTGGCGCTGCGAGCCGCGCTGTGACGGGCCCCACCGCCGCGACTTCACGCTCATTTCGTTGATGCTGTACGAAATTGCTCTTCTTGAGATGCAAAATTTAGAATAAAGTCTTCCAAAGCTTCTTTTGACGATGACCGACTATCGAATATGTTGGAGTTTCAAATGGACTTTTTTATAAACCTATTTATACTTACGCCTACCAAACTTTGTGATGAGAAGAACCTTTAGAAGGATCGAATGGACAGTTACCGTGAACAAAAGTGATCAGGGAACATAATGTGATTGAAGGGCTAAAGTGAATTCCAATGTTAAATGTAGGTAATGAATGACCTGAGGATTAGGATTTATGGCTCTGGTACCAAGCTTAGGGCCAGTCAGTATCTAGGGCTGACTGGCTGGTACAAAGAAGATACCAAAGACGCTTTCTCCAAATATATTGAGGCTCTCTTATGTAAAACAAGATTTTAAATAAAGAAGCGGGATTTTTGAGGTTAATACGACATAAGTATGTAATTTATTGAATTGAACTGTTGACTATAAATGTTAAATGTAAGCATCTACCTATTCCTCCTCGGCCCAGGAACTGTTTCTGAACGGACTCTCTGAACGTAACCCAAGGTACTAAAGTAATTTACAACGGCATATTTACCATGATTTGAACCCAATGTGTTGAGCTGATCTAATAATGTCAACACCATTCATAGACTACATTACAGTTAAAAGTATTTCCGTTTTCTGAAATATTTCTACCTATGTACATATGTGTATAACTGAGCTACGAGTTTATAAATATAAATATAAATGTAGCTATTTGTGTTTTGTTATACTACCTACCTACCTACCTACCTACATCTTTTCAGGGTTTCGTGATTCGTTTCGAAACCCGGTCTCGCTGTGTCTGTCCTTTTTCCCTCTTTAATATCTCAGCAGCTATTAACTTGAAATTTAAAATAATTATAAATTTCGAGCGTTAGAGAAATATAAATGAAAACAAATGAAACTTAATAAACCGCCAAGTGCGAGTCGGCTCGCACACGAAGTGAGTACCGTAAAAATCAAGCAAGTTTTTCAAAGAACATCAAATTTTCACTTGTTCGGAGACCCCTTTAAATTTTCTAGTATTATCAGAATAATCAGAATAATCAATCTATTGGTAAGAATATTACATGTCAGTAAAAATAATAATAATTATAACTAGGTTTATTATTGCAATTACAATTCTATGATTGAAATAAATTAAATGAATGACAAAATAAATAATTAAAATATTATTCCATTTTTCGCACATATTCGTCAACACTGTAGAACGCCTTCTCGACGAGCCACGATTTAAGTCTACGCTTAAATGAAGAAAGGCTAGGTGCAGTAACTACATATAATAATATGATCCGGTAGGTTGTTGTACAACGCTGCGCTGGTCCCAGCACGTGCGTGAGTCTGTCCGACTTAGCCAGTCTGTGGGACTCCCCAGACAGCTTGCCAGCTCCGCGGGTGTTGTAACGTCGCGCGTGGTGATCTCCGCGCGTTTTGAACCGCTCTGGGTTTTGCCTAACGTGCATCACTACCTGGAGTATGATAATGGAAGGCAACGTAAGGATCTGGAGCGATACAAAGAACTGTCGCGCCGGCGTGTCCCGCGCTGTCCTCGCGATCGCCCTCACAGCACGTATTTGCATGCGAAAGACGCACTCCCGATCAGCAGCGCGCCCCCACAGCTCTGCGTCGTACTGGAGGAGCGAGTGAACGGTCGCGAAATAACAAGTGCGGACCACGTCGGCGGACACCACGCGCGATAGCCTGCGGAGAGCGAAGCATGCACTACCCAGCCGAGCACACAAGCCGTCGATATGGTTATCCCAGGTTAGGCACCGGTCTATTTGAAAACCCAAGAACACGGTCACTGGGACCTGTGCAATGGTGTTTGTTTCTATAGTTACGGACAAGCTCCTAGCCTGACGCCCAGATATACAAAAATGCATGAATTGCGTTTTCTTGTGGTTGAGAGCGAGTCCGTTCCACTGAAACCATTGCGCCACCTGGCGTGCGACCGCGTTCAAGCGCTGCTAGAGCTGGTCCAGTGACGGGGCGCTGACGACTACAGCCACATCGTCTGCGTACATGTACGCCTCCCATTCCGTCACGTGTTCCGGCAGGTCGTTCAGTAGCAGCGAAAACAGGATATTGGATACCGACGAACCCTGCGCTACGCCCATCACCGTCCCGAGAGGGTCAGACTTCGTCTCACCACCGTCGGCAACAACCATCTGCGCCCTGTCTTGCAACAGGTCTGTCAGGAGCGAATGTCCTGGTCCCCTTATGCCGTAGTGCTTGAGTTTGGAGGCGAGGACTCTATGGTCTGCGACATCAAAAGCTTTCGATAAGTCGCAGCACAGGACTGCGACTTGCCGTCTCGCCTCACAAGCCTCCAGCACTCGCCGCAAGACGTCGCGAGTGAGCGAGGTGGTCGAGCAGCCAGCGCCGTACGCGTATTGCCGCTCCGACAGCGCTCTGGTGGCCACTAAGTATTCGGTGAGACGTGTACTCAGTCCGTTCTCAAGAATCTTAGCGACGGCAGGGATTATTGACACCGGTCGGTATCCATCAATGTCGTCGCGTTTGCCTTTCCCCTTGAATAAAGGTGAGATTTTGCTCACCTTTAGGGTTTTCGGGTACTTACCGGTCTCGATGCAACGGTTGAACAGGCCGGCCAGACACCAAGCCAGAGGTTCCGCGGCCGAGGCAAGGAGTTCCATCGAGATGTCGTAAATGTCTTTTGTGGGATTCCTGGGAATCTGGTATTATTATTATTAGTACCTATTTGTTGTTATTACAGTTGAAGTGTTTTATTTGTATTTGTATTTATTTATTCCACCGTAGGTACACATGTTACACTTGATGTCGTTACACTTTTTAAATAATTTATATTGTAACAATCTCGCATAAATTTTTAACAAAGGAAACACCATAAGGGTTGTTCATAGAAAATAAAAAACAGACAGTTAAGGACTCTTCCACAAAGTAAATTAAATAAAATTGGTCAAACTAAAATTAATAATAAATAACTTAAAAGGTATGTCGAAGTATGCTGCTGTACAAGGGCATTGTCAAATTATACTAAGAATAATGTACAAAATTACATAAAAACAAAAAAAATTATGAAAGGATATCAGAAGTAAAGTAATACAAATTCATAATGTAAATAGAGCTGCTATCTAAGGGCATTGTCCAAAAACTAAACAAAAATAAAATTATAGAATAAATACAGAATCATTGTAAAACAATGTCAAAGTAGGAGTAATAAAATTATTATTTGCTGCTGTAAAGGGGCATTGTCGAGTCAAACTAATAATGTCATTAGGTATAAAATGCATGTCAATTTGATTCCATATAAAAAAATTACAAAATTTGTTGTCTATAGATTAATTACAAACAACATGCCAGTAATTACATCAGCTGTTTTTCCTCCAAAGCCTCAGAAAGACTGTAGTAGCATTTTTTCATGAGTATAGCTTTAATTTTTTTTTCGAAATAAAACAATGTTCAGCTCTTTACAGTCTTGACTAAGTTTGCTAAACATTTTTATGCCTACACACAAATAACTTTTGGAGACTTTGGATAATCTACTTATTAATATAAAGTTACTTATTAATATAAAGTTTCATGTGCCTACCTGTTGAAGTTCAAGAGATACAGACTTGACAAATTAAGAGCAAAATAGGAAAAACACACGTTTGTTGTTGTATTATTATTTACCCAACTTTTAAATTTTTTTTCAAAAATAGTTCTAGTTACAGATTTCACTAAATTTTCTGTAAAATATAGATCCATATGTGTAAACGCTTCAAACATTGCATATGGATCGCTCTGCAAACTGGAGATAGCGGGGAATGGTTTTTTTTTTGACCTTTTTTAAATATTTCGAAAAGTATGAAACTTACAAAAATTTCAAAAACTATTTTAAAATGTACAAACTGATAGCTTTCATTTGATACCTACCCCACTTGACCTTGTAGGTTTGTTATAAACGACATCACAATTTGTACTGAAAATTTTCATATTTAGGTTTCCGTACCCGAAGGGTGAAAACGGAACCCTATTACTAAGCCTCCGCTGTCCGTCCGTCTGTCCGTCCGTTTGTCACAGGGCTCTATCTGATGAACCGTATGAGGTAGACAGTTGAAATTTTCAGAGAATATTTATTTCTCTTGCCGCTTTAACAACAAATTATAAAAATAAAATAAACTTAATAATAAAATTAAGGGGGCAACATCTATACCAACTGTGTGTATTTGAACAACGATCACGGAAGATAAGCAATAGTCCAGTCATTACGTACATTCAAAAAAGAAAATGAATTTGCAGATCTAATTTTTTGATATGTTTTAGGGGATACCTAGAAAAGCTTAACTTGAGTTTTTCGATCAAGCTTTCCTATGAGCTTTCGCCGCCATCTTGAAAAAAGGGGTAAAATTTGTTTCTCGGCAATAACTCGGTTATCCGATGAGATTTGAAAATTTTTGTAGGACACTTTTTGTAGCTTTTTTTGTGTTCTACAATAAAGTCTTCACCATTTTTAGCGTATCATGCATCGTTATCGAGATATCGATCGATAAAGTCAAAAATTTAGGACACAATTTTTGTGTTTTGCTTTTTTTTTTGTTTGGGTCATAATAAATATAAAAAATTGTGGAATTCAAACTTGTAGAGCATATTCAGACCCACAATTTCCTTCTTGGATTTTTTTATGTTAGACAAAAATTACGATCTCCAGCGCGCCGCAAAGTCGGTGAATCCACGCACAGCGTCGAGCGAGCTGCTCGCTCGGTTGTGTCTGCATGTCGAATCGAATGGGAAATTGATGGGATAAAAAATAAGTACATAGAGCAACAAATTAAGGATCACACAAAAGTAATTTATTAAACAAATAATTTGTTTGTGCAGTAAAAAAAAGGTTGTACAGTACATTTGAGCGAAAAAAAGTACAAAACACACGTTAAAATGAATAAAAGATTGTCTCAAGAAACAAAAAATGCATACACACTCGTCAAAAGGGATGCCAGGTTTTTCAATTAATTTTTTACAATACAAAATGAACAAAACAAAATAAACGGAAAGAAAAATTTTTTTTTCTGCACCCGAGACACGAATGATGGACTTTTTTCATGTCTTTTTGCGCTTGGATGGTCCAGGCTGAAGATCTTCGTCCTCCGTAAACTCTTCGAGTTGTTGTGTCTGATGAAACGTTGGAAATGATGCTGATTCGATGAGAGCATCGTCATCATCATCATTACAAACCCAAGCTAGCTTGACGTGCTGTGTAACAGCACGAGCGGAGTCGTATTGCGGTGAGCGAAGCGAACCGCAATGCGACCACCGTTACTTAGCAAGGCGAGCGAAGCGAGCCGCGCTTCGTGGGCCGTGGGTCGGATTGCGGCGAGCGAAGCGAACCGCAATTCGACACTCGTCACATAGCAAGGCGAGCGAAGCGAGTCTTGCTGTGTGACAGCACATCCACTAATATGGTTATCGTTTTCAATTTACTCAAACTCGAAAACTACGAAAAAGATGACCATTTTCAAACCCAAGATGGCTGACATTTTTTAATAGCAAAATTCACTCTTGGTTATCGATTTCGACCAAATCGAGGGTTGCCCAGAACATCGGAACCCTCGATTTACACTACGCACAGCAAAAACTCAACACGATACGATATACTAACATGAGCGCGCTCGACGCTGAGCGTGGATTCACCGACTTTGCGGCGCGCTGGAGATCGTAATTTTTGTCCAACATAAAAAAATCCAAGAAGAAAATTGTAGGTCTGAATATGCTCTACAAGTTTGAATTCCACAATTTTTTATATTTATTATGACCCAAACAAAAAAAAAACAAAAATTGTGGACTAAATTTTTGACTTTATCGGTCGATATCTCGATAACGATGCATTATACGCTAAAAATGGTTCAGACTTTATTGTAGAGCACAAAAAAGCTACAAAAAGTGTCCTACAAAAATTTTCGTATCTCATTGGATAGCCGAGTTAATGCCGAGAAACAAATTTTAACCGTTTTTCAAGATGGCGGCGAAAGCTCATAGGAAAGCTTGGTCGAAAAACTCAAGTTAAGCTTTTCTAGGTATCCCCTACAACATATCAAAAAATTAGATCCGCAAATTCATTTTCTTTTATTTGCCTTTTTTTCGGACGAAATGACTGGACTACAATGTTGGTCGCGGTCAGTAGGTACTTAAATGAGTGACCGCGACATGTTGGCTTTTTTTTTCATTTATAAAGTTCTGTTTCTAGGGTTTCTCTTGTTTTTTTTGCTGCGAAAGTATATCAAGTATGTTACGGAACCCTTCACGTGCGAGTCGACTAGCACTTGATAGGTTTATTTTTAAATTTTGATGAAATATTTTGTAGATCTGAGCCAATAAGAGGTAATTTTAAAAAGTAAGTAGGACCTAAGTACCGAAATTTAAATAGTCTTGACGCATAAAAGGTAATGTTTACATAATATTATTCCCTTTTAACATTATTGCAGGAACTAACAGTGTCTGTGCAGGAAGTTACAGTTCTGCATTAGTTTACGATCACGAAAAATTTTTCGTCTCTCTCCATACCTTGCAGCGCCTTGCAGCGCCTCTACCGGGTAGAGAGTAGAACAGTTTCATGCTCGTAGGTTCTCTGTTTCATACGAACTCGAGTTTAGTTTTCGAATGGTTTTGAGAGATTTGACTGAGGCTTTTTCACGGAATATAATATTTATCTCATTCGTTTTTGTAGGTACGTGTAAGCGAGATAGAAGGTAAAGTCTATCGAGCTCTCGAAAACTTTTTTCGTAATCAACCTGTGTACGCTGGTACTAAGCGTACCTACAGGGAAAAATAAACGTAGGGAACGAAGTATTAGTTAAAAGTACAAACCATTGAACAATATGTCTACATTGAACAATATATCTACATTTTCAACTGGCTCATGTCGGAAAGAATTGAAAACAATAAAGAATATTGAACTCCATTAACATAGTTTCATTTAAATTATGGCTCGTATTATTTGTGCAAACAAAAAAAAAACAAGGATAATAAAAAAAATAAAAAAAAACAAATAAATACAAAAATCTTTATTAAGAACAGAACTTGGGCGATGTGGTCGCTTAGCGACAAAGTCCCTTAATATTTGTTTAAAATAAAAAAAAAGAACAAAACTTAATGTTTAGGGTAAAATTGTGGGCTGACCGCAAAAGTTAAAAACTGTGTAGCAGAAACTGTAAGGGGAGTTACTACCTTTTATATGACATAGGTCTTAGGCCCACTTGCGCCAACTCAGAGGTAGATACTACTTTGGAGTTAAATTATAATTAAGTCTTGTACCATCGAGAGTTAGGGGTTAACCTTGCGTAAAATTTTGAAAGGGTTTAGTAGATTTTGGGCCTAGAATCAGCCGCCATTTTGATTTTTTTCAAAATCACCGCGCACAATTATATTTACATATTTTGACACAAAAACATATAAAAAGTATTACATATCATAATTTCCTAATGTGTCAGGTTTTTGAGATATTCACCTTCGACCAATTATATCCAGATGAAGGGTCACATACAAAATCAAAGCTAAAAGCTGTCCGCGTGAATATATACTTATACAGCTACATTCGTTTACTAACGAACTGAGACAAACGTTTTAAAACAGTTAAAGTTCAACCTAATTCCAACCATGGCACCTGGTAATAAAGTCACAAATGTTCAAAATATGATTGCATACTTACGATCATTCGTCACAAAAAGCGAGCAAAGCAATAAATTACTCATGTCACTTAGAAATGAAAAGACTTAGGTTAAATAACATCTTTTGTGAAATCAACCTTAAGACGCAACGAATAAAGTATATTTTTCCGTTATTGCCTTGCGAGCTTCATTGTTTTGTTTCGTTTCTTGTTTGCTTCCGAGAATTTTACTCTGAAGGCATGGAGTCGCGTTGAACGAAGCGTTGAACCCTAAAATAATTTATATTACGAACGTAAAAGTTTAGTTGATAAGTAAAACTTATTTATATTTTGGGCATCGTGTTTACTTGTATTATACATACCTATTTATTATTTTATAATGTTAAGTTTTTACAGTTCAGTGCAATTCCTAAATCAAAAATCTAAACTTTATTACCAAAAAAAAAATACAATCGAATAATAGAAACAGATTAGATCTAGTATTTACAATTTAAACAATAGAGCTAACTGCAGATTGTTGCAAACAATCTAAAGGTAGCTCAACTGATGGTTCATATTAATACCGGCCGAAATCGTCCCCAAGACGCTGGCTGAAGTGCCCGGCTGTTATGGTAATGCTGATACGCAAATAAAAAATATTTTCTAACTATTCCACATTGAAGATTTTTCCATTGTTCCATGCTCCACGCAAAAAAGTATGATAGCCACTTCATATTATAAAGTGGTTTATATATAAAATTAAAACTTATTTAAAATTTATTGACGTAAGATTACATTACATATTACGTAAAAAAGAAACAGGAGATATCACATTGAAGATTTTTCCATTCTGCGTAGGTACGTACGGAAAGCTAAAATAAAAAAGGAACGTTAAGTATCTAATGTGAATCCCACAAACAGATACAAATGTAACATTAACCAATTATAAAGTTCTTGTAACATATTATTTAAAATTATTACAATACAAATCTACTCCCTGCATCTGCTGTTCTCTTACGTGTATTTCTGGCGTATTTTTTGCGTACTTTTTCCGTATCTTTGTAGCAGTGCGGTGGTTTATAAATCGGTAATTTTATTCAAAATTTGACATTACTAGTTAGTTTATAGCTAAAAATATAACTTATTCTGCATGTTCTTAGCGAAAGTATGACACTCCGGCCGTTAAATTGCATTTTCGGGCATTATTTTTACAACTTTTGAAAACACATTGCGGCATTGTGACACGTGTTTGCGTTGGCGCTGCTTCAATCGTACTAAACAAAATAAGAGCTCACGTATCAAGTGCGCTCTTATTTACTGAGACGTATTTGGTGCGCTGACCCTTCATCTGGATATAATTGATCGAAGATATTCACAGATGAAAAGCACTATTCCTTTAATGAATTTATTTATGTTTACTGTTTTCATGTCATTGTAGCCTAGCTCCGTGCTGATTCAATGAGTTTGAGTAAGTACTTAACCTACCTATTGTATACTGCGGAGCTAAACAAGGTTTGACATTTTGACAAAAAATAACTAGCTCAACAGTCAACCGTAACTACAATATCGTAAACAAAACAGTAGGTACCAACCTAACAGTTAAGAAATCAACAAAACTGGACCAAATCTCTAGTTTATACAGAGAACGAAAATCGTGCGCACAATTTAAACAAAAGGAATTGCTAGAAACTTACAGGACAGGAACTAAGGAGGTAACGAATGTTTGAGGTATACTACTATCTCTTTCATGCTTAGGAACAAACGAAATTAGACTTGGAGGAGGTTGAACGCGGGAACACATCGGATAAACGCCTAAACAACAAAAAAAGTATATGTTTAGGTAATGTTGGTTGTGTTTGTGTGTCAAAACCGATATCACTGAATGCCCAACAGTGGTATGGGTTTTTTTTTGTCCTGAACAATAAATTAATGGCTCATGAAGCTAAATAATTATAGTTTCATGATGAAGCGCATACAGAACTAGTTCATCCGGTACCTTATATTGGAAGAGACATGGAGTCTACCGTCTCTATCCCTTGATGTGTCTAAGGGGTGTGTGAAGGGTTACTCACGATACATTTAATATAATCAGAATGCTACAGTATCCAACCTTATTCGTTTTGGGTCTGGTTGGATTCAACTAGTTGGAAATTGAAGGGGTATGGCGCTTGCGCTGCATGTGGTTAGGTGTTCCGGGGGATGATGTCCAACCCGACCATCTTGTAGATGATGAGGCTGTGCGTACCGGACGAGATCGTAGGGCTGCGCAGGCGGCCGCCTCGGCCGCAGTGCCTCGCGGAGGGACTACATCTGGTAGCGGGGACCATTGACGAACTCCACTGTTAACAGAGCAAGTAGAGCAAGTTCGTAAGGGCTATATTATTAAATTTGTCTTATGGTAAATGACAATTATTTTTTACGCTACAAATCTAATTATGACATGGAATTATTATGATTTGTATTTATTGCTCACTGATGTATGAACTATTTTGCTTATTTTTTTAGTGAATTATTGAACCACAAGCCGGCGCTGCGTCTGGCGTGTTCGCTGCACGAGAACCGGCTTGCGGACCGTGAACCCTCAGGAGTGGATGTGCGCTGCGCAAGCCGGCGGCGGCGCTGCGCCTCGCGGACCCGCTGCACTTTGCGCGGTGCCACACGCCCGCCGCGCCGCCGCGCCGTGCTGCACGAGTACCGGCACCACTGCTCCGTGCCCGGCGCGCGGCAGGCGAGTCGAGTTCATTCATTTAAATAAATACAACTATCCATAACAATATGTACATGAGGAGAATGAATCAGTTTAACAAAAAGATTACGCCTTAGAAGTCTGTTATAGCAATTCGAAGTTCAGAAATCTAACTTGCATCGAGGTTGCTATTATGTTTATCAGTATTCCAAAATGAGATGACGCCCACAATAAAATTTGTTCGCTATGTTAGGTGTATCTCAGATGGTGGTTCGCTTCCCCTAGTGCTGGGCGGAGCGCTTTGGGCAGCGGGGCAGCGCGGTGCAGCCGCGGCTGAGGGCACTGTGGGCGGCGGGGTAGCGCGGTGCAGGCGCGGCTGGAAGCGCTGCCCCTTGTGCTGGGTGACGCGTTTTGGGCGGCGGGGCAGCGCGGTGCAGGCGCGGCAGGGCGCGCTGCCCCTAGTGTGTGTGTGCTGCACCTTGTTTTATCTATCAGTAAAAGAAAATCGAAAATGTATTTGTTTTCGTGGTGCTTCCATAAGGACCTTGCGCACAATTAATGTTTATTTTTTAGCAACTTTCGGCCCTCGTTCCGAATTGCCAAGTTGAGAATAATTTAACAATGAAACAACTTTGTATACCTGACCACTGGTGATAGTCCTCGTGCAGGCACCTGTAACAACCACCTCTACTGTAGATGGTCCTCGTGCAGGCATACAACCTGCAACTGGTAGAAGGGTTCGCTCAGTGCTCGTACACTACTGAGCAGGGTTTCTTTATTACATTTTGCATACAAAAGACTTCAACGCGTTATAAAATCCCTTACTTTTGTTTCCAAAAAAATTCTAGAAACTCTCGACAAAGCGCACTGAGAACATCGACTGAGAAGGGTTGGCTGTAATTATATTGAAATAGAATAGAATAGGTACAATCAAAGCTATTTCAAGTGACGTCGAGCGTGTTCAAACTTCAACGGTAGGCACTGTTTGTGTCAATAGGATAGGCGCTAGGCTCTCGTGTTTTGTTTTCATGTTGTCCAGGTTCAATGAAATTCTGTATAGTGCATCCTTATAGCACCGTATATGCTGTTCAACTGATGGAATGATAGTTAATAACATAAGTTACGCCGATGCTGTGGCGCGTGGTGCTGCTGAGCCCAACGATCAGTATCCTCCGGAAGCTGTTGAAAATATGCGAGAGTTATGCGGAAGCTCATGGGCTCAGATACAACAGCAAAAGCGAGCTGATGGTTTTTAAAGCTGGAGCAAAGACATATTCCACGGTTGCATCAGTTTCGCTGACAGGCACTGAACTGAAGAAGGTAGCTAAGTATCTGGGCCACTGGGTCTCCGAGACTCTCTTAGGTGACCTAGATGTAGAAAGGGAGCGTAGGGCATTCTCAGTTAGAGCAAGGTGATGAGTCTTTTCAGTCCTTTGTAGAAAGTCCTTTAAGAAAATTCAAAATTTCAACAAAACTTCGGACAGACTGCTCTAAAATAATAGCCATATGGCTTTTACAATAAATTGGTTTTGTCTTTTTGTACCTAAATTTACGTATTTTTTGAGATGTAGTCAACTGTAGAAACACAACGAGCTCTTGGAGGGCTTAGATAACATAATAAAGAATACTCTATCATCGGTTTTAATATTGATTTAGTTGACAAGGCATGGTCGCAGGCCTCCCTGCCTGTCAAATTGGAAGGCTTAGGTATACGCAAAATTTCAAGTGTGGGCTACACTTGAAATTTTGCGTATACCAGCGTTCCGTCTTCCGTCTACAGCACTAGTTCTTTAGTTGAAAAAAATTTAAAGTCATCTTGTTTGGTCCCACCTGGAATTTCATTCAAAATTTCATTTTAAGGCGAAGTTCGAATGGGTAGGCATAGTGCTTGCCCCAATGCTGCTCCCTCAAAATCTCTTTAGTCCCAACGGCAATGGGACAGGCCTCTCTGTGAGTTGACATGGAATTGTTTGTTACAAACGTGCTCCAGCTCTGCGGATCGTGCCCGTCCCCGGCCGTTTCTAAATGGGAGTCAGGACATTGGTTGCAAGCATTTCCTTCTTTTAACACTGGCACTTTATTGGATCCCGTAACTTTCCGTACCGCAACATGTCTTCGGTTGGGTGCAATGTGTTGCGCGCCTCATCAATGCCAGAGCGGTACTGCTGTTGAACAGCTTGGTCATCACGGATTATCGTGTACTAGGGCCGCCGGTCGGAAATCTCGTCATGCCAGCCTTAACGACATCATCCGGTGGGCCTTTGTCACCGCTATCGTACCAGCTATTCTCAAACCGAATGGTCTGTTGCGTGACGATGGTAAGAGGCTCGATCGCATGACACTAGTCCCATAGAAGTTGGGAGTTGGTCCCATGGGAGGCCCATTGTGTGGGAAACCACATGCGTCGACACACTTGCGCCTTCCCATCTTCCGAGGACATCCGTAGGGGCTGATGCGGCGGCAGATTTAAAAAACTACTATAAACTTATCTATATTTAATAATACATTACATTAAAATAAAACCAAAAGTAAAGTACGGTGTGAGTGTAAAAGTGTGTGTATGTGTGTGAGTGTGTGTGAGTGAGTGGAGTTGACTGTGGACTAAGTAACTGTTCTTAATAGACTTTCCGTTTTATCATAGTCAAGGGTTAGTAAATATGATTTTATCTTATTTTTGCATTTTATGTAATTTAAATCATTATATATCTATATATTTGCTGATATTGTTATACATGTATGGACCTAAAAAAGGAAGGTGTCTATATGCAATCGACGAATTACAGCTAGCTATTTTATATATTCGGTTTTTAATCGTTTGGTTTTTATTTGTGAGTTTTGGTTGGAGTTATATTAGGTCCTTACATATGAAATTGGCGTTTTTCGTACTGGCCACTTTAATCACAAATTTCTCCTCTTTGGTAAGGAATTCCAAATTCAAATTTGTACAGCTATAGACTCATGTATTTGTGCTTCGATGATCGTCATTCATTTGTTTTTTTTCTTCTGTTTTTTTCTGTTTGCGTCACTCATTTTACAAAATGGAAAACTTAAAATATCGCATTATTTACGAGTACGAGTTCCGCCGTGGCACTAGTGCTGCGGAAACAACTCGAAGGGTGAATGATGTGTATGGCGGTCGTGTTGCAAAAGAAAACACAGTTCGTTTTTGGTTCCAACGTTTTCGTTCTGGAAATTTTGACCTGCAGAACAAGCCCCGTGGACGGCCTGAGACTCAAGTTGATAATGAAGAGTTGAAGGCTATTGTGGAAGCGGATCCATCGCAAACCACGTCCGAGTTAGCTGCAGGCTGCGATGTTAGTGATAAAACAGTTTTAATTCACTTGAAGCAAATTGGGAAGATTAAAAAGCTTGAAAGGTGGGTACCTCACGAATTGACTGAAGCAAACCGGCAAACGCGCGTCGACTGCTGCGTTACATTACTAAACCGGCACAATAATGAAGGTATTTTAAACCGAATCATTACTTGTGATGAAAAATGGGTTCTTTACGATAATCGGAAGCGCTCAGCGCAATGGTTGGATCCTGGCCAGCCAGCCAAATCCTGCCCCAAGCAAAAATTAACCCCAAAAAAGTTACTTGTAAGCGTTTGGTGGACTAGTAGCCGGTATTGTTCATTACAGTTTTCTCAAATCTGGCCAGACTATTACGGCTGATGTCTATTGTCAGCAATTGCAAACCATGATGGAAAAGCTAGCGGCTAAACAACCTAGGCTGGTCAATCGCTCCACGCCACTGCTGCTTCACGACAACGCTAGACCACACACTGCGCAACAGACGGCTACTAAATTAGAAGAGCTTCAATTGGAAAGTCTAAGACATCCTCCGTACTCCCCGGACCTTGCTCCAACAGATTACCATTTTTTTCGAAATTTGGATAACTTCTTGCAAGGGAAAAAATTCAACTCCGATGGGGCAGTCCAAATCGCCTTCAAAGATTTTATTGATTCCCGTCCGACTGGTTTTTTTAGTAAAGGGATCAATGACCTACCTATAAGATGGCAAAAGTGCATAGAAAATAATGGTTCATACTTTGATTAATTAAATATATTATATTAAAAAATATTCGACTTTTTGTTCCTCCCATACAAAACGCCAATTTCATATGTAAGGACCTAATATTATATTATAACTGTGTTGTTTTAATAATATTTGTTGGATACAAAGTTGTCTAACTGTAAGTAATTGAGTCTCTGCATAGAGTTGTGTTGTTGGGAACCGGTATCCCCACTCCCAATAACCCTGTACAATTCAAAGGTTACCTAGATTGTATTAGTACGTTTACCAAGTAGGTAGGTGTCGTATCGATTAATCAATTGGTCTCCTAACTATAAGGTTCATAGTCACGAAATTGAGAGAGTTCAAAGAAAATGCCTACGTCTGTTATGCGCCCGGGTCGTTCTAGTCTGCATTACGATGAAAGCCTATCTAAATTTAATATCTAATCCTTGGATACTCGACGTATTCATGTCGATCCATCTTTCGATCTTATCTACATAATATATAGAGGTAGATAAAATTATACATTCATATATTGATTCCCCTGTGTTGTTATCAGAGATGTCTTTCAATACACGATTTAGTGCGCGCAGGTCCAACACATGCAATATTTTTGCTTTGTTAACTTATGAAAACAATATTTCTTTTTACAACCCCCTGACCAGAATGGCCCGACAATACAATGATTTAGCTAAGGACAACATTGAACTAAACATTTTTGTTCCGAGATTGAGCCAACATATCACAACTCTAAAATCATTTCAATGAAGTCCCTGATCCTGCGCTTAAATTATTGTGGGGTTAGGTATACCAACCTACATTACCTAACACGAATGTGAGCGTAATAACTTTATTCCTTTACTTTTTTATAAATATTTTTACGATTTACCTTTTTGCTCTACATGTTTTCATTGTAATATTAATATTATTATTCCAGTATGCACAAAGGTTGTGTTACAATCAAGTTTTAGAGCTACATTATTGAAACATTCTTATTTTTTGTGGTTGTAATATGTTTTGTGCGTCTAAACAAAAAAAAACATTAAAGGGGTTTGAAGATGTTTGTATGGAGGGTGGACCTAACATTTGAATTATTTTTTATGGCGCCGCCGTCGCCGCGCCACGCACAATATAAGTTACGCTTTAGGACACTTTATAATAAACATTTATTTATTTGTCCTCTATCCAAATACATAACTGTTATTGTGTGCCGAGACATAAAAAAAACAAAATGGTGACCGATGTTAGGACCTTCAAACCTTGTAAAACATCTTCGACCATCAACTTCTAAGCGCTACCTTCAAATGAACAAGCGGGTACTTACGTCCACGGTGATGTCCACAGTATCCACTTAGTTATTCCATGATCCCCTGCACAAACGTACAAACGTAATGTAATTTGTGTCAGTGGTAGGTACGTACATACGTACCTACCTACATAGTGCAGTGTTATTGATTAGAATGTACTTGTTTAGTAGCAAGCATGTGGGTCATGGGTTCGCTCGTCCACATCACAGTTGAACAAACCACGAAGCTAGGTGACACCGCGACTGCCAGGCTCCAGCGTGTGCGCGCACACTCTTTGAATCTGAAGTTGGAGACTCCACAGGTCCGCTCCAACAATGTCCTTAGTATGTTTGATACACATCTGTTATGAAATATAATTCTAATGGCATCTACGTACTGAGATACATAGATCTACGTACATAGATCATGAACACAAACATTTATAACACGTATGTCGTAGTTGTAGAAAACAGACGGATCAGATTGGTTGCAAATGTCGTTAAAATGCAGAAACCGACTTAAAATGTAATGGAAATTAAGGCACAGAAATATATATTTAATTGTCAAGATACAGAGTAAACAACAATTAAGGCTTATTTTATTTTATTTATTTTTGACTAATATATTTATAAACTGATGCTCATTATTAGGTAAAAAATACTTTGTTTGCCTACCTCTAGAAATATTATGAGATAGATCAGATAACACCTTCTTTTACCACACAATGCTAACAAACAATAAAATAATAAAAACCAAAAATCATTGAAGTACAAAGAGCGGCCTTATCGCTATGAGACATTTCACCTAGACCACCTTGGTATGGACAAACATTAATCTCTATTTTGTTATACAAACTTTAATGATTGGGTATTTTTAACTTTTCATGTAAATTACTATCCTCATGTTTTGATAATCACCCCCTAGGCTTGATATCCTATTTACCACATTCACATACGCCAGTTAATTTGATTATAAGTTCGCAAAATAACGGCGGATAATACAATGCGTCATGAATTCTGCAATGATACTCCAAATTATAAAGTCGTCGTACCATTACATCCGTCACTTTGATCTCCGTAGAACAATGAAGTAAGTGACTATTTACGAAAACTAAGCATAATATAGATGTATTATGTAGGTCATAGTGTATAGATTAATAGCAACTAGTGAATATTATGTTACGATGATCGGACTAGCCGTTTACAAAACATGACGAAATATCCAATTCCAAAACTGTAAAGGCTCTCCTGTAGTGTCGCTAGAATGCAGATACGTCTCTTTACGACGATTGAGAGTTGCGACTGTGTTTAATAAAGTACACGAAAGTTACTTATTCTAATCTTAAGCCCTTAATTTGAATTGTTAGATGACTATGTCCTGTTAGTCCTCCACGGGATCGTTGGGGACCTCGTCCGCCGCCGCTGCCGCCGCCGCCGGCGCCGGGGCGGCGGAGTGCGGCAGAATCCCGCCGCCGCTGTCCCCCGTGATCGCCGGGATCACCTGCCGGACAACAACATCTGTCAATTAAAAAAATATTCATGAAATAAGCAACTATACCATTTTTAGTTGCTTTTATCAATTGTCACTTTTTGGGTTCAGCAATTCTTTTTTTTTAATTTGATTAAACCATCAAACGATTATCAATCATCAAACAATTAAGTACTACCTATCTACTTATTTTTTGAATGTCAATGTCTTACCCGTTAGGGTATGTAGTCAATATTATTCTATATTATGTCTTAGACTGAATTACAATTTTATTTTTATTTTATTTTATTTTTAATGTTAACAAAATCAACAGCCCTTACAATGGCCAAAGTAGAACTAAAGTAATTTTATTTTCAACATGGTATGATAATACCTTTTCGTAAACCAATAAATTTAATTTCTTTCATTATAGTTCATTGTTCATTTATTCATAACATTCATAGGTTACAGGTCACATAGGTATCCACTAATCATACAGTATGTAAAAACTACATAAATGATTAAATTAATAATGATTAAATTAATAAAACCTAAAATAAAATTACAATAAAATTAAAATTCACAAACATTTTAAAATCATAAATTCGTTAAAATCTTTAATTTATTATTTCCATAGTAAAGTGATCAGTAAGTTACCTACTTTTCTAAGTTTCCTCTTGCTTGCCAGGCTGGGCTTAATACTGCGCAAGAGGTCGGCTAGAGAGTTGAGCGCCGCGACCTGCTGCGTGTCTCTCTGCGAGTGCTGCGCCGCAAACATAGGTACACATTGTCATGTTCACTCTCCGTGCGTGTGACGTCAGAGACGACGGTGGCTCAATTCAAACCGGCAGCGGCGCGACGCGCCCTTCCTGGATGTGAACTGAGCCTAAGAAGTCCAGTGATGGACAGAAAGGGTGGTACCCTTCAAGTAACCTTCGGCTCTATAAAGGCCTATCATTTAGCTCTATCTCCACAAACGACTCTTTAGAAGACAATGTCCCATATTGGACCATACTTTTATCACCACTTATTGTCAGATTGCTTTACCATTTCTATGCACTAGATTATGTACTGGAAATAAGAAAAAATACTACTAATAATGATGGTCCTCCACATCTCAAAGATGAAGAGCAATCGAAGACATGCCATGACACTGGCATGACTCCGTAGCTTGTTCGGCAGGTTGGGTTTGGGTCGTACCTGTTCCCCCAGCATGACGAGGATCTGCGCCACCTTGCGGATAGCCTCCAGGTCCTGCGGCGAGGGCAGCGGTGGCAGGCGCCCCTCGGCCCCCCGCGGCTCCAGCAGGCGCTGGCCCAGCGAGCTCAGGCCGCCCATCTCCGGTAACTACACATAATTACCTGTTACACCTTCTGGCGCATGGCTTCATTGCGCCTGAAAGTTCTGTTCAAATTTAAGCTCAGAAATTATTATAGGCAAAAAGTTGGACCATATAAAAGTTACCTAATTGAATAAATGTCGCATTTTTTATCTAAACTCACAATCGGGCTGGCCCCGGCCAGTGCCAGGGCCCCTAGCACCGCCGCCAGCAGCCACCGCACCCTGTCCGTCATTGCACCAGCTCTGCGCCGCTCCACGCACACCTGCCTTATATCAGCCTCCTAGGCCTCATAGATAACACTACCATTAGCTGAATTATGCTCAATATGATTTAAATTACTGCAACTATCTTCTCCATTTACGAATGAGGACAATGCAAGCGTGCAAGTAATAGGCAGTGAGACTATTATTCAAAATTAGTTTCGTGTTTTTCCGTTGATTCAGCAAGTGGCACAGACTGGCACAGAACCGAAGCGGATAGCCTGAGGGGAACGAGCCCCGTGCCCGGCTGTGGGGTCCGCTGATGATGACGATGACTCTACTTGCTATTGAAACGATCCGACAACAATACAAATGTAATTATGGTTGTGAACGGAGTTGACCTCGGAAGCGAACATTTGGAGATTATGCAAATATTCCGTTGAGAGGGCATGTTACACCGTTTTTGTTTCGATATTCCGTTGAGAGGGCATGTTACACCGTTTTTGTTTCGATATTCCGTTGAGAGGGCATGTTACACCGTTTTTGTTTCGATATTCCGTTGAGAGGGCATGTTACACCGTTTTTGAATCAACACGGCATCATGAAAATGAGGCATCGTAGAAAACTACATTTAGCTTGTTTACTTTTTGGTGTCATCAAACACCGAGTACCCTCATATCTCTATGAAAAACTTTCATGGATAGGCAGCACCAGATCGTGCGGACTTCGACAGAGCGCCAAACAGCTCTCGATGCAGCGTCATAGTTCGGCCTCCTTTCGAGGCAGTTTCCGCTACGCTGCATCAAGTTGCTGGAATAATATTCCCCCTCCAATAAGGAACCTGCAAAGTTTTTATGGATTTAAACTGAAACTACGCAACTTTATTTTTGAAGGTCTGAAAAAGCAAGAGAGTCATAAAACCGATACAAGTATCATTTAATGATGCTACATACTTTCATTGAAATACATGGTTATTTCTGTATAATTTATTACCTGCAGCATATTTTATTTTTATTATTTTTATTAGTCTTAGCGAACCGCGTACATAATTTTCTGCCTAATTTTGTATGTACCTCTAGATACACTGAAATTGATCTGTCAGTGGAAATTAATTATGTTGTGGTTCAGCGTCTTATCCTGTGTTCTTATAATTTTTGTAGAAATATCACGATTTCATGACTTCATTCTTTGTGTCTTGTATTTGTCAACCGTTGCCGTAGATTATGTTTCTTTAATGTTATATCTGTGAATGTTTCGTGTTTTCATATTTTGTGTTATCTTCCGTGTCGTCACCAAACGGCTCTGTCGGAAGACCAGCGTTGGTTGTAATGTTTTTACAGCTAGCTCATGCTGAGACAGAGACCGCTTTGTGACTCAATGCAAAAACTAGTACCTAAGCTTTGTTTTTATTTTATTTTTTAATCATATTTTGTTTTTGTTTATTTGAGTTGCAAATAAAATAAATATTCTTTATTCTTTAAATAACCGAACAGTACACGGTGATGTTTACCTGCCGATATATAGTATAGATACTTTTTAAAAATCTGGCGCAGTCCTCTTTTGTTTTTCGGATTTGTGACGTCGCGTCGTCGTCGGCATTGTGGGTAATAATACAAAAAAAAAATATGAAAAACGCGCCTGCTTTTAAAAATTGATCGAAGTTTAAGTACTCACTCGTAAGTATACTAAGCTGCCGCGTACTGAGCAAGTTGAGTTAGTTAGATAGAATGTACAGCAGGCAGCCGCGCGGTAGACGATAGGTTCAATGTCAGTGGATGTTCTCTGACCTCCGATGAAGTATGTATGTATGTATGTATGACCATGATGCGACCGCTTCAAGGCCACGAAACTATTTGTTGCAAACATTGATTTTATTTCACATTCTTGTTATTATAGGGGCGTTCGCTTCACGCTCCATTGAATCATCTTTTAAGAGGAGTATTGAAAAAGTTTATTTTCTTAATAGGTAGATTATTTGGTTTATTATTATAAGCATAATTGTGGTTTTTTCCCACACAAATCCAATGAAAATAAAATGGAAAACTATTATAAAGGTACAATCAAAACTTACAATCAAAATTGTAGTAAAATCGGATAATGTTCACGTGTGGTTCTTTCAGGTTTATTATTATAATATAATACGCTAATTCTGATGGTCTTTCTGTAGGTACGTGAACTACTCCCCAAACAGATATTATTCTTTTAAAACTCTTCGTTCAGACTACGGTGGTGGTCCATACGTGGTGTATACAGGATGCCGAGATGGAGCAGCACAGAGTAGGTAACCTGAAACGCCTGAAGCTAAGTGCTTCAGGCGGCGCGCGCGCACCGCTGCGCTGCAAGTAATGGCTTCATTTCTAGGCAGAGAACGTTCTGCTCTAAAACAATAAAGACCAGATTTAGAATGACTACCTTGTAGGTTTCCTTTGTGACGAGTTCCCCGCGCGCTGCGGCCGCAAGCACTTACCATGCGCAGGAGAGCCGAATGACCATTTGTGTTGGAGGAGAGACGCGTTTCGAGGAGGTGTGGTAAGTACATGATGCGAGCAGGGGATCAGGTTTAAGGAGGCGTGGTACATGATGCGAGCAAGGGATTAGGTTTTAGGAGGTGTGGTACATGATGCGAGCAGAGGATCAGGTTTAAGGAGGCGTGGTACATGATGCGAGCAGGGGATCAGGTTTTAGGAGGTGTGGTACATGATGCGAGCAGGGGATCAGGTTTAAGGAGGTGTGGTACATGATGCAAGCAGGGGATCAGGTTTAAAGAGGCGTGGTACATGATGCGAGCAGGGGATCAGGTTTAAGGAGGCGTGGTACACGATGCGAGCAGGGGATCAGGTTTTAGGAGGTGTGGTACATGATGCGAGCAGGGGATCAGGTTTTAGGAGGTGTGGTACATGATGCGAGCAGGGGATCAGGTTTAAGGAGGTGTGGTACATGATGCGAGCAGGGGATCAGGTTTAAGGAGGTGTGGTACATGATGCGAGCAGGGGATCAGGTTTTAGGAGGTGTGGTACATGATGCGAGCAGGGGATCAGGTTTTAGGAGGTGTGGTACATGATGCGAGCAGGGGATCAGGTTTAAGGAAGTGTGGTACATGATGCGAGCAGGGGATCAGGTTTAAGGAGGTGTGGTACATGATGCGAGCAGGGGATCAGGTTTGAGGAGGTGTGGTACATGATGCGAGCAGGGGATCAGGTTTGAGGAGGTGTGGTACATGATGCGAGCAGGGGATCAGGTTTAAGGAGGTGTGGTTAATGATGCGAGCAGGGGATCAGGTTTAAGGAGGTGTGGTACATGATGCGAGCAGGGGATCAAGTTTAAGGAGGTGTGGTACATGATGCGAGCAGGGGATCAGGTTTAAGGAGGTGTGGTACATGATGCGAGCAGGGGATCAGGTTTAAGGAGGTGTGGTACATGATGCGAGCAGGGGATCAGGTTTAAGGAGGTGTGGTACATGATGCGAGCAGGGGATCAGGTTTAAGGAGGTGTGGTACATGATGCGAGCAGGGGATCAGGTTTAAGGAGGTGTGGTACATGATGCGAGCAGGGGATCAGGTTTAAGGAGGCGTGGTACATGATGCGAGCAGGGGATCAGGTTTTAGGAGGTGTGGTACATGATGCGAGCAGGGGATCAGGTTTAAGGAGGTGTGGTACATGATGCGAGCAGGGGATCAGGTTTTAGGAGGTGTGGTACATGATGCGAGCAGGGGATCAGGTTAAGGAGGTGTGGTACATGATGCGAGCAGGGGATCAGGTTTAAGGAGGTGTGGTACATGATGCGAGCAGGGGATCAGGTTTAAGGAGGTGTGGTACATGGTGCGAGCAGGGGATCAGGTTTAAGGAGGTGCGGTACATGATGCGAGCAGGGGATCAGGTTTAAGGAGGTGTGGTATATGATGCGAGCAGGGGATCAGGTTTAAGGGCGTTGTTTTATTAGATCTAGTAGTTAGTATTATGTTAGATTTAAATAAAATTGAATTCCTTCTGACTTAGAGCGTTTTACGTATTAGGCATTTTCAAGCGCGCGTTTACAAACGTTTTTGTCAAAATAAACTTCCGCGCTTTTGGATATTAGAGCGTGAATAGTAGTGTGCATTTGGGTGCGTGGATATAGGGACCAGATGGTTTAAAAACGCGCGTCAACAAAGCAGGCGTTACGAGACGCCTACTGAGCCTTAAATGTGTTTAATTATTAAGAATTTGACCTTTTCTAAGTATACATTTATTGTATTTATGGAAATAAAGAGTTTTTGACTTTGACTTTGACTTTGAATGAGTACTACCCACCTCTATTTGGATTATAATCAAAATTTTATAAATTCCTATAGCACCGACCGACGCGGCGACGGCATGTCGTAAAGGCCGATGACGCATATATTCCGTTTGAATAGTTAATATCAATCTATTCGAATAAGCACTATCTGGTCACGTTCGGAGTGTGTTCACACGCTCCACGGAATAGTGCCTCCCGCGGCAATGTCACGTCGCGTCAGGCAGCGAGGGCGGCCGTAGCCAGGCATTGTTGATGGCGCGCGCGAGGCGAGCGGTCGCGAGTGGTGTGGCGGTGCTAGCGACGCTGGCGGTGCTGGCGGCGGCCGACGGTGACGCTCCGGTGACGCTGGCGGCCGGCGACGGCGGCGCGCTGCCAGCGGAGAATGACGGCGAGGCCGCACGGTCATCCCTGGAGACTGCAGACGGCGGCGGCACGTTGGAGGCGCTGCTGCCGCGCGCGCTGCACGCCCCGCTCGAGGACCTGCTGCGCGCCGCCTCACTCGCATGTACGTCTGCCCGCCTTGTACACTAATACACTTCACTACACACGGGGTTGGTATGTCGGGCGGTAGGCTTCTCCGCCTGTGTTGGAGCGGCGGGTAAAGAGCTTCATTGACTGAGATCTGAGGTACAGTTGTCTGTCATAGATAATACCGCTCCTAAAAATATGCTCATCCCTAAAGTTTGTTTATTGAGGATACTTTACTACTATACTTTACTACTATAATATACTTTTTTAAGTATTCTCCTCGCGATCGTGCTCGGATACCTTTACTCTGAATTAATTTATGACGATTACTTTCTAGCCTCAACCTTGAACTTGAACTATCGGTGTGTAGGGGTTCCTACAGTTATATAAGTTAAGTTAATAGTTAATAGTTAGAGGGAAGGATAAAGTACGAATCAAACCCCCGAGTGCTAGTTTGACACTGATTTAATATTCACAAGTAATTGCACAATAATACGTAGGTAAGCAAATTGGTGCAAGAACATGTGTTTGAGTTGGTATACATGCTTAGCTATACATGACCTAGTTCATTAACTCTACCTATCGTGCGGTACTCCGTACATTCTGCCGGCCAAAACGGTAACAGTCAAATCACTATGTTATCTTAATGCTATGATTCAAAAGTGTATAAAACGTAAGTAAGTAAAGCAAAAAGAACATGTATGCGAGTAAAGTTATGTAAACAATGTAAGTATAAAATATGTAAATTAAATGGTAGGTAGGAATATGAATGAACTCTTAAATATTTCATCACTGCACTACACTACACTGTTAATAGTCAATAGAATGTCTAATAATGTCCAATCGTAACAATGGAAGTCGTGGTAGGTGCCCCCGGGGCCAAAGTTGTCAAGCTCCAGGTCCACACGCCGCGCCTCTGTCGTCGCCGCGCTCTCAGCTGCCGCTGCGCCGCCGCCGCCGACCGCGCTGTTGCAGCGCGAGTGGTAGAAGCATTTGTAATTGGCTGCCGGATCATCTACTTGTTGTTGTCCTGGACTGTGTTATGGCTGTGTAGATATGCCCGTTTCTAGTCAGCGACGTCATGCTCTTACTGGTGCAGAATATGCATAGGTAGGTACTGTGCACTTCCCGTAGCACGTTAGTATTGTGTAACTTGATCCTTAGCTCGTGCCGCGCCGCGTTCTTTGCGTGTCACATTGTTTTGTGTTGTAGTTAAAATAGTGATTGTTTAATTTGTGTCATATAAATGGGTTTATCTATATGGCAGAGAAGTTGGTTTGTCTGTACATTTTTTTTTTTTTTTTTTTTATGTTTTGAGATATCTCCTTGAGTCAGTAGAGTAGAGTTAGATGTAGTAATATAGTGGATAATAGCTTTCTCAGAGGCTTCCGTTTTGTGTCTAATGTACAGGTCGCCCGCTTGTCGATGAGTCGGCCGGTATCGGTGTGACGTCATTCCTCGTTAATTGTGCGTCATTGTATTGTTGGGATGGAACTTCATTTTTCACAGGTAAGGATGACAGTTTCTCGATTGGCCTCTTCATGTCGATGTAAGGAATAAGAATTGATAAAAGGCTTTCTTTGATTAGTTTGATTAGTTCCCTAACTTGTAAATCTTGTAATAGTTCGTCTTGAAATTTCATAGATTGAGCAGTCGTCACCATTAGATTTAGAGTGATATGCATCTCTGTAGGGCATAGGCTTTTATGTTGAGGCGTTTGTTCATTTCGCAACCGCTTTGTGAAACACCGTAGCCAGCAGATTTCTGTCATGCGCCGTGTAGAGCTACGTTTGTTTACTAACAAATCATTTTTATATGTTAGGTCTAAGGCTGCGTTCACACTGTGTTTCTTGACCTTTATGACCAGTGGTTGGTATGTGTTATTTTGTATGTTTTTGTTATAGGGTGTAGTCAACCACTGCGGTTCCTGCGGTCCTGGCCACGACAAAGGATGTTCTGGTAAATGTAGCGATGCCAGTCCTCTCGTCGGGTAGTCTGTTGCACTGTCTTCAGAGCGAACGGGGTGCCATGATGATGATGGTATGATGTTGAGTAAAGTATGAACCCTGTTAGCTACAAATCGTATCCGTTTGTTGGTGTCTATATGTAGCCAACCAAGAACCACCATTGAGTCGTTCCACGCGTAAATCTGTACAGCATGCATCCACGAAAGTGCTTTATTGTCCTCCTTCATGAGGCATACATGTAGCAGCGCACTAAGTTCAGTCCGTGGTGAGTGTTGGTAATTTTTCAAAGGCTCTAATTTTGTTTTGGCGGTCACAATCGTCGATGTGTACTCGCCTTTAGAGTTCGAGGTTAAAAAGTAAATAGTACAGGCATAAGCTTTTTCTGAAGCGTCGCAAAAGCCGTGTACTGTGTAATTGTTTCCAAGGTATCTAGGTATTTGGAATTTATTTAGAGTTTGAAAATCCCTTCTTTGTTGTAGCCACTCCTTGTTTATATTTTCTGTTACATGTTTATCCCAGTCAATAGTTTCTTGAGACCATGTTTGTTGAAATAACAACTTAGCTTTGATAGTTAGTGGAGATAGCCACTCCGTTGCAATGAATATCTCGAAAATGTTAGATAGTTGTTTTGTTTTAGTTATGATGTCATCACAGATGTCGTTTTGAAATTGGCGATTGCAATTGTTCATCTCAGCTTCCTTCAAAATGGATATTACCTCCTGTTGTGGCTGTTTAGCTTTAGACATGTTGTTGCTACCTTCTAGGAGATGGTTCATGGAGAATGAAGACACCAGTGTGGCAGCCGCTTTGGGGAACTTGTGCTCGTCATCCATTTGTCCTTGATATTCATAGTCCTCTAGTTCCCAATGCTGTGATAGTTCAGCCTTGTTCTTTACCAAAACGTGACAATTGAATGTCTTGACGCTTCCTGACAGTATCCAGCCCAGCCTTGTTTGTTGAGCGATGGGAGCCATGTGCGGGCCCTTGAGCAGGCCGCTCATGAGTATCTCTGAGTAAACGCTCGCATCCAGGAGTAAATCGATAGGTTTGGAGACATTATACTCAGGGTTGGCGAGTTGAATGTGTTGTAGGTGTGGCCATGACTGTCTGTTGAAGGACACATTGGGTAGCTTGTTTATGACGTGTCTAATAACCAAAGCTTGTGTTGTAAAATCATAGTCCTTGTAAATCGATTGGCATTCAAGTGTGATGACTGCCTTGCCTTGTTTGGACCCATTTCCGATGCCAGAGATAGATGCGTGGTACCGCTGTCGGGGCAAGCCTAACATCTGTGCTGCGTTTTCGGATATTAAGGAAATCTGGGAACCTTGGTCCAAGAGAGCTGTTAAGGTGACGTATTCACCGTCCGCGGCCTTGACCTTGATAGATACGGTCGTAAGTAAAATCTCCTCATCATCTGTAGCGACGTGATTAACGCTGTGTTGTATTGGTTGTAGTGGTGGCGTTTGAGATTTCGCAATACGAGCCGTAGGTAAGGAAGATGACCCGGCCTCGATTGTTATATTCGATAAATTGTCACTAACGTCGATATTTGCGTATGCGTCATGTAAAATCGTATGATGGTGCTTATAACAAACTCTGCATGTTTTCTTCGATAAACACGTGTCATCGTTGTGTGAGTATAAGCAATTTTGGCAAATATGCAATTTTATTACGGTCATTAGCTTCCGGTCCGGTGTTAATTTAATAAAATTGGTACATTTATATAAATAGTGGTTCTTGTTACACATAGGACAACTGATTGCGCATACCGCACTAGCTTGATGTTCCTTGTATGGATATTTACCATTCCGATATGGTAAATAATGTTGCTGACAATTAGGCTTGTTGACCCTCTGTTGATTGGCCTTACCAGGTGACAAATCTCTCTCCTTTTTTGTAATTATAGGCTCCAAAGCTGTGAATTTCCCCTCCAAGAAGTCCATTAGTTCCGTTAGTGTTGGTAGATCACGTGGCGACTTACGTGCTTCCTTGTAATCTCCGTATGTTTCGGGGTCTAGCTTCTTTGAGATGAGGTGAACTAACAGCGGGTCCCAGGTACTTGTATCGATACCTAAATTTTGTATAGCGTAGAGGCACTCCCTTGATGTATCGTAAAGACGTCTGATTTCGTGTGCTGTCTGCTTGTGAGCTATAGGTTGATTTAGGAATATCTCTATCTGCTTAGTAAAGAGCAACTGCGGGTTGTTGTATCTGTGTGTGAGAAGTTCCCACGCAGTGTCGTAGTTGTCTGCAGAAATATGTAGATGCTGGATAAGTCGCTCAGCATCACCCCGAACTCTTCCCTTTAGATGCTGCATCTTCTGGGACTTCGTAAGTAAGTTGTTATTATGGATGCTTTCCACGTAGAGATCGTAGAAAGAAGGCCATTGGGTGTACTTGCCAGTAAATGTTGGGATCTCGATATGAGGCGTCGATTGTTGAAGATGCGATGTTGAAGCCAGCTTGTAGTTTAAAGTTCGCTTGATCTTCGTGTATGTGTCCTCGTAAGTATCAAACTCACCGTCATATCGAGGATCTGATCCTTGTAGAATGTTGTCAATTCGTAAGTGCAGAGAGTCGATTGCATTCCATCGGTGTTGTAATGTACGCAGCTCATCTTCGATCTCCCATCTGTCTCGTATCTCTTCAACTTGAAGTTTGTTTACCTGACGGTTAAACGCGCGGAAGTTGGTCCTCTGCAGAGATAGCAACTCACCTACCTGCCCCAGCGAAGAGGTAGTTTGCTCAAAGGGCTGTGGCGGGGCCTTCGAGAGGGGCCTAGGTGATCGAGTAGGAACTTCCTCGGCTGATGTCCCCGGCCTCGGTAAGGGAGATAGAGGTGCTAGAGTAACATCCGCATCCGCAGCCGCAGGGGGGCAGGACGATATCTTAACACGGACAGATTCGTAGTATGCTCTCATTTGCTCGAATTGATTTTCGACGAAGTATGGATCGCTGTCATTTGTAAAAGAAGACAGTTTCTGGTTGTTGGATTGAAACTCTCCCCACAGCTTGTCGAGGTTATCCAGACGTTCATCCAGGTATCTGCGGGTCTTCCGACCCGCAGAATCCTTGCTAAAATTGCGTTCTAACTTCTTGATGGCGTCAACAATGCCGTGTTGGCGCTGAAGTAGATTCTCCATTTTGTAGCTTTGTAGTAAGTAGTAGTAGGAGATGTAGGTAGGTACCTAGGTAAGATGTTCAGTACTTACCTGTTTCTAAGTACCTGTAGGTACTCAGTGTCCTCGTGAAATTAGCACAACCTTATGCGCCTTCTCAATGACTGGTGGAACCCGCTGGTGGGAAGCCAGTCAACCGATTCGCAGTCGCACGTAATTCACTAAAGCACTAGAGCACTGTTTCCCTGTTTGGTATCAAACGTCGATGATACTTCACAGAATAGCTAGTAGACCACTTTCGGTTGTAATTTGTAAACCGTGTCTCCCGAACGTCGACAGGAGGCGGCCACGGTACTGGTAAAAAGTTAGGCTGAAGGAGCAAAAACTTTTAGGCTGAAGGACCAAAAACTGTAGGGGTTCCTACAGTTATATAAGTTAAGTTAATAGTTAATAGTTAGAGGGAAGGATAAAGTACGAATCAAACCCCCGAGTGCTAGTTTGACACTGATTTAATATTCACAAGTAATTGCACAATAATACGTAGGTAAGCAAATTGGTGCAAGAACATGTGTTTGAGTTGGTATACATGCTTAGCTATACATGACCTAGTTCATTAACTCTACCTATCGTGCGGTACTCCGTACATATTAAGTTAATAGTTAATAGTTAGAGGGAAGGATAAAGTACGAATCAAACCCCCGAGTGCTAGTTTGACACTGATTTAATATTCACAAGTAATTGCACAATAATACGTAGGTAAGCAAATTGGTGCAAGAACATGTGTTTGAGTTGGTATACATGCTTAGCTATACATGACCTAGTTCATTAACTCTACCTATCGTGCGGTACTCCGTACACGGTGTAATGTTATGTTCTCCTTGCCCACCACAGATTAGTATCGGAATAAAGCAGTACCTAATAATCGTTTCTTATATAATTAATGCACACACACACACACACACTAGCACACAGCATCTATCATCCAAACTAACATTATAAATTCGAAAGTAACTATTAACTCCGTCTGTCTGTCTGTTACCTTTTCGCGCCTGAACGGCTGAACAAATCTCAGTGAAATGTGGCAGGGAGGTAGATGGTATCCCGGGGACGGACATAGGCTACTTTTTATCCCGGAAAAAAGCGTGCGAAGGTGCAGGAAGCAGCTAGTTAGATCATAAATCACCCGCCTCCGGCCGGCGCGCGGCCGCCGCGCCGCAATGAGACACTTACGATGCGGCGGAGCTCGCCGCATCAGAGCTTTACTATATATTAATAATGTATCGTTCAACAATCAAGATCCTTTTATTTATTTTACGTCATATCTACAAAAACTTATGAAAATGAGCTTCGACAGAAGAATAACAACAGATGTGTGTGGTGCAGGTGACGCGCTGCCGCTGGAGGAGATGTTCCGGGGGGCGCGGGTACCGGAGCTGCAGGTGGTGGCGGTGAGCGCGCACGGGCGGCGCGTGCTGCGGCTGTCGCGCGCTGCGGCCGCGCTGACCATGGATGGCGCGGGCGCGCTCACCGTGTATGTGCCCGGTTGGTGGAACACGCCGGAGGACGCGGCGACGCGCGAGCTGCTGGCGGCGCTGCTGCGGCGCGAACGCACCGTGCTGGTGGTGGACACGCGGCCCGCCTTCTGCCGGCCGTACCTGGCGGCCGCGGCGCGCGTGCCCGCCGTGGCGCGGCAGGTGGCTCGACTGGCAGGCGCGCTACGGGCGCGCGGCGTGCCACCTGCTTCGCTGCACCTGCTGGGGTTTAGCCTGGGCGCGCACGCGGTGGGGCGCGCCGGCCGGCTCGTGCGGGCGCGCCTGGGGGCGCCCGTAGGCCGCATCACGGCGCTGGACCCAGCCCGCCCGTGCTTTGGCGGGGCGGTGGCGGAGCGCGGCGTGCGGCGCGAGGATGCGGCGTTCGTGCAGGTGGTGCACTCGAGCGCGGGTGCGCTGGGCGTGGCGCGCACGGCAGGGCACGCCGATGTTTACGTAGGGCGGCCGGGCGCGCGGCAACCGGCGTGCCGCGCGCGCCGCGTGCCTCTGGAGTGCGAGCACAACGAGGCGTGGCGCGTGTTCGCGCGCTCGGCGGCGGACGCGCTGCGCGGGCGCAAGTGCCGCGGCTGGTCGGAGCTGGCGGCTGGCGCCTGCAGCGGCCGGCCCGCGCTGCTCGGCTACGCCTGCAGCAACCACTCCCGCGGTATATTCCTCTACAACTCTCCGGAGATCACTTGAACCGCGTTTTCGTTTCGTCTTGTTCGAACTCGGAAGTAGGAAGCCACTCGGAAACACTAAACTATCTAAATAGGAAGCGAATCAATGCCAT